>CM053788.1:263100596-263493096 GCA_028749045.1 Cupressus sempervirens | reverse complement strand
TGATGTACTTTATTTCACATATGTATATTCTTTTAAGCCTTTCATACCCTGTGACATGTATAGTGGATGATTGAGAATTTAGAAATATAATATGTAAACATTGGACTTATCATTATCATTTCATGTGGTTGTTGTATTAGATGTATTCAATAATGTTAGTTCATTTAGATGTAATTCAACATTAAGCGATCTTTAAAGAATGTAACCTGTTATGTTATGTTATGTTTACTTTTAGATGGTTATTGCCATTGCTTCTGTTATTCTTGTATTAGTTGTGAATGATATTACTTTCAAGTAAAAAGAAAATAATGCTACCAAACTTAGTGAAATTCTAGGTTAATTCTTTGGATCCCTTGGCAGGGCATTACACATCCCTTGATGTCATCAAATTCAACATAGGTGAGAGCAGAGGTAATCTCTAGCATTTCCTAATTGTGCTCCTTCTTTTTCTTCATATCTTCTATAGTAGGGACACCTTTTGGATCAATATGTTCCACTTCGATTGAGGTTTGTACATGATCACCTATTGGTCCAAGGTGCAGCTTCATTAAATTTTTCCATGCAAAGAAGTTATCTCTATTGAGCTTGGGAACTTCTCTCTTAATCATCTTGATATTTCTACTTTTAGTACCTTTAAACCAAATTAACAAATAGCTCTAATACCAATTGTTAGAAATTCTTTAGAATAATTGAGAGGGGGGGTGAATCAGTTATTCAAGGTCCAAATATCCTAATAAATTTGTTTCACTAAGTATAGTGAGCCCATTTAAACTAACCATGCATTCAAGCTAAACATTTTTCTTAGCAAGTTACTAATAAATCAACATGTAGGAATAAGACATGAAAAATCAATACATGACATAGTGATTTACATAGAAACTCAATTTGGGAAAAACCACCGGTAATATGCTACTCCTTTCTCACTATTCTAAAGTGATGCCCTATGAAAGGCCTACCCTATTAAAGACTACAAAACACAATATTAAATGTGACTTGGTTAAGCGATTTCAACCACATTGTTAGAAGTGGGCCTAGTTAAAGGACTTTAGAACAATGACTTGGAATGTCACCTTGTTAAAGGATTTACAAAATGGTTGTTAAACCAACCTAAGTCAATAGGATTTTTCCCTAAGTGATACAACTGCTAGAGAGTAACAATAAGGGCTTTTGATATAAAATAACTCACAACATAACTTGTAGATTTTAGATCTCAATTTAGTTCACAAATTTGCTTGGCTTTTAGTCTCTACAGCTCTAGGAGCTTGTCATCCTTTCAAGATTTGTCTCCTTGAGTCTCCATCCTCATTGTGCCAATGCAATCACCTTTGTGGTCACCTATCAAAGCAAAGTCTCTGTACTCTGTTCTTCCCTCTTGATTCCTTCTCCTTGACACCACACACTCTCTCCCATCTCTCTTTGCTTCTTGATCTATAACTCCTTAAGTAGGAGTCTGGAAATACTTTTCCTGCTCTAATCTTCCTACTCTTGTTTTTGGTTCGAATGGATTAGGTAAGATATGATGTATCTTCCCCTTATCTTGTTTCTTCTAGAAACATCTTGTAGAATTCACTTGTATTTGCCTAAAAATGGTTTTAACCTAGAATTCTATACCACTAGCTCAACACTCTTATCTTCCATTAGGTTCTCAAAATTCAAGGTAATAAAGGTAATAAAATTTGGTAACTCTTTGACTTTTCAAATAATGCAGCAACTCAGTTTATTGACTTTCTAATATGGATTCACTCGCCATTAACTAAGTTTTACTGATGCTCAAGACTTATTACATTTTATCTTGCTTGATGCTTGAATTTTCTTGGTAGCTTCTATTTCACTTGGCACACAATATATTTTGCATTTGGTCGACACTTATTGATAATCTGCTCAACATGAACTAACTTGCTCGACACACACTAATAAATTTAGTCAAGCTTTGCAAATAGTTTTGTTGTAATTTATTCTTCTAGAGTTTCTAAGTGTAGCCAACCTTTGTATCTTCAAGTGTATTATCAATACATCATTTTACCATTCTCTTAACTTATTCTTGTACTTCATTGCAAAATCATAACTCAACCTTTCGCTTAGGTGCTTTTGTCACATCTTATTAATTAAATCCTCTTCATCAATCAACTAAGTGATAGTACTTGGATCTTATAAGAAATTTTCATTCCAAAAATAGTAGGTTTAACATCAGTGACAAAATGATCATTGAAAACATTCTTTATCAACAATCTCCCTTCTTTAATAATGATCTTTTCAATCAAATTTCAACACATTATGTCTACAAACAGAATCGAGGTCAATCCAGAGAAAGTTCAAGAAATCATGGACATGCCTCCACCTCATAATATCAATCAAATGAGGAGTGTACAAGGAAGACTTCAATCCATTTATAGATTCATCTCACAGCTAGTGGATAGGTCACAATATTTTATGAAGACTCTACATAAAGGTGTGAAATATAACTGAAGCCAAGATTGTGATCAGAGTCTAACATAAAAGAAACACCTTTCCAATCCATTGATCTTGATGCCTCCTATTCATGGGAAACCTATTATTTAGTACATCTTAGAAATAAAGAGATCTTTGGGTATCTTGCTAGCTCAAGAGGACAATGATAATAAGGAAAGAGCCATCTACTATTTGAGTAGCATGCTGATCTCCTATGAAAAGAATGATAGTATCATTTAGAAGGCTTGCTTGGTAGTGATCTTTTATTCCCAAAAGTTAAGACACTACATGCTTGCCCATACTACATGATTGGTTTCTAAAATTGATCCACTGAAGTACTTACCTAGCAAGGCCACTCTAACAGGAAGGTTGACTAAGTGGGTCATGATACTAAGCGAGTTTAACATTTAATATGTTGAACAAAAGGTTATCAAAGGAAAAGAAATTTTTGATCAATTAGTAGAGGTACCCATGTATAATCTTCTTCCACTAAATGTTAAATTACTTGATGAATCAATTCTAACACTCACACATCAAACTTGGGTGATGTTCTTTGATGGTTCCTTCACACAATAGGGATCTAGTGCTGGACTACTGTTCATAACACCATAGAAATATTCATTTCCTAATGCGTACAAGATTTTTTTTCCTTGTATGAACAATATTATAGAATATGAAGCTCTCATTAATGGCATGAAAATGGCAATTGGATGGAAAGTAGATCAATTGAACATCTTTGGTGATTCTCAACTCATAATCAACTAGGTCACTTATGTATATCAGATGAAAGATGAGAAAAACATCACTTATAAATGCATGGTGGATGATTTGAAGAAATACTTTTCTCATATCACTTTTCAATAGGTTCCTTGAGAAAACAACAAAGTGGTTGATGTCATGGCTACTCTTGCTTCCTTGTTATAGATGCCAGAGAATGATCTCTAACATGAGTTCCTCGTGGAAACATTACTCTACCCTGCCTATGATACCCCTGAATCTCAAATGATCTGTTCTATTGTAGGACACAATTCATCCCATTACAAAAACATATACTCTTATCTACATGACCAAACTATTTTGTATGGTCTAACCTAGAATAAAAAACAATACCTTATCTACAATGCTTCATGGTGTGTTCTTATTGCTAATGACTTGTTTAGGAGAGGTCTTGATAGAAAACTCCTTAGGTGTCTAGAACCTGATGAATCCAAATGTGCTTTGATTGACATCCACAAGGGCATTTATAGATCTCACTCAAATGGTTTTACACTAGCTCATAAACTTATTAAAGCTGATTACTATTGGCTGAATATTGAGCAAGAGGCAATCAAATGTGCCAAGTCCTGTAAATAATGCTAGCTCTATGGGAATCTAATTCATGCTCCATCTAGGGAGCTAATTCTATCTATCATACTATGGCCATTACAATAATGGGCTTTCGATCTTGTGGGTCAAATTCACCCATCTTCTTCAAATGGACATAAGTTCATTATTACATCTATAGACTACTTCACTAAGTGGGTGGAGATAGACCTTCTCTCTATAGAAAATGGAAAAACTGTAACTTTGTTCATCATGAATTAAATCATATGCTGATATGGTGTACCTTCCTCCATTATTATTGATAATGAAGGACAATTTAAAAACAAGGATCTTAAAGAGTTATGCAAAAAGTTTAGAATCATGCAACATTGGTCTTCTATCTATTAGCCCAAGAGTAATGGTCAAGTGGAGGCATCAAAAAAGGTGATTCTTAGGATCTTACATCACATAGTCAACAAATCTAGAAGGGACTAGCACCTTCAAATTAATCCAGCTTTATGGGCTTATAGAACAAGTATCAAAACTCTAACAGGTACAACACCCTTTGCTTTGGTCTATGGAGTCGATGTTGTACTTCCAATTGAGTTTGAGATCCCTAGTTTAAGGATCTCCAGAAGGGCCTCATTACTAACAATGACTACAAAATATCTTAGCTTCAAGAGCTAGTATTATTAGATGAATGTCAGCAAGTGGCATGTGACCATCTTTGAGCTTATCAACAATATATGTCTAGAAGTTACAATAAGAAGGTTAAGCCATGTGACTTCCAACTGGGTGATCTTGTTTTGAGAGAAAACTCTAAGAATTAGTGACAATGGGTATAAAAAGGGAAGTTCAAAATCAATTGGCTTGGTCTGTACATAATTACTGTAGTGTTTGGATCTAGTGCTTACCAAATTTCTATAGTAAAGGGAGAGGTGCTCAAGGAGCCTATCAACACTCTCCATCTGAAGTGGTTTTACAACTGATATGTTTTCCAAAACTCTCTCTATATATCTAAATATCCTCAATTTTTTTTTTTTTTTGCAAAAAGTCCTAAAAACAATCATTACCTTGGTGAAAACCTAGCAATAGGCAAAAAAAAATTCAAAAATTCAAAAATAAAATAAAATAAAAAAAGGAGAAAAATACAAAAGAAAATTGAAAAAGAGAAAGAGTGCCATTAATGAAAACCTATCAAGCACAAAAAGAATCTTTGACAAGAAAGTGAAAACCTAGTAAATAATCCTCTTGTTTCAAATGCTATATCTTGTAGTGCATCTTTTGGCTCTTGTATAGTTTCTTTCCTACTTTAGTTTGCTACTTTGATTCATGTATCCATGGATTGAATCTTGTCATAACTTAAGGGCAACACCCTATTGTGTCATAGGAGTCTCTCTTGTGATAGTCACTAGTTTTTCTAGCTACATCTACCTACTATGGCTAGTGTCCCTCTTTTCAAGATTCCTTTCATGGATAATCTCTTGCATCAATCACCAGTTGTTCTTATTGCATCTGCCTACTATTGCTAGTGTCCCTCTTTTTGAGATTTCTCTCATGGATCTCTCTCATGGTAGTCACTAGTTGTTCTAACTACATTTTCCTACTATCACTAGTGTAGCTTAGAGATTCCTCTCATGGAAGATTCCTCTTTGGCTTTAGTCACTAGTTGTTCTAACTATGTCTATCTACTATTGTCACCCTACTAAATAGATTTGTTTCATCTATGTTCTTGACATTGACACTTGACATCAATCTTATAACATAGAAAATGAACTCAAAATGATAAACTTGTTGTGATACGTTGAGATTTTTTTCTTTTTCTTTATTATGTCTCTTTGAGAAACTCAATGATGTCTCTTTCAACTAGAGAAGCGGGGACTGAGAGCATGATCTTTTCTTTGCTTTCTATTTGTGGTTTAGTTCCAATGATCTAAAACATCCACATAAAAGGGATGTCCACTATAAGAGCCTTCATCTCATGTTGGATGGTTGTGTGTACATCGAGTCCTTTTATATGAATAAATTCATGAGGTTGGTTCTTCTCCTTGCTTGTTAGAGTGCACTCTTTATGCTATAGTAAATGCTAATACTCATCTTGCTAAGTGAATGTATGGGTGACTATGAGTATAAAATAACACACTTCTATCTTAGGTTATGAATTTAAGGGTTATTGTGGATAGAATATTTACTAATTACTTAGCATAAGAAGGATCTCTTGTGTGTCTTGTGTGTTTGCATGCAAGAAATTTTTTGGTCATCCTAGCATTTATTCTCTGATGCTTATGTTCACTTGCTACATTAAAAGGGACAAATTTTCTGGTCATTCTGATTTCTTGTACCTTGAATGCTTACATTTAATCCCAATAAAACTAGAACATATGTCCTATTCATATTCCTATGATTACAATGACAGTAGGGATTGTATGACATCTAGGGTTTCACTATATGCTCAGTGATTATAATTGTCAAAGCTTAGTAACTAGACCTCGGGTTGCATCTAGCCTAGAAATTTCATGTAGTATTGGCTTGCATTGCATAAATACATGGTTCAATGACTAATTCACCTACATCCTTTGTGATGAGGGGTTGTTGAATTCCTCAAAGTATCATGTTTCTTCATCACTACACAAGTATTTGGTCCTTTGGTTAGTCCTATCGATCTTCATGCAATACATGTCACTAACAACAAAAGCAAAAAACTACATGAGATGTTAGTTCATTCACATTTTGCATTTCATACATAATCTCATGATACACTACATTCATACATCAAAATCAAATCTACATTCATACATCACATCATACTTGCATTCATAATCATAGCATAAAAATCTCATGTACATCAAGCTACAAAGAAAGAAAGATTACACATGCAAATGATACTTGACTCAAAATCTCATATATATATATATACATACATACATACATACATACATACATACATACATACATACATACATACATACATACATACATACATACATACATACATACATACATACATACATACATACATACATACATACATACATACATACATACATACATACATACATACATACATACATACATACATACATACATACATACATACATACATACATATATATATATATATATATATATATATATATATATATATATATATATATATATATATATATATATATATATATATATATATATATATATATATATCAAAAGGTGTATATCAGTGCAAAAATCGATGCTGCTAGAGTGCTTTCGATAAAAAATGGTACAAAATGGCACACCAATCACTATAGAGCTAGATCAAAATTAGATTAAAAAAAAATGAATCTAACTCTCTCTATCCCCCTCACCTCTTGCTAGCAAAGGAGGAGGAGGAGGAGGCATATCTGATCTCCCTACAGGCCGTACATCTCCAGATTCTCATACATACTGTGTAAATTGAGGCACCTACTTAGCTTCATCTAACACAACTACCATGTAAGCTACAAAGTAATAGGCTACTCTAGTTGACTACAGCTGGATCTCATCCCGATCCTACTCTGATCCCTTTGCCACTCACTCTAATTGCTTTCATAGCTCTTGAATCTCATGCTCTCGGTCAGCAATTTGGGAGTCTCTCATTTCTACTTGTATATGTAGCTCTCCTAACTACCACTGCATGGTATGTATCTACTCTCTATCCCTCCTTAGAGCCTCTTGGGTCTACACTAAGGCATCTCCTCCCTAGGTTCCTGTAGTAGGCTGGTCCTGCATCTCCTCATCTCCATACTCAGCCTTCTCTGTTGGCAACTCTGCCTCTGTCTGAGGTCTCTGCATGTAACCTTCTATGGATCCCAAAGACCCCATCCCCCCTTGTTGTCACCTCTGACCCTGTTGGTGAAAAGATTTGTCTTTTAAATCACACAAAAAGAGTAAAATATTCTATGCCCAATGTTCGTAAGACAAATAAAACTTCCCAACAATTGAAGAATTTTTACATTCACAATTCCTCTTTGAATTATAGTAAGGTTCAACTCCCTTATTGAATTTTTAATCAAAACCACTTTTTTAAAAAGAAGATTAATTTTAACCTGAAAATAATAAGGTTTCCCTTCTATTCTTGGATATGGGGAACAATCAAAATAATAATGGTAAAATAAAGGTGAATACACACAAAGAAGAGAACATAGTTTCTCTATTGATCACATTCTAGAAATTAAACAAACTTGAGGGAAAAACACCACGAGGGAAGAAACATCTAGAACATATGGAAACATTCAATAATTCAATACTGATTCAATATTAAATCAATAATGAAATAATTCAAAGCATACATCTTTGAACATTCAAATATTTCCTTTCAAAAAATAATACTACTCATATATATATCATTGGAATAACTTAGAAAAGTTGCATGAAAATATAAAATTTTTAGCAAATCAATCACAACATGATATCCATCAAAAAATGCCAACCCCTAATACTAGTGTTTAACTACTAAGAACCATAACTAAATTTTTTTTGAGTAAATTAATAGAAAACATAAAATAACCACCAATTGGTCAACCAGTTTCCTCCTCCTCCTCTTCTTTAACATCTTTAGCATCTCTTTTCCCATGCATCAACTTCTACGTTCAAAATGCATTCGTGAAATCAGTCATAGCAGTTGTGTTTTGATTGTTGATGCAAGGTGATTTTTCTAGATGTCTATATCCAGCTTCATTTTGTTCACCATGTCTAGGTAGCTTGGTAATCACAAGGTACAAGTTCTTTCCATCACTTCACTTTTTGCCACTCTGGAGAAGTCAAATGATGTGAGGTCTATTTTTTTCTTACTAGATTTCATAAATTCCTCATGCTGTTTGACAATTATCTCTATGTCAAAACTTCCTTCTTTAAGGGGGCTAGGCAAAGGTGAATTGATAGACTGGAAATCTCTATCTACCTACTCTAGTAATGCCTTGAAATCTCTTCCACAAGATTGTATTCTTGAAGTAGAAGAAGTGTAGTTTGACACCCTCCAAGCAATATTTTTCCTTAGAACTTGAATTAAACCTACATCTACATGTTGTAGCTAGTAGGTTCTCTTGAAGGAACTTTTCTGGCATGAATTCTTCTAGTTCCACTAGCTGAGACACCATGGCTAATAGTTTTTCAACTTCTATTTTCCATGTCCTGGATTGAGCACAAGATTCATTCAGAGTAGCCCTTGCTAGGGAAACAATCTCATACAAATTTTGCATAAGTTTGGTAACTTGACTCATTACCAAGCTAATCCAACTAGACACTATGAACATAATCATTTTTCACTTTTTAAGGTCTCCTACCAATTGTTGGTTTTTAGGAGCATTCGAATCAAAAGTAGCTTGTGACTGATTACTAGGAACAGAGCTTTATTCTTTTAAGGAGTTTATGTAGTGTGCCATCCAATTGTTTTCAACTTTCAACCTTTTCTTTTTGATCCCATCTTTTTGTGATTGCAACATGATTTTTTTAGTGGAGGCTTCTACCCAGTGCTCCTTTGTTTCATGATTCATTACCCCTAGTTTAGTGTGTGTAACCTAAAAATTGCTCAAATCCAATTTGTCTATTCCCTCCTTATGGTTATAAGTAGCCACTTCAATAATGCTCCTCCTAGTTGCACTGTCAAAAGTTATCCTTGTAGTTTTCTTGGTCCTCTTGGGTTTGAGAGCCTTATTAGTGTACTTTCTTACAATTTCATCCATAGGAAAATAAAATGGAACTAGAGTCCTTTTCTTATTTATCGAGGCCATAATATAGTTCTGAGTGGTAGCATCCCATCGTGATCTAGTAGCCCCTTCTAGAGTAGTTACAACCTATACCCTTGGAGGAGATGAACCCAAAGTCATCTAAACCCTCGAGCTATTGTAATTGAGTTCTCCACCTTGGTCCTTTCTTTAATTGCTATCAACCTGAATAACTTGGTGAGGGCTTACTGGAGATGATATTTTAGCTTTCTTGTTGGAACAAGATTTTTGTACAAGGGGAGGATTGTGAGCCTTTTTCTCAAAAATTCTAGAGGACCTTCTACTACCTACAATGGGGATACCAATATTAGAAATAGAATCAGCCCTGACATTGCCATGGGTGTCCTTTTTCAATTTCAAACAAGATTTTTTCCTTTTAAACACATTAGTTGTTATTTCAATTTATGGAAAGATGTACAGGTTCAATTTCTTAAGAAGTTATAATGTCTGTTCCATCATCTTCTATATCTATGATATCTATTCCCAACTTCAATTGAAACATGATAATTTGAGAAATGGTAAACCTAGATAAACCTCTCCTTTTTACTTCAATTTCATCAGTGCAGTCTTCCCAGAAATCCTCTATAGTAGGAACATGTGTAATTTTAAGCTGGCTATCAAACAAACTATGGATGATGCCTTTGTTGTCAAAGTTCATTCTAGCTTGATACACACCAAATTTTTTTTTAACTAGATCAAAACTTATACATTTTTCATCTTCCATGTGTCCATATGTTAGCTTTCCCAGTTTAAGTGGGAAAACAATATCATAGGCTTCTTGCACTGAGAATTTATTTATCACATAAATTAATTGTCATGCTACTTCTGCTGAAATGAAACAATCAAAGGAAAACCTAGGAAGACAAATAGTTCTTCATCAAAACCACCTATTCTCAAATATGTAAACCTTGGGAATTGAACATATATGCTACCAAAAGATTGGACAAGCCTTTGGGACTCAGGTGAAACTCTGTGCTACAATTTTTCATTTCAAAACACAATTTTCTAGAGAAAACATCATGAACCCTCTTAAAATCATTTAAGACTTTATATTTATGCAACACAAGGAAATAAATATATATGGTGTTATCCTCAATCCAAGGTTTATGTGTCAAATGCTATAAATCTTAAGTGATAGCTAACATGTACATCATGTAAGATGACATGAAAAAATATTTCTTCAGATTTAGGGAACCTTTCAACTAGTATTTGAGGGAGCTAGCAATTAGTTCTACCCAATCTAAAAATTATGAACCTTCTAACACAATTTGAAGAAAAAAGTACATCCAATTCTTGAGGACAGAAACATCAGGGGAACCGCAAATTCTATGCAAAAGAACCATTATGTCCTGAAGCCCAATAATCATTAGGCTTTTCTTCAAGGTTCTGGGTAACCTCAAACACCCTTATAGAAAGCTTCTATCCAAATTTTTTCTATGACATTTCTATAATCACTAACTTTCTTGGCAAACCTAGCCACAAACAAGGCTGTAGTGAGATTAGCAACTAGTTGCTCTTCTAGGTGAAATAAACTAGACATAGTCTCTCTATTGACATCCAACAAAATACTTCCATCCTTTTTTAGTATATGGCCTTTGGACACATTGTACATGTGTATGCATTACTAAATTAGCTCTAGGCATGGGTATGTTGGAGGGAAAGTGGAAGCCACGAGAAAGTTCGTGTCTAGCACTTTAGTGGAAAAAGGTTGGGCTAGCATTTTACACAATCTTTCTAAAACTCTTCCCAAATCAACCCCTAATAAGTTTGTATCAGCTATATTGGGGGATCTACATTGCAGGCTATACTTGTTCCCAAATATATGTAGCCTCAACTTCATATTTTTTAAGAGCTCTATATTCGAATGCAAAGAAAGGAAACAAACACAAATATGATTTACCCCACCGAGGAGAGGAAGAAATAACTAGAAGATGAAAGAATTACTTGAAAGATGGTGTCTGTTTCAACTATGAAAGAAGGCTAGTTTTCTCTGTTCCTCTCTTGTGACTGTTTGTTTTGAGTAGAAAAAGAAACTTAATACCTTCCTTTTAAACAAGAAAATTTTCCTTTAAATGCATTTTGGAAGGAAGGATGTAACCATTAATTGTGTAGAGGATAGAAGTGATTTGTATCATGCCATGAAGGAAAGATGATAGGGCAAAAAGGGTACTAGCATTAAATTAGAAGCCAAGTACTTTAAATGATTATCCCCCTTTACACATGCCAAATATTCTTTTTCACACCTTTAATCAAAAGTCTAGTGTTATTACTAATGACAATTTCACTTGGTCATTAATTTCCTATACTTACCTTTCAAATCATAACACTACCCACAACCATGTTAATCATGACATGGCAACCAGTTTTTGTGTGTCTCATGCACTATGTGGTTGTGTGATGTGTCAAACAAGTCCTCCAAGGAAAGCTATTCTAATGAAATGTAAAAAGTATTCAACCCACAGACTAGTTCCTTTGGTACAAGAGGTTCAATGTGGCTTAGTGCCCTTTGAACTTGGTACAAAAGGTTCAAGGGGTACAAGGAACTTGTCCATTATACCAAGGCACCTTTTGAACTACAAAAAGATGATGCTTTGAAATAAAACACATTCAGTTCAAGCTAGTTATAAGGGGGACTTGGTCAAAAAATTAGTTTGAGGGGGGAAGATATGGTTAAAAAAATGAAGTCGAATAAATATAAGAAAACAAACACAACTTCATTTTTGGCTTTGACGAATTGGTAGAAGAAATGGTTTCAACTAAAATGACCAAGACAAGAGTAAACCAAAAGTAAAATGGTGATTCTAAAAAACATGAACTAACATCAGTTTTGTCTAGGTGCTTGTTTTTAGATGAAAAATAGACAACTCAGATACTTGGTTGGTAGACCTAAGGTGGAAAACAAAATGAAAAACTAGGAAGAACAAAGGAAAACAAAGAAAAAAGGGAAACAAAGTAGGAACCTAGGATTAATATGTACAAAGGCATAAACACTTCCTCTAAAACTTGAACAATTTCAAATCCTACCCATTATAAGTATATGGTAGGGCTTTTCCACTTAGATATGACAATTTCATTGCATTAGGACCAATCAACTCAATTACCTTGAAAGGACCTTTCCATAATGGTTCAAATTTGCTATGACTTCCTTTCTTCTCATTTCACTTATCCCATAAAAGGACTTCATCACTAGGCATGAACTTTCTTAGTCTTGTTTTCTGATCAAATACTTTCTTCACTCTCATTTGATGTTATGTGATCCTGTCTACCATTTTATTTCTCTCTTCTTATAGTTTTTTAAGGTACACAATTCTTTTCTCCAAGGATGATTGAAAATAGGCATCTTCAATGATGGTTTGTAATTTCATAGCTGCAAGATTCAATGGCAAAGATATCTATGCATTAATTCCATGTACTAGTTCAAAAGGAGACATCCCTATAGGCCTCTTAGGGGAAGTCCTATCCACCCATAATGCTTCATACAAATTTTTATTCCAATCCTTGCCATTATCCCTCACCAATTTTTTCATGATGGAAACCAAATTTTTATTACTCAACTTAGCTTGACCATTACCTTGTTGGAAGTAATCTAAAGCATGTGCTAAGCTAATTCCAATCTCATAATAGAAAAGAGTGATATCTTTAGAAGAGAAGTAGGACACATTGTCAACAACAATTTTAGTGGGCACCCCAAATCTTACCAAAATATGATTTAGAAGAAAATCATAGGTTATTTGAGTATTTGCTTTCTTAGAAGGTATAACTTCAACCCACTTAGCAGAATAATCAATTGTTGTTAGGATGAACACATGTCCTACACTTGACATTAGATTTATAGGTCCAATGAAATCAATACTCCATTTTAAAAAAGGTTCATCAATAACTACTAGTTTGAGGGGTAGTGTTGCTAATTGAGGTTTACTAGTGAATAGTTTGCATTTTTTATGGTCCTTGACATATAAATAGGCATCTCAAAACATGCCTAGCCAATAGAAACAATTTCTCAAAATTTTGAAAGATGTGATTGATGAGGAAAAGTGACCACCACATGCCTCTTCATGGAGTGTTTGAGTAATTATTATTTTTTGACTTTCATCAACACACCTCATATATGTTCCATATATTACTTTCTTATATAACACACCTTAAGCAATTACATATTTCATAGCCCTTAGCTTCAGATCTCTTCTCTCCTTGGGTGACATTCCTTTAGGATAGTCTCCATATGTTAAATAATATGTTACTTTGGAAAACCATGAATCTGTGAGGCCTACCAATAGAACTTGAGGCAATTCTTCTTTCTCATTTGTAACAACAACATTTTCAGCAATTAGTTTACACAAACCCTTCCCTCTTGCTGAGTTTGTTGGATTTATATCAATGTCATATTCTTGTAACTTAACCACCCAAGTGGCCCTTTTATTTGGTCCCACATCTTGTTGAGTTAAAATAGTTTTTATAGTAGTTCCAAGAACATAAACAAATGAATGAGAATGTAGAATATATTACCTAAATTGCTTAACAACTTTGACCATCGTGAAGGCTTTTTTTCTTAGTGAGTGAATAATTTAATTCATGTTTCTTTAGAGGTAAACTCATAAATGCAATAGGAAATTTGTTACCTTGATTTTTTTCTATGTTAGGATGCTTGACAAAGTATGCTCAGATGCATAACAATTTATGATGAAGTATTTTTTAAAGTCAGGAGTAACTAGAGTAGGAACCAAAGCAATAGATTTCTTGATTTCATTGAATGCTTTCTTACCTTATACATTCCACTTGAAAACTTCCTTCTCACTCATCATTTTGATTATGTCTTTGGTGAGTTCAGAAAAATCTAGCATGAAAGCCCAAAGAAAGTTAACTTGACCAAAGAAATATTTGACTCCACTTCTATTCACTGGGGGTCTTAATTGCTGAATTGCCTTTACTCTCTTAGGGTCTATCTGAATACCTTTCTTAGACACAATGTGGCCTAAAAATTTCCCTTCTTTAATGAAGAAAATTGATTTCTTAGGATTCAAGGATATCCCATGTTCTCTACATCTTTGGAGAACCATGGAAAAATTTCTCAAATGATCTATCCTCTTTTTAGAGAACACTGATAAATTGTCTAGATAAATCACAATAATTTTATCTCTCAAATCCTTGAAAGAGGAGTTCATTTCTTGCTGAAATATGGCACTAGAGTTAATGAGACCAAAAGACATCCTATTATAGGTGAATGTACCCCAAGGATTTATAAAAGCTATCTTGTGTTGATCAACTTTAGCTACATTGATTTGGTTATAACCAGAGAAATTGTCAAGCATTGACTACTTTTTGTAACAAATGTTCCATAATGGGGATTGCATAATTATCCTTAAGGCTAGCTTGATTTAGATTGTGAAAGTCTACACAAATTCTTATTTCTCCATTTTTCTTTTGTACTGGCATAATGTTGGCCACCTAGGTAGAATGATGTATAGGGTAAATCATTCTTTCTTTGAGCATCTTTTCTACCTCTTTGAAAGTGGCTTTTGAAACTTTAGGATTATAACTTCTCAAATTTTGTTTGAATGGGACAACTTCTAGTTTCAAGGGAATAGAATGTTTGTACTCTCCATTCCTATAGTACTTTAGGTCATCATAACCCAAAGAAAAAACATCTTTGAAATCCATTAACAATGATTTGAGCTGATTCTTTTCTTCTAAAGAACAAGTTTTCCCAATAGAAATCCATTTTTGATCATTACCATCACCAATTTTAATCTTATCATATTCTTTACCTACCCCAAGGTCTGGGCCTTTTCTCGATATAAATCCTTCATTTTTTCACAAAAAAACATATTTTCAAGGGAAACCAGGCCACGAGGAATTTTATTTCCTTTTAATTGGACTACTTCTTTTTCATTAGGAGGAATCGATGATCCTTCACCTAATATCTTCGAAGATCCTTTGAAACAAGACTCAGTAAAACATCTTATACAAGCTAGGAATTGTTCAATTTTTTTTTATCATTGTCAAAGACTTGCCAATGATTTACATTGTCTTATACATTTAGGTGGTAGATCATTTCAATTCTATACTCTTTTCGGTCAAATTCTGGATGTGGAAGTAGTAAAGTAGTTGATACAACAAAGGAGTTTACCTTAGAATTATCACTTGGTATTTCTTTGATATTGAATGCATACAAGGATTCAATACTATCCCATACCAAATTCTAATATTGTTTGAGAAGTTCATTTTTTACTACATATGAACCCCTTACTTGTTTCACAATTAATTTTGCTCCTCCTTTCAACACTAGTGATCTTATTCCTTTCAAATTTGCTTCATGTAGTCCTAGAATAAGGGCCACATACTCAAAAGTATTATTAGTATTGTGAAAATCCAATTTGAAAGAATGAGTCGAGATATCTCCTTTAGGAGAAATTAAAACTACATTTGCCCCTAATCCAACACTAGAGCAGCTTCCATCAAATTCCATACTCCATGTTTCATTTTCTTCCAAATGTTCTACTTCTTCGTTAGAGTAAATAAAGTAGTTACCTAATTGACATTTTTGGTGTAAAATATGAGATTTAGGGTCATCTGAAGGGAAAACTGTGTACTTGTTTTTCTCTTCAGGGGTTAAACAAACTTTCTTATTCCCTATAGGAATAACCACTTTAAACCAATCCATTTTTATTTCACCACCCATATCTCTATAGAAAGTTCTATTGAGTAGCATCCCATAGCTTGCTAGTATATCCACCACTAATATAGTCAGTTTCAACCTTTTATTTAGATTTTGCGCTAAAAATTCTTGTGCATTTTTCACCTAGCCTATTAGAGGTACCTATTTACCATCCATAGAGTAACACTTCTTATAATTTTTTGTGAGGGTTAGGCCCAAAGCTTTAGCGACAAAAGAAGGTATTATGTTATCAGATGCACTAGAATCTATAATGCAACTGCTAAGTTTCCTTCCATTGAGTAATAAAGAAATATAAAAGGATCAAGTTTTCTATTTTGGCCATCACTCTCTAGCATCATAGGATTTCTAGAATTGGTAGCTTGTTCTTGGACAGGCTCATTGGTTGAGATAGGTGTCTCGACAAAGTTAAAGGTTTCACTAATGAGTTGTGAACTATTACATGACCCACCTTTAATAAAATCCACAAGTCTATCTAGTTCTTTAGGATTTGTTTTTAAATGATCAACAATAGATATAGTAACAATGGAAGATTTACAAAACTAAAATATATCAAAGGAATTAGAAGAAATAGGATTTACAACACTATTCTTAGGAGAAGTATTTTCCATACCTTTGGTGGGATCTTTAACAATTTGAGATGATTTTTTCATTTTAATGCCTTGTGGATTTTAGTTTGTCCCAGAATGAAATTTGAAAGCTCTCTATCCTCTAGTTATCATAGAGCATGCAGGGTCATTTGTGGCTAGAAAAATGTCTCCATTTTCATCTGTATCATATTCATATTCTAGAAAGAATGTATGTGAGGTACTTGTTTTAGGTGAGTCTGTTTCAACTTTAGTGACAATTCCATGTTGACTTTTAGTTTCTTTCATTTGCAAATGTCTCAACCACTTTGTACAAGTCTCACCATCATGATCAATAGTGAGATGGAATGATCACATCACCTCTTTATGGGGAGAAGCTTCAACTTTTAATTTAATCTATGGACTAGGCAACTAGTAAGCAAGTTTACCTTGTTGTGTGGGAAGAGTATTTTGTCCAGATTAGTTTTGATGTTGATTTGGGTAGACACTAGGTTTGTCTTGCTACCTTTTTAGTGTAATAACATCATTAACTAATCTCTAGACCATAGAGTCTGTACTTGTGGAAGTTTGAGGATTAGAGGTCTGAACATCTCTTCTCTATTTCCCTACTATTATCAAATCATCTTCCAGTTTAATGGCTAACCTTTGGGCAAAAACTAGGTTGATAGGTATATTTCTTCTCATACGAAAAGAAATGTTTGGAAGAATTTCTCCTATAAAGAATCCATTTCAATTTTTTGCATTAGGTATTGAGGCTATAAGAATCATTTCTAGAAGTTTATTGTATTTAGCCATGAATTCTCTCATGGGATCATGCATTTCTTTCTTTAGTTGAGAGAATTCCCATCACTTGGAGTCTTGAAATGTGCTTTAAAGGCATGAGTCATGGTATCCCAATTGGTTATGGAGGCATGGGGAAGGTGATTAAACCAATTAGTAGGGGGAATCAGTAAATGTTTGAACAAAGAGTCAGACTACAACATCTTAGTAGGGACATCCACAGTTCCACAAGCCACTTTAAAAGAGCTTAGGTGATCCTTAGCCAAAACTTTTCCATCTCCACTAAATTTAGGTATAAGATCTTTATCACCTTTGGGCATAGCCCCAAGATTCACTCCAAGTTGGAGTGGTCCATTTTTTTGACCCCAAAATGCCATAACAAGAGGGATAATATTCAGAGGTTGGATGTTCAAAATGGTAGGTATGAAGATATTATGAATATTAAGAGTTTACAAAGATAGGGGAGGTTGTGATGGTGGTGGGGAGGTAGGTCTACTAACTAACTTTATTTTCTTTTTAATCTTTTGGGTATGATCAAGTTTAAAATCAATCAATTCAAGAGCTTCAAAGTCATCATTAGTAAGACCTTGTTCCCTATCAACTCTTGTGAATCTCTTTTAGCCAATTTTTCTTGATCTCCCTATTCAATTTTATGTTGGTCTTTGGACCAATCTATTTACTATGGTAGCTTCTTGGACTATAGGGATTCCTCTTAGCTATTCACCAATCTCTTCTTCCCTTTCAAGAACTTAGCCAACTTGAAAATATTGCTGATTGCTTGTTCTCTCTTTCTAGGCTACTATATTCAAATTAGATATGATATGCTCTTGGGTATCATTAAATCCAAGATTTGGTTACAAAATAGGGAAAAAATCATAATGAGGGAGTACCACACTAGAACATAATATCAACTTCTTAATTAATAAAATACTAAGCCTTCTCTAATTGACTTCCTAGTAGAGTCACCAAAAATCTGTTGGTGAACATATTTTTCTTTTAAATCGCAGAAAAAGAGTAAAAGATTCTATGCCAAATGTTTGTAAGAAAAATACAACTTCCCTATGGTTGAGGAATTTTGACATTCATAATTCCTCTTTGAATTTTCATAAGGCTCAGCTCCCTTATTGAATTTTTAATCAAAACCACTCTTTTTAAAAGAAGATTACTTTTAACCTTAAAGTAATAAGGCTTCCCTTCTATTCTTGGATAGGGGGAACAATCAAAATAATAATGGTAAAATAAAGGAAAATACACACAAGGAAGAGAACACACCATTTCTCTATAGATCACATTCCAAAAATTAAACAAACTTGAGGGAAAAACACCACGAGGGAAGAAACATCTAAAAAATGAGGAGACATTCAATAATTCAGTACTAATTCAATACTAAATCAATAATGAAATAATTCAAAGCACACATCTTTGAACATTCAAATACTTCCTTTCAAAGAACAATATTGCTCATATATGTATCACTAGAAAAAATTAGAAAAGTTGCATGAAAATATAATTTTTTTAGCAAATCGATCACATCATGGTATCCTTCAATAATTGCGAACCCCTAATACTACTGATTCTTAAGCTTAAGTAATAAGTTGTTTGAGAATCTCCCTAAAAACTCAATTCTTGAATAGTTAAAAGTAGTCATGAAAACCAACATTGGAATCATGTATGCAGACCTAGAGTTTAAGTGGTAAGAACAATAGCTAAAAAGTTTTTGAGAAAATTAATAAAAAACATAAAATAACTATTGATCAGTCAAGTAGTTTCCTCTTCCTCCTCTTTAGCATCTTTAGAAACTCTTTTCCCATGTACCAGCTTCCACAATCTAAATGCATTCATGAACTCAATCATGATTTTTGTGATTAGATTCTTGATGCTTTGAAGGCAATTGTTCTAGATGTCTTTATCCAGCTTTAATTTGTTCACTGTGTCTAGATAGCTTGGTAGTTGCAAGGTACAGGTTGCTACCATCACTTCACTTTATGCCACTCTGGAGAAGTTGAATGATGTGAGCTCTATTTTCTCCTTAACAGATTACATATAATCCTGATGCAGTTTGGCAGTTGTCTCTACATCAAAACTTCCTTCTTTAAGGGGGCTAGGTAGAGGTGAACTGATAGACTGGAAATATCTATCTACCTACTCCACTAATGCCTTGGAATCTCTTTGAAAATATTGCATTCTTCAAATAGTAGAAGTGTAGTTTGAAACCCTCCAAGTAATATTTTTCCTTAGAATTTGAACTAGACCTGCATCTACATGTTGTAGGGGGTTCTCTTGAAGGAACTTTTCTAGCCCAAATTCTTATACTTCCACTTGCTAAGACACCATGGCTGATAGTTTTTCAATTTTTTTTTCCATGTCCTGAATTGAGCATGAGATTCATTTAGAGCAGCCCTTACTAGGGAAATGATCTCATGCAAATTTTGCATAAGTTTGGCAACTTGATTCATTACCAAGCTGATCCAACTAGACACTACAAACATCATCATTTTCCCCTTTTTTAAGTCTTTTAGTAGTTGCTAGTTTTTGGTAGCATTGGAATCAAAGGTAGGTTGTGACTGATTACCAGGAACACAACTTTGCTCTTTTAAGGAGTTTATGTACTCTACCATTGCATTATTTTCATCTTTCAGCCTTTTCTTTTTAATCCCATCTTTTTGTGACTACAACATGATTTGTTTAGTGGAGGTTTCTACCAAGTGCTCCTTTGTTTCATGGTTCATTACCCCTAGGTCAGTGCATGTATCCTCAAAATTTCTCAAATCCAATTTGTCCACTCCCTCTTGATGGTTATAAGTAGCCACTTCAACAATGCTCCTCCTAGTTGCACTTTCAAAATTTATCCTTGTAGTTCTTTTGGTTCTATTGGGTTTGGAAGCCTTGTTAGTGTAATTTCTTACAATGTCATCCACAAGTAAAGAAATTGAAACAAGGATCCTTTTTCTATTTACCAAGGCCACAAGCTAGTTTGGAGTGGTAACATCTCATCATGATCTAGCAGCCCCTTCTGGAGTAGTTATAGCTTGTACCCTTGGAGGAGATGAACCCACAGTCATTTGAACCCTCTAGCTATTGTTAATGAGTTCTCCACCTTGGTCCTTGCTTTACTCATTGTCAACTTGAATAACTTGGTGAGGGCTTACTAGAGATGTCATTTTAGCTTTCCTACTAGAAGGAATTTTTCATACAAGGGGAGGATTGTGAGCCTTTTTCTCAAAAATTCTAGAGGATCTTCTACTACCTACAATGGGGAGATTAATATTAGAAATAGAATCAGCCCTGACATTAGCATGGGTGTCCTTTTTTATTTTCAAACAAGATTTTTTCCTTTTAAACACATTACCTATTATTTCAAGGATATCATCTTCTTCCTTAGAATCCCAATTTATGGCAAGATTCATAGGTTCAATTTCTTGGGAAGTTAGAATGTTTTTTCCATCATCTTTTATATCTATGATATCTATTCCCAACTTCAACTGAAACAGGGTAATTTGAGAAATGGTAAACTTGGATATACCTCTCCTTTTTACTTCTAGTTTATCAGTGCAATCTTCCTAGAAATCTTCCACATTAGGAACATTTGTAATTTAAGCCTGGGTATCAAAAAAGCTATGGATGATGCCTTTGCTATCAACATTTATTCTGGCTTGATACATACCAAAACAAAGTTTAATTAGATCAGAACTTATACATTTGGCATCTTCCATGCTTCCACATGTTAGTTTACCCAATTTAAGTAGGAAAACAATATCACAAGCTTCCTCTGCTGAGAATTTATTTATCACAAAAATGAATTGCTGTGCTACTTTCACTAAAATGAAAAAATCAAAGGAAAACCTAGGAAGATGCATAGGTTCTTCATCAAAATCTCCTTTTCTTAAATATGTAAACCTTGGGAATTAAACATAGAGGCTACCAAGAGATTGGACAAGCCTTTGGGACTTAGGTGAAACTCTGTGCTGCAAAGGATTTTTCATTTCAAAACATAATTTTCTAGAGAAAAAATCATGAACCCTCTTAAAATCATTCAAGACTTTATCTTTATGCAACAAAGGGAAATAACTATATATGGTGATCTCCTTAGTCCAGGGTTTATGTGACAATTGCAAAAAATCTTGAGTGGTATTTAACATGTACATCAAGTAAGATGACATGAAAAAATATTTTTTCATATTTAGAGCAGCTTTCAATTGGTCTCTGAGGGAGCTAGCAATTAGTTCCTCCAAATCTAAAAATTGTGAACCTTCTAACATAATATGAACATAAAACTACATCCAATTCTTGAGAATAGAAACATCAAGGGAACCACAAATTTTGTGCAAAAGAACCATTATGTCCTAAACCTCAACAATAATTAGGCTTTTCTTCAAGGTTTTGGGTAACCTTGAACCACCCATATAGAAAGCTTCTGTCTAACTTTTTTCTATGACATTTCTATAATCACTGGATTTCTTAGCAAACCCAATTGTAGAAAAGGCTGGGGTGAGATCAGAAAATGGTTTCTCTTCTGGGTGAAATAAACTAGAGACAGTCTCTCTATTGATATCTGAAAAGACACTTCCATCCTTTTTTCAGTATATGGCCTTTGGACACATTGTACATGTGTATGCATTCCTAAATTAGCTCTGGGCATGGGTAAGCTAGAGGGGAAGTGCAAGACATGAGTGGGTTCATGTCTAACACTTAAGTGGAAAATGGTTGGGCTAGCCTTTCACACAATATTTCTAAAATTCTTCCCAAATCAACCCCTAATAAGTTTGTATTGGCTATAATTTGGGACCTACATTGTAGGCTATGGGTGTTCCCAAATATATGCAATGTAGACTTCATGATTTTAAGAGCTCTATATTCGAATACAAAGAAAGGAAACACACACAAATATGATTTAGCTCGTAGGGGAGAGGAAGAAACAACTAGAAGATAAAAGAATTACTTGGAAGATGATGATCATTTCAATTATGAAAGAAGGCTAGTTTTCTCTATTTCTCTCCTACAATTGTTTGTTTTGAGCATAAAAAGAAACTTAATACCTTCCTTTTAAATAAGAAAACTTTTCTTTAAATGCATTTTGGAAAGAAGGACATGACCATTAATTGCATAGAGGAGGGAAGTGATTTTTAGCATACCGTGAAGGAAAGATGATAGGGTAGAAAGGGTACTAGTATTAAATTAGGAGCCAAGTACTTTAAATTATTATCCCTCCTTACACATGCCAAATCTTTGCTTTTGCAATTTTAATTAAACCTCTAGCACGGTTATAAATGATAATTTCACTTGGTCATTAATTTCTTGCACTTACCATTCAAATCACAATGCTACCCAAAACCATGTTAATCATGACAAGGAAACCAACTATCGTGTGTCTCATGCACCACATGGTTGCACGACATGTCAAATGGGTCCTCCAAGGAAAGCTGTTCAAATGAAATGCAAAAAGTATTGAACACAAAAACTAGTTCTTTTGGTACAAGAGGTTCAACATGGCTTAGTGCCCTTTGAACATGGTACAAAAGGTACAAAATGTTCAAGGGGCACAAGGAACTTGTCCATTATACCAAGGCACCTTCTAAACTACAAAAAGATGATGATTTGAAATAAAACACATTTGGTTCAAGCTAGCTATAAGGGAGGACTTGGTCAAAAAATTATCTTGAGGGGGGAAGACATGGTTAAGAAAATGAAGTTAAATAAATACAAGAATGCAAGCACAACTTCATTTTTGGGTTTTTTGAATTGACAGAACTAAATTTTCAAACTAAAATGATGAAGATAAGGGTAAACCAAAAGTAAAATGGTGACTCTGAGAAACATGAACTAATAGACCTGTCCCACTCCCACTAGCATCTAGGTCTAATCTCATATGTATAGCAAGAATCTAAACTTGTCAGGTCTTATTCCTCACACCCTCCTACTGGGGCTACTGTGGTGGTCCCTGGGGTGCTTGTACTAACTATCTAAGTGCGACCATCCCCATTAGATCTGTAAACCTAGGGAAAGGATGACTCATAAAGTAAGCTTGATATATAGGAGTCATCCCTTTGTTTTCTACCATTGACAGGTAGTCCCACTGTGTTGCAACCAAGTTGCGCACATCTATCGTTGATCTCCTAGGATCTAATCTTGGGGACCACCCCTAGTCCAAATCTTTAGCTAGTCACATGTTTGAGTAGTACTCCTACAATATATCTTGTGGCCTCCCATACTATCACCACATGTGAATTAGTGGGAATATTTCCACTATCTGCATGGATTGACCTATCAATGGTCATGAAGTGAACATGTGCCCTAGCTCTTGGGGTGCATCATCCCAATCCTTCTCTCTCTAGGGCCACCATACTACTACCACCAAGTCATCAAGATGACCTCTCCACTGCTCAATCTTCCCTAGAGCTATTTGGGTAAGCTGGCCTTTGTACCTACAAATATATGGCTCCATCAGTTGTTGCTCATTAGAAAAAATGGGTCTTGTTATTGGAAGGTGCTCCCACACCCATATCTAGAGAACATAAACCCCAATAGCCATGCTTTTCCACTCATGATATATGATCTCATGCATCTTGTAGAACATGTGCATGAGCATGCACTGTCCCACCCATATCTCTCTGGGGTCTCCAACATCATCTACAACATTTTGCCCCATCCACACTCTATTCCATGCTAACCTCTATTAGGCATCAAGAAAAAACTAAAAAATATCCCTAACACTATTTCCAATTTGTGTGTATGCCCATAGGTATGCACAAGCTCATCACAAGTGATCGCTCAACCCATGATCAACTCCTCCTGAAACATGGCTCTCAGTACCTCTGTGCCTATCCCATCACTATCTCATAGACCACTCTTAGTCTATGGAATGAGATCCTCAATATCTAGTAGATGTCCTCTGGCATAATAGTCATCTCTCCCTATGAAAGATGGAAGGTGTTCATCTCCGAATAGAAATGCTCCACCAATGAAATCAACAGGCTATGATTCACCAACCATGGTGGAATCTGGCCAAGATATGATAAACCCAATCTGTCTATATGTGTCATATCAACATTATCAAGCCATCACAAAAAAACTCTATACAATGTGTAATGGGATCAAAATCTAACATCCTCAAAAGTAACTTGCACACACACAAAAATAATAGGCAAACAATCAGTCTTTGCTCAATAAACATGATGAAATACAACATGAAATTGCAATGAAAAATCAAATTTCATATGCTAAAACTTACATTTAACACCAAAATTTTGCACGAGATTGCACATCTTCGTGTGAGGATACACTTTCTCATGCAAGAAGCAATCAAGTACCAAGTGAAAAATTAACCAAACTTAGGGTTTTTCATGTGATAAATGAGAATCCACCATGCAAGAAATCTCACAAAGCCATGTGATGAAGTACCGGGTAGGTACTTCTTCATGCAAACTCTGATTGGCTTTGCATGAGGAGAGACATCCTCACATGAGAAATGACAAGCCAACAATTAAAAAACATTTAAAAATGATGCAAACTACCTCAAAAAGTATGAAAAATTAAATGTGAACCAAGGTTATTGACTACTCACCAGATTTCCATATTCCGCTGGCCAGTTGTGTTGCTAGAGCACTTGAATTGATGTGTAGATAAGGGGACCTCCATTTTCACCTTAGAGCTCTCTTCTTCATAAAAGACAAAAAGTGCAAATGATTTGAAAATGACCTTGTGGGCCCTTGTATAGGTTTTGACCTAATTTTTCAAAGTGCTCCAGTTGATGTGAAAATCACTCCTGGCTAATTTGACCACTATGAATCTATTTTTAGGATCGAATTCAAAATCTGACACACTTATGCAGCTCAAAATTGCATTTTAAAATTTTGGGACTGACACAATTGAATTCTTGTGCAGTCCAATTTTTTTGATACTTCATAAATCTTAGAATCTTTTCAAATCATAATTCCCTTCCAATTTTTCCAAACCTCTGGAAAAATTCAACTCAAGTCAACTATGTTTGAAACTCTAGTCAAAATTGGACTTCTAGACCTCAAAATCACTTCAAATTGGCTCCAAATTTTCTTTCAATCCTTCTGAACTCTTCTATATTCTTCTAAACCTTAGATTTCTTTAGTATCTTTAAATATACTATTACACATTGTATTTTTGGTGTGTCATCTTTTTATTTTTCTCTCGAGGGGGCAAGATGATTACATCATTGAATTTGAATTTCAACACAATATGAAACTCATGTCCTCATCACTCAAGGCATCTTGTCCCCTTTCTATCTGACATCTATGTCATTTATCTCATCTTTTGATTAGCTGATCACATCTTATAGCAATCCTTATCAGAGTTTGATGGATAGGTATCAAGATAGTCTAAATCCTGACTCCTGAGGGTCAAGCCTTGTTCTAGGGATGATTCTATAACTCACAATGGGATCTTGTTATCTTTTATGGACCAATATCTAGGTGTTTCTATCTGGATCCCCTAAGGTTAAGCTTTGTTCTGGAGATAATCTTTAAAAGCTTACCAATTTAGGTATCTAGGTGTTCTATCTAGATTCTTTAAGGTTTAGCTCCATTCTGGAGACAATCTATAAAAGTTTATAAATCTAGGTATCTAGGTGTTCTATCTAGATCCATTAAGGTTAAGCTCCATTCTAGATATAATCTTTAAAAGCTTATCAATCTAGGTATCTAGGTGTTCTATCTAGATCCCTTAAGGTTAAGCTCCATTCTAGAGATAATCTTTAAAAGCTTATCAACTTAGGTATCTAGGTGTTCTATCTGGATCAGTTAAGGTTAAGCTCTGTTTTGGAGATAATGTTTAAAAGCTTATCAATCTAGGTATCTAGGTGTTCTATCTAGATTCCTTAAGGTTAAGCATTCTAGAGATAATCTTTGAAAGCTCATCAATCTTGGTATCTAGGTGTTCTATTTGGATTCCCTAAAGTTAAGCTTCATTTTGGAGATAACCTTTAAAAGCTTACCAATTGGTCTCCATATCATCAATTTCAAAACCAATCTCATTTCTTGAACATACTTCTTATTTCTTTGAACTTAATGTGCTGCTTGCACATTCATTCAAAGAAATGTAATACCCCAAAATAGGTACTTTTCCATGTAAACTAATTCTGGTCTTTTTTGATCAACCCTAAGTCCTATTTTACTAGGCAAATCTTATTCTAGTTATCGCTACTTGACCTAATTGTCAGATGTAGAAAATCCTAATCTACATTAATCACATTCTCTATTTAATTCCTAAGTATCAACTCAAATTAGCTACATTAAACCTATTGATTAAATTTGATTTAATTGTAAGTGTTCATACTTAAATTAAATTAAATTACTTCTTTAAGCTAATGTGTGAAGGAATTAAACATATTTAATTTAATGAGATAATGTCTTTATTTAAATTATTGGGTTTAATTGCTCAATTAATTAGAAAAATGCATTTATTAATTCATATCTCATTTTATTAAATTAAATTATCTTCCAAATCTTATCTTCAGTTCAAGAATGAGAATTCTAAGTGAACTATCTCTCAAATTGGAATTGACTTAATCAATTTATTCTCAAACTTAGGTGAATTTTAGTTAACTCTTCATTATACTTAGGATATAAGTTAGTTAACCTCACCTACACTGGGAATCTTCCATCCTTACTGAATCTCAGCTTCAAGCTTGACCATACATTCCAATTGATCTCGACCGTTGATTAATTTTAGGAATTCTATTTAAGAGGCTTCTAATTCCTCATTATAGGGATGGGAATTGAACTACATCAAATTACTGTTGAAATAGATACTCAATTGCTTAATACTTTCATAGCTTTCATAATTACTTAGCATTAATATAATCCAGATTAAAATGCACTCATATAACTTAATTTTCTTTTCCTGATATTAGATTAGAATTGCATATCATCTAGATTAATTGCACTATCATATAGCTGCATAAATCCTTCATGTTAAAAGATCTGAGAGAAAAGGAAAAATCTTTCTAGTTAGAAGGCAATAGGTCACACTATTGGAATACTCAGATGAACAATTCAATGTTCATTCTAGGATGATCTCTTAGGTAATGACCATGTTGAGGTGTGTGTGAGGATCTGAGGCCCACAATCCACATATATATCAACAAGATAAAGTTTCCTAAATGCTAATTCTAAAAGCCTTAAAAAAATGGTGACCAATATTTTAAATACATGACAGCCAAGGGATGGAAACTCCCTCATAATTTTGATGTACAAAGAATCATCCAAAAATGAGAACCTACTAAAGATGAGATCTTGACATAGGAAATGCGAGAACTCAAAAACCAACTTGCTCAATTAAAAGTTTCCAAGGAACAACCAAGGACTTATTTTTTAGAATCAATATGTGCTCATTCAATATAAGTCTATACACGATCCCATTTCTTGGGGATATAGAGGTTCCTAAATATGACAAATATGATGGAAATGGAGATCCTAATGATCATATAAGACACTTCTATGCTTTTAGCATGGACTTTATGCATGAAGATACCCATCTCATGAGGTTATTTCCTAGGATCTTGAGGGGCCAAGCTATGGAATGGTTAAAATTTTCACCTCCCCTCAATTCATTTGATGAGCTTGCAAGATGGTTCATTCAAAAATGTTCTTATAACATTCAACATCTTATCATGATGTTGGACTTGTGCATTATCAAGGAAAAAGAAGGTGAACCTTTTTCTATGTAACTCCAATGTTGGAGATATTTACACTCAAGGCACCCTTGAAAGATTCCTGAGATTGAGAAAATAGACATTTCTATCAACATGCTTATGCCTAAGCTATAATTTTATCTTAGAAAGAAATTATTCACATCCTTCAATGACATGATCAAAAGTGCATACTACATTGAGGATGTTGCTATTTAGAAAGGTGGCATTATGTTGAACAAAGACAAAAATGTCAATGGGAATGACAAAGACACAAAAAATCTTGGAAAAAAAAAAGTATGTCATCAATGATGGAGTAGTGGATGCTCCTAAAACCAAGGAATCAACTTTCAACCTTTCTAATGCCATCTATGCTACCAAAAAACAAGAGACTTCAAAGTCTCAAACCTTTGAGAAAAAAAAAAAATGCTAAGCCAAAGCATGTTTATACACCCATGGTAGAACCTTTCTCAAAAATAAGCTTGTCACACTTCTAGACAACTCCCAACCCTATGACCCACTTGTCAAACCTGATTGGTGGAGAGATGCTCATTTCTAGAACTACCATAGGAGTAAGGGACATAAAATTGAAAATTGTTTCAAGCTCAAAGATGTTATTCAAAACCTCATTGATGGAGGACAAGTAGTAATAGATGGCTTGGTTAAAAATTATGATCATAAATCCTTCAAACAACCATCACCTGAATATGAAAAATGGGAATCATCTCATGCTAATAAGAAAGATCATGATGCAAAGATCAATTACACATACACTAATGTCAACAATGTCATAAACATGCTAGAACCTATTGAACACAATTGCATGATGGGTCCTAAATTTGATAAGGAACCCAACCATGAAACTGGCAATAAAAAACCTAAGGTAGTCTTGAGGAGATGAAGTGCCCAACAAAATTCTAGAGACACTAGACCTAAGGTAGTTCTTAAGATGGCAAAACCATCCTCTTTCATTGTGAGACACTCAATGATGTCACTAGAAAGTAATCCAAGGTTATCCTTAAATTCACAAATGATTCTAAGAATGCATCATAATCCAAATAGGTGGCTACCCTATCCATGTCCATCTATGATCTTGTTGGCTAGTTGGAATGAACCCCTATGAAAATATCCATTTTTGAGTTACTAGAACTATCTCCTTTGCACAAGGATATTCTTGAAAAATATTTATGCACAACCAATATTCCCACAGATATTGATGCTGAGTAGTTTTGAAATATGGTGAATCATATCTCCTTGCTATTCTATCTCACATTCTCTGAAGAGGATGACAAGTCACTTAATTATCTCCATAACCTAGCCCTTCACATCAAAGTGCAAATGTTCCATACTCACATCCATTGAGTCTTGATAGAAAATTTTGATGGGTTAAATATTATCTTCTTCAATTTCATTCAATAGCTAGGCATGTCTAAATTTTCTAAGGATGTGAGTCCTATTGAAAATGATGTGCTCTTTCAAGCTTTAGACATCTCATTAGCATATAATTTTTTGCTAGGAAGACCATGGATTCATGAAATACAAATGGTGTTGTCAATGTACCATCAATGTATAAAATTCCCCTTTAATGGTATCAAGATAGTTATCCTATGAGACAATTCAATGTCTATCAACATACTCTATACTGTTGAAGCATTAGTCCCCCATAATCACTCTTCCTATGAGATCAAACTATCCCTCAAGGAGTATGAACTAAACTTGAAAATGATGAGCCTTGGTATGGGAAAATATAATCTAGACTGTATTGTTGCTTTGTTGGTTTCTCCTAGATCTTATAGAAAACATTCTAAGAGGTTGAAGCCCTCAAATTTTTCTATGACCATTTTTGGGACCTTTTTTCTATCCTCTATTCCTTTAGAAGTGGAAAAAGAAGTTCAAGCTATAAGAGGTTGGATTTATAGGGAGGAAGAAGATGTTTAGGAGGTTATGGTCACTACTCCCATCTCCTTGAAGTGTTATGGAAAAGGCTATAAATTATTTAAAAACTTGGGATATCATGGCCAAGTATCCCTAATTGATGATAAGAAATATCTTGTAGAACACTTAAGTCATACTAAGGGATGAAGAAATACATATACTGTTGGACTATTCTTTGAGATAGAGGATGAATTAATAAGGTTCGATAGAGTAGCCCATGGTTTAGTGAATTAGAGGATGATGATCCACTTGAATATGTGAATTGTGGGCCTTAGATTCTCACACACACTTCAACATAGTCTTTACCTAAGAGATCATCCTAGATTAAATACTAAATTATCCATATGAGTAATCTAATCATTGCAACCTATTGCCTTCTAACTATAAGGATTTTGCCTTTTCTCTCAAACTGAGAAGTGGGCATCCAAACCTTTTAGTATGAAGGATTTATGTAGCTATACGATAGTGTAATTAATCTAAATGAAATGAAATTCTAATATAATAATACATAAGAGAAAATTAAGCTATATGAGTGCATTTTAATTTATATGATATTAATACTAAGCAAAGAAAGCTATGAAAATATTAAGCAAGTGAGTAAGTATTTCAATAGTAATTCAATGTAATTCAATTTCCATCCTTGTAATGAGGAATTAGAAGCCTCTTAAGTATAATTTCTAAAATCAATCAATGGTTGAGATCAACTCAAATGAATGGTCAAGATTGAAGCTAAGATTCAGTCAGGATGGAAGATTCCCAGTGTAGGTGAGGTTAACTAACTTAGATCCCAAGTATAATGAAGAGTTAACTGAGATTCACTTGAGTGTGAGAATAAGTTGATTAAGTCAATTCTACATCAAGAGATAGATCACTCAAAATTCCCATTCCTAAAATGAAGACAAGATTTGGAAGATTATTTAATTTAATAAAATGAGACATGACTTCATAAATGCATATTTCTAATTAATTAAGTAATTGAACCCAATAATTAAGATAAGGAAATTATTAAATTAAATAATTTTAATTCCTTTGGACATTAGCTTTAAGAGATACTTTAATTTAACCAAAGTATGAACACTTTAAATTAGATTAAATCTAATCAATAGGTTTAATGTAGCTAATTTGAGTAAATACTTAGGAATTAAATAGAGAATGTGATTAATGCAGATTAGGCTTTTCTACATCTAAAAATTAGGTCAAGTAGCAATAATCAATAATTTCCTAGTAAACTAGGACTTAGGGTTGATCAAAATAGACTAGAATTGGTTAATATGCCAATGTGCCAATTTTGGGGTATTACACCACCTATTGCTATCTTTGCTACACAAGAAGAGGACTTCATGCCTCTCACTTCCCTCCTTTATGGAGAAGAAAAAATGGTCACCCATAATGATGTTGAAGCTTCCACCTCTGGACAACACAAATCTACTAAATCTAATAATGAAGACCCTAACATAGGAAGGATAAGAGAAAACATTTCTCATTTGCCAGTCCTAAACCAGAGTAACAATTCTTGTGAATATAAATGAGAATCTCTCTCAAATGCATTTTGTGAGCTAGGAGTGGATTTCATACATGCCTATGTCACCCAAAAAAATGTATTTGATGAGTTTAGTCTAGGGTCCTACAAGTTTGGTCCACAATTTTCTCTAGTAGATCATGTTGATCCCTCTAGGTCTCCTTTTGATTTGGATTGCTTTGGAGAATTATCTATAGGTTTAACTTCTCATATCACTAGAGATGACTCCTTCCATAATGACAATATTGAAGCCTCCATTTCCCTCTTATTGATACAACCTGATCTCATAGATTGGTCTATTCAACACCAAAGACTAGAGATGCCATCTTTCCAAAATGACTAAGAGATCGCTTGCTACCTAAATTTGCTTGAACCTGTGATATCTTCCACCAAAAAACCCAAAATTAACATGATGAAAATAAATATCAAATAGCTTAGTCAAAAAATTGAAATAAAAATGGAAAATAAGCTTTTAGATGGCAAAAACCACTTTGTGGTGGTGTCTGAACCTCAAAAAAGTAAAAATAAAGACATATCCAAGGGTGAAAAACTCTTCAAGGCACCTGAGGATGAGGTGCTTGAGAGTCTACCAAGGTATTTCCAAGATAGATCTTTGGTTCCCATTGAACCTACACAACCTATTAATCTTGGCATAGAAGAGTCTCCTAAGATCATTCATGTTGCTCAATCATTATCAACTGAGGAAAAGGAGAACTTCTCTAAATTCTTCCAAGAAAACAAGATCAACTTTGCATGGACCTAGTTAGATATGCCTAGCCTTGATACATATCTTATCATGCATCACTTATCTATTTCTCTTGGTGTCAAACCTATCAATCAAAAATTGAGAAAGATGCACCCACGTATTGCTCTCTTGGTTAAAGAAGAACCATAAAAGCTCTTAAGTACAAACTCCATTTGAGCGAGACTATGCAGGGTGGATCTCTAAAATTGTACCTATGTCCAAACATGATAAGTACATTCATGTGTATACAGACTTTAGATACTTGAACAAAGCATGCTCTAAGGATGATTTTCCACTTCCTAACATAGACATGATATTGGACATGATGTCAAGTTATGAAATGTAATATTTAATAGATAACTTCTCTAGATAAAATCAAATTAAAATTGCCCTTGGGAATCAAGAGAAAACAACTTTTACATATGCACGGGTGATGCAGGAGCATCCAGAGGTATAAGGGCAATCCTGTGTCAACCAAAAAAATGTACTTAGACTCAGTTTCTATTTCATGTGTTTTCATTTCTGGATACCCATTTGGGTGAAATAAAGGTTCCAACTCTCACGGTTCCACTATTAGTGTTCTAGGATAGAGTATTTGAACAACTTTGGATACATGTAAATGCTGAAAAAAAATAGGAGTATGTAGTTGAGCCATAATTTTGGTGAAATAGAAGGTGTAAATTGGTCAAAAGATTGTAATTGTAATTTAGAGCATTCCAAAAAAAGAATTAGGTCGAAAGGCCCCACAGTTTGAAAGTAATTGTAGTTTTTCAATTTTTGGAGACCTCCTAAGAATGCTTCAAAGTCAGGTTAGGGGCATTAAATGACCTCAAAAAGGGCTGAAAAATGGGGGATGAGAAAATCTGGTCCATTGAGCTATAGAGCACTTCAAGAGCTTTCCAAAAATGTAAATGGTTTGTCAATCGAAGCTATGGTTCAAAAGTTATTCCTCTCGGAAGTTCGGTTACCGTTTCTAGATTCTTCTAATTTTGTGCCGACTTCTAATGCAACTTCTAGAGCCTTCTATTTGGTCGGTGGATGCCAACTAGCACTTTCTAGAATGTATTCTTAATCCTTAACCCTTCAGGGTCTATTTAAGAACATTTCTGGCATTGTAAAAGGTAGTTCAGAGTGGAGTTTGAGAGGAGGTACTGAAAGGAGAAATTATCTCCAGATTTATACTATTGTAAGCCCGTAGGGCATGTTTTGAAGTCTATTTTCTCTGTACTAAATGTATTAGCTTATTTACAAAGTTAATAAAATTTCCCTTTCCTATTGTGTCCATTCTGTGCTTGGGTTGTGTCCCCATCAATGGGGTACTTTCTATTGGAATGTCATGCCCTTTGGGTTAAATAATGCAGGAGCCATTTATCAAAGAGCCATGACTACTATCTTCCATGATATGATGCGTAAGAATATTAGATGATACCATAGCTAAATACAAGAAGAGAGATACACACCTTGATGACTTGATCTTGATATTAGAGTGCATAGAATTTTTTTGGCTTAGGTTAAAGCCCAAAAAGTGTGCCTTTGGGGTCACATTAGGAAATTTTCTAGGCTACATCATATCTGCAAAATACATAGAAGTTAATCTAAAAAAGGTGCAAGCCATTATGGAAATGCCTACTCTTAGGAACATCAGTCAATTAGGAATTCTTTATGGATGTCTTCAATCTATTAGGAGGTTTATATCCAAGCTAGCTAATAGGGTACAATCCTTCAATAAAAAACTACACAAAAACTCCACATGCATTTGGAATGAAGAATGTTAGAAAAGCTTAGATAAAATCAAAGAACACTTGACTACACCTTTAATATTGATGCCACATATATGACAGAAACCTTTGATCTTGTATATCTCAACCATAAGTTCTTCTCTAGTAGTATTACTGTCACAAAGTGATGAGAATAGAAAGGAATGTGCTATATACTACATTAGTCACACTTTGATAGCTTATGAAATAAATTACAACAACATTAAAAAGGCTTGCCTTGTAGTGGTCTTTGCCTCTTAGAAACTTAGACACTATATGCTTACCCACATGGTGCATCTCATTGCAAAAATTGATCCCCTCAAATATCTACTAAGTAAAGTTGCACTTACTAGATGCCTTGCTAAATGGATGATGATTCTTGTCAAATTTGACATTCAAAATGTAAAACCATTAAGGGACAAGCTATAGCTGATCAAATTTCTAAATTTTCATTACAAGAAAATGCTCCAATATAGATTGATTTCCCTTATGCTTCTATCAGGTACATCACTAAAAGCACATGTATGATGGTTTTTGATGGTTGTCACACCTAGATTGGAGCTAGTGTAGGAATCCTATTTGTCACACCTCATTATTATACAATCCCAAAATCCTACAAAATCTTGTTACCATGCACCAACAATATAGTAGAGTATGAGGCTTTAACCAATGGGATTAAAATGGCTTTAGAATGGAGGATCACAGAGCTGCATATCTATGGAGACTCTCAGCTTGTCATTAACCAAATTAATAATGAATATCAAACTAAACATGAAAAGCTTATACCTTACAAGATATTGATTGACGCCTTAAGGAATTACTTCACATTTGTAACATTTCAAAAAATTCCTAGGGAAACAAATAAGGCCGTAGATGCTATTACCACTCTAGCATCTGTTCTCCAATTACAAGAACATGAATCACTCTTTGAGTTCTTGGTGGAAGAATTTCATCATCCTACATATAATTCCCCCAATAATCATGTAATATGCACCATTTTCAGTCACAATTCCTCTCACTACACCATTTTCTCCTACCTACATGATCTAATATTCCCTAAAAATCTCACATGCAACCAAAAATGCCACACACTATACCCTTGTCTCTAGTGATTTGTATAGGAAGGGTCTAGACATAATACTTCTTAGGTGTCTATAACTAGAAGAGTCTAAAAAGACATTGGCCAAAGTTCATGATGGAATTTATGAGGAACACTCTAATGGCCTTGCACTTGCTCAAAAACCACTTAGGGTGGATTACTATTTGCCAACTATGCATGTTGATGCTATTAGATATGCTAAATCTTCCAAAAAGTGTGAGTTACATGGTGGGACTTTGATTTGGTGGAAAAAAACCATCCAAGCTCATCTAGTGGCCATAAGTTCATCATTACAGTGACTAAATATTTCAAAAAATGGGTTGAAGTTGTGCCCTTATTTTTTGCTATAGGAAAACATGTTTCCTTATTCATATTCAACCACATTATTTTTTACTATGGCATCCCTTCCTCTATTGTCACTGGTAATGGAGGATAGTTCAAAAATAAGGACCTCAAGTAAGTCTATAATAAATTCAAGATAAAAAAACACTAGTCCTATATATATTGTCCTCAAGAGAATGACCAAGATGAGGCCTCTAACAAGACACTATTAAAGGTCCTACACAAAATAATCCACAAAGCTAGTAGAGATAGGCATTTGCAAATCAATTCAACACTCTAGGCTTAGATGACCACTATATGCACTCCTATCGAGGCTACACCTTTTTCACTAGTCCATGGTTATGAAGTTTTCCTACCTTTAGAAGTTGAGATTCCCTCATTATGAGTCCCTCTACATGGGTTAATTACTAATGAAGACTATAGAGCTATAAGGATACATGAGATAGAAACCCTCAATGAGTGCCACAAGGTTACTTTTGATCACATAAGGGCTTATAAAAAATGAATATCTACTAGCTATAACAAAAAGTTTAACTCTTGAGAGTTCCAAGTGGGTGAACTCATTCTGCAAGAGAACCCTAAGAATCAGTAGAATGCAAAACAAAAGGGAAAATTTGAGCCTAATCAGTTGGTCCTTAGATTGTCACAACAACATTTCAATCTGGTGCATATCAACTTTCTACTCCTAAATAGGAACATCTTGTTGAGCCTATCAATATTTTACATTTGATTAAATTCTATGCCTAAGGCTCTTATGGCTCAACTATTGTACATATCTTATGATCCTTAAGAAACCCTAAAAATGTAAAATATCTTGAGAAAATGATCATCTTAGTGAAAACCTCGCAATAGGTGTTTGATGCATCACCAAAGGGTTCAAAAAATACAAATAAATTGAAAAAAATTCCTAAAAAAATTTCCAAGTGTTGAAAACTTGGAAATAGGCTCTACCTAAGACCCTCACACCTATGTCTATTAGTCTAACTCACTAATTTCACAACACATTTCCTAGCTTGGAATTGTCTCTTATCTTTGTGTAGGGGGCACAACTTCTTGTCTTATTAGGGTCTTTTTGTGCATTAGTTTTTCTCTAGAAATTCATCTAAAATAATGTTTCTCAACACTTCCCCCTTGACATTGAGTGTTTCTAAACACTTCTGAGATACTTTACCTATAGTCTAGGATGCTACAATATTTCTAACTATCATATGCAAGTCCTAAAGAAATGGCCATGTAACACACACACACACATAGACACACACACACACTTAGACATTAAACTTGTCAAGATATGATGAACTTTATCTTCTTTGTTTGTTTTCTATGATGATTTCATTGCTGAGTGTTCCCTCCCTAGTAGTCTTTCAAGGATGTCATGGACTAGAAGACTAGGGGCATGGGGCATAATTTACTTGTTTCCTTCTTGTGGATATACTTTGTTAGTCTAAGGTGTTGAGAGCCTTTTTGCTTGTCCTACTTGACACTTTGACCTACAATGTATCATCCTTGTCTATTTTTGCAAGACCTCACTTGAATGTTACCCTAGCACTTATACCTTGATACTTGTGTAACCTTGCTATATTAAACTTAGGGAGTCTAACTACATTAGTCATCTTTAATTATATGTATTTGATGATTATTCCCACATATCTATGCAATATATATCATATTCATATCCTCATAGTTATACTATTGAAAATTGTATGATCTTTTGATGCCCTTAATAATGTTTGATGATGAAATTAAAGTCTAAAGGTTTTGCATCCCTTCCAAGTAAACCATTTTTCATACTAGTTTGCATTATAGGCTCATTATATCTTAGTATTTCATATGAAGAGAGTGTTAACATATTAGTCAAATTTGTTATTAGTGACACACACTTATTCAAATTATATATAGCTACCAAGCTCATTGTACAGTTCTCAGTTTTTGCCAAGTATTTCATTTGTCATTGAGTTCTATAGTTGCTACCAAGTCCTTTGGACAAATCTCAGTGGCTACCAAGTAGTTATAGTTACAGTGAAGATCAAGAGTGTAAACTGTGCATCTTAGTTTATGCTGAGTTTACTAGTGCAAACCATGCTGTGCAGTGTTCACTAAGTTTGTAGTTTATGTGATGCGAGTCTAGTGTTAACCAAGCCACTCAAGGTTAACCAAGTGACTTCATTTATACAAGGCTCAAGGTGATAATGTTTACTGAGCTATTTAGTGGTAAACAAGTGATTTAATTTATATGATGAGTTTCATAGTATCTATCAAGTCACCAATGCAGACTGAGTTCAAGACTACTTGAAAGTGATCAATATGGACCAAGATTCTATGTCTATTGAGTGCATGAAGATGCCGAGCATTGAAAATCAATGTCAAGTATTAGAACTTCACTGAGTCAATCGTTAGAACCCAAGTGTCTTCATGTGGGTCGACTTTCTAATATTTGTGTTAACTTGTATTGTGGACGACCTTGTAATTTGTATAAATGAATTGGTATATATGTAATGTATTGTATCATATCCAAGTATGATGAAGATGTGAATGAAAATGCAATGTAAGTGAATATAATTAGAGAAGAGCAAAAAAGAGTGAATTACAAAGGCTATAGTAGTATAAGGAGTAGCAAAGTCATATCTATCACAACAAGGTGATTTGTACTTAAATAATCTCATATAGAAAACCAAGTTGTAGATTAGAGATTATCTACTATTTCATCCTAATAGGTTGATCAGTCAAACCCTTCAACAAGGTAGACATAATAGTCTTTTGTAAATTTCTTTACTAAGTGCATACTTCATTGTATGTTTATAAATCCTTTCACAAGGTGGACCCAACAATCTTTATTGCTCCTAACAAGGCAAATCATTAGAAGTGATCAATGTAAGCTTTAACAGGCTAAATTTATACTAAAATACTAAAGTTTGTGGGTATCATCCCCACCCTAGTTTTACTTTCTATTTGGAAGGTTTCTGGGTCACCAAATCTTTGTGTTATAGTGATGGGGACACAACCCAAGAACAGAATGGACACGAAAAAAAAGGGGAAATTATATTAATTGAGAAAATAAGCTAGTACAAATAGCCTAAAATAAAATCAACTTCAAAACATGCCCTAAGGGCTTACAATAGCATAAATCTAGAGATAATTTCTCCTTTCAGTACCTCCTCTCAAACTCCACTCCGAACTACCTTTTACAATGCCAGGAATCTCCTTAAATAGACCTCGGAGGGTTAAGGACTAGGATTACATTCTAGAAAGTGATAGTAGGCATCCACCGACCAAATAGAAGGTTCCAAAAGTTGCGTTAGAAGTCGGTGCAAATCTAGAAGAATCCAAAAATGGTAACCGAACTTTTGGGAGGCATAACTTTTGAACCGTAGCTCTGATTGAGGAACTGTTTACATTTTTAGAAAGCTCTCGAAGCGCTCTATAGCCCTATGGACGAGCTTTGCTCATCCCCCATTTTTTGGCCCTTTTCAAGGTCATTTAATACCCCTACCCTAACTTTGAAGCATTCTTAGGAGGTCTCCAAAACCCTAAAAACTACAATAAATTTCAAACCATGGGGCCTTTTGACCTAATTCTTTTTCTGGAGTGCTCTAAATAATAATTACATTCATTTGGCCAATTCACACCTTCTAGCTTACCAAAATGATGGCCCAATTACATGCTCCTATTTTTTTGGGATTTTCTAGCTCACTGATAATGGAACTGTGAGAGTCGAAACCTTTTTTTGACCCAAATGGGTATCCAAAAATAAAAACACATGAAACAAAAACTAAGTCTAAGTATATTTTTTTGGGTGACACAGGATTGCCCTTATACCTCTGGATGCTCCTGCATCAGACACCCAGGGTAGATTGAAAAGTGACCCTGTCACTTTATGAATGGTAGAGGAAATCCCAAATGGGAAACCTCAGCTGCTAAAATCCAAGTTGAGTCCTCAATCGGTCATCCTTTCCATTTGACCAAGTACTCTTCATATTGCCTATTTTTGGTACTCCTACCCACACAATGATCTAGAATGTCTTCTATCTCCTCCTTCTTAGAAGCAAGAATTGGACATGGCTCTAACACCGGCTCCTCATCTGCACCATCATCATGATACTCTGTTAAATCTGCAATGTTGAAAATGGGAGAAATGTGAATACCATCCAGTACCTCCACTTCATATGCATTTCCTAAGTCATGTTTCTTCAAAATTTTGCAGGGGCTAAATTTCTTCATTTTCAGCTTGTTGTAAGTACCGGCTGGAAATCTTTCTTTTTGTAAGTGCACCATGACTAGATCTCCTACTTGGAATTCCTTATGTCTTCTCCTTTGATCAGCCCTAGCTTTATACTCTTGATTTATCTTGGTAATGTGTGCCTGCACCTCCTCATGTAGACGCTTGATATGTTCAACAAATTCCTCAGCTTCAACACTTGTCCTCTCCCCTTGTTCTATCTTCCTCAGCTTTGGTGCAGTCCTTGGGCTACTCCCATATACAATTTGGAATGGTGATTTTCTAGTACTCCTATTTACAGAGTTATTATAGGAAAACTCTACCTGTGGTAGAATCAAATCCCATCCCTTGGGCTTATCTCCAACTAAACATCTCACCAAATTGCCCAGACTTCTATTTACCACTTCTGTTTGGCCGTCAGTTTGTGGGTGATGCGTGGAACTAAATTTAAAGTCTATTCTCAACTTTTTCCACAATGTCCTCCAGAAATACCCCATAAATTTAGTATCTTTGTCAGAAAATATACTCGTTGGAAGACCATGTAGTCTTACCACCTCTTTGAAAAAAAAGTCTGCAATATGAACAACATCATGAGTTTTGTGGCATGGAATGAAATGTGCCATTTTGGAGAACCTATCAACCACCACGAATACTGAGTCATTACCCCTTTGTGTCCTTGGTAATCCAAGAAAAAAATCCATACTTATGTCCTCCCATCGCCTTGATGGAAAAGGCAATGGCTGATATAGGCCAATATTGTGACTAAATCCCTTGGCAACTTGACAAACCTGGCAACTCTGTACAAAATTCTTCACATCGTGTGAAATTTGAGGCCAAAAATAATGTTCTCTAAGAATGGCAATGGTCTTATCTCAACCAAAATGTCCTACCATCCCTCCATTGTATTTCTCCTTAATCAGATTTTCCCTCATGGAACTCCTTGGAATGCACAATTGACTACCTTTGAACAACATGCCATCCTGAATCAAATAGTCTAACCACTTGGTTCTATCTACAACAATAGGTTCTTTACAAGCTTTCCATGCTTCAGCAAAATTAGGATCCTCGGGGTACAAATTCTTGAGTTCATCAAACCCAACTACTTCAACTTGCATTACTGTAAGCAACAACTGTCTCCTACTTAGTGCATCTACAACCCTATTAGATTTTCCACTTCTATGCTTCAACACAAATGTATAACTCTGCAAGAATTCTACCCACTTCATATGCCTCTGATTCAATTTACCTTGACTATTTAGGTACTGTAATGCCTGATGATCAATATACAAAACAAATTCCTTTGGCAATAAATAATGCCTCCATTTCTTTTAGGCCTGAACTACTGCATAGAACTCTTGATCATAAACAGAATACTTCTTCTTTGCATCATTTAATTTTTCACTAAAATATGTAATAGGCTTACCTTCTTGGCTTAATATAGCCCCAATAGCACTGCCACTAGCATCACAATCTACCTAGAAAACCTTTCTAAAATCTGGAAGTGCCAACACAGGCTGTTCTGTGACCTTCTTCTTCAGCAATTCAAAACTTCTCGTAGCTGATGCAGTCCATTTGAACTTGTTTCTATCCCCTCTTATTTTATCAGTTAGGGGTGCACACATGCCACTAAAATTCTTAATAAACTTCCTATAAAAACTAACCAGACCATGAAATGATCTTACCTCAGTAGCAAACCTTGGAGTAGGCCATTCCAAGATGGCTTTTACCTTCTCTGGATCCATTTTGAGACCTTCAGGTGATATAACAAACCCCAAATAGACTAACTCCCTTTTTACAAAGATACACTTCTTTAGATTAATTAACAGTTTCTCTTCCCTTAGCCTTTCAAGGACACTACGAATATGTAATAAATGTTCTTCCAAAGTCTTGCTGAAAATTAAAATATCATCCAAATAAACAATAACAAATTTTCCCAAGAACTTCTTAAGTACCTCATTCATGAGCTGCATGAAGGTGCTTAGGGAATTCGTTAATCCAAAGGGCATGACTAACCACTCATAAAGACCCTCCTTGGTCTTGAAGGTTGTTTTCTACTCATCTCCTTCTCAAATCTGTATTTGGTGATAACCACTTTTCAGATCTATCTTTCTGAAGTATTGAGCTCCACTTAAGCAGTCCATTAGATCATCCATCCTTGGCAAAGGAAATCAGTAATTGATGGTTATCCCATTTATAGCTCGATAATCTGTACACATCCTCCACTCTCCATCCTTCTTTGGTGTGAGTACTATAGGTACTACACATGGACTCAGGCTCTCTCGAATCAAGCCCTTCCTCAATAGCTCCTAAACCTATCTATTTAGCTCCTTTGTTTTAGTAGGAGTCATCCTGTGAGCAGCCTTGTTAGGAAAACTAGCTCTTTGAATCAGATCTATCTGATGACTGATTTGCCTTACTGGTGGCAATCCATCTGGAACATTATCAGAGATAATATCTCCAAATTCCCCTAGTAAATCTGAAACTTCAAATGGTATTTCACTACTACCTTCTTTATCTTTCCTAGGAATTAAAGCATAGCACATATGTTGATGTTTCATGCCATCTAAAAACTTCCTTTCATCAACAAGACAAATCCTAGCACTGCTACATACCTTTTCACCTTCCTTTTTCATGGGCTTCAATTTATGGTGAATTCCATCCTTTGTCAGAGAGTATGTGTTTGCATGTCCATCATGTACTACATGTCTATGAAACTGCCATGGTCTACCCAACAATAGATGGCAAACATCCATCGAAATAACATCACAGAGAACATCATGGTAACTCCCAATTTTGAATTTTACTAAACATTGTTCACTTACTAGGACATTATGATCATCTTTTACCCAAGTAATCCGATAGGGCTGGGGATGTTTCTCCCTCTTGAGCTTCATCTTAGAGACCATCTCTTCTGATACCAAGTTATCAGTGCTACCACCATCAATGATCATGTCACAACATTTATCCTCACACTTGCATTTGGTACGGAACAGACTCCTCTGTTGTCCTGGTTCAATCTCACCACTTAGTAGGACTCTTTCATTTACCAAGGTCTCTCCTCTTTCTACATCCTCTGAATGTGATGATTGTGCATCCTCATCCACATGAGCAACCCTAGCTTGGCCCTCAGCTCTCCTATCTGTCCTTCCTTGTCGTTGAGGACATTCAAAGGCATGATGACCTTCTTCATTGCAATGGAAATAGGTACCTTGGAAGCCGCCTCTTCCTTGTCCATGTCCTCTACCTCTTCCTCTCTGATTTCCAAAGTCTTGATCATGGGAATAGTTGAAACCCTCATTCCTCTGGTTCCTGCTAGTACCCACATCTTCATTTTTCTTTTGGGTTTCATTGCGGCCTCCAGATGATCTACCGCTTCCACTTCCTCCTTGACTGTGCCCTCTTTGTCTTCCTTCAAACCTTTTATTTAGCTTCTCTTCAACTCATAGGGAAAACTGGTATGCCTCTTCAACTCTGGTCATTCTTACCAGACTTAATTCCTCTTGGATGCTAGGTCGCAATCCACTGATATAACGAGCAACCTTCTCCTTATTTGCTTCTGCATGCCCTGCTCTAATCAAGAGTCGGTAAAATTCCTCTGTATATTCTTGGACTGATCTTCTCGCTTGCTTTAACCCATGCATCTTCTTAAACAAATCAAGCTCGTAGTCCACAAGAATGAATTTATTCTTCAATTTGTCCACCATGCGATCCCATCTTGTGATCTTCTCCTTTCCTCTTCTATTTCTTTCCAATTGAACCTCTTGCCACCAGATTTTTGCATGGCCTTTTAGTTTGGCCTTTGAAAACTTAACCCTATCTGGGTCCTTGATATCCTCATACTCAAAGTATTCTTCCAGTTCATTTATCTAATTGATCAACTCATCTGGTTTTAGATTTCCTGAAAATACACCCACTTCAATTGTGGGTCTTTTCCCAAACTTAGTAATGGCCCTAAAAAGCCTTTCCTCTGCATGATTCAAAATTTCCCCATAAAATTCCCCTTCTGGTTCCATTACTTCTTCTTCATTATCATCCTCACTGTCATCACCTGCGGCAACATTTTCTCCTCTACGGAGCTCCTCTTGCAATGCTTGTACCTGCCTTTGGAGGGCTCTAACCTCCTCAGGATTAATAGCTCTGGCCCTTTCACCACGCTCTCTTCGTAGATGCATCTTCTAACTCGAACCCATAACCACACAATCCTGGTGCAAACTGCCTCATAGTCAGCGCTTTGTCTACACACTCAGGAAAACTACGCTCTGATACCACTTGATGGGGACACAACCCAAGAACAGAATGGACACAATAGAAAAGGGGAAATTATATTAACTAAGAAAATAAGCTAGTACAAACAGTACAGATAAAATCAACTTCAAAACATTCTCTAAGGGCTTACAATAGCATAAATCTGGAGATAATTTTTCCTTTTAGTACCTCCTCTCAAACTCCACTCTGAACTACCTTTTATAATGCCAGGAATCTCCTTAAATAGACCCCGGAGGGTTAAGGACTAGGAGTACATTCTAGAAAGTGCTAGTAGGCATCCACCGACTAAATAGAAGGTTCCAGAAGCTATGTCAGAAGTCAGTGCAAATCTAGAAGAATCCATCGAAGCGCTCTATAGCCCTATGGACAACTTCGCTCGTGCCCCATTTTTTGGCCCTTTTCAAGGTCATTTAATGCCCTTAACCTGACTTTGAAGCATTCTTAGGAGGTCTCCAAAACTCAAAAAACTGCAATAACTTTCAAACCGTGGGGCCTTTTGACCTGATTCTTTTTTTGGAATGCTCTAAATCATAATTACATTCATCTGGCCAATTCACACCTTCTAGTTTACCAAAATGATGGCCTAATTATATGCTCTTATTTTTTTAGGATTTTCTAGCTCACTGTGAGAGTTGGAACCTTTATTTGACCCAAATGGGTATCCAAAAATGAAAACACATGAAACAGAAACTAAGTCTAAGTATATTTTTTTGGGTGACACAGGATTGCCCTTATACCTCTGGATGCTCCTGCATCATATAGTGTTATGAATGCTTTCATGTTTTTAGTTTCTTATGCATGCAATTAGATCAGATTTTATATAATGGAATAAATGCTAATTGGACAATTGGATAAAGAGTTAAATTTTTGAAGTTTTAGAAGTTACTGATTCACCCCTCCCCTCTTAGTAACTTAACATAGTCTTGAATATTTCCAACAATTGGTGTTAGAGTATTGTGGTTCATAGAAGAAAGCTTAATAGCTTGAGAAAAGATCAAGGCTATGAAGATATTCAAACTTGACAAAGCTATTGAGAATGAGAAGCTAGATTTGGAAATGTTCATTGCCCAACTCAAGAAAGAAAAAGGAGCAACTCTCTCAATCCTTAAAAAGAAGAAAAAAACTTGTAATTCAAATGAATGATCATCTCCATTGGAGAAAGAATTGAAGACCACCATTTAAGAAATTTAGATGAATCTAATGAAGCAATCAAAGAACTCCTAGAAAGGAATGGTTCCCTGCAAGAAGTAAGAAGACTAAGAAGAGAACAAGAAATTTAGTCAATAAGGCTATGTGAAATCATGGAGTAGTAAAGCAAGATAAAAGAAGAGATAGATGGAAGGAACAATGATATTTACAACCAATCCCTTCAACAAGAAGATCTTATTGATTAGTCCTCCAATGAAAATGAGGAAATCATGAGCCTAAGATTTGAAAATGAAAGAATATGAAATGATCTAAATTCTAAAAGGAAATCCAATGAAATATTACTGAATGATCTAAAATCTAAAAGGAAAATTAATGAAAGAATGATGAAATCCCAAGAAGACATGTATCAATTGAATAAGAAAAATCTATATAGACAAAAAGGAAAAGCAAGAATTAGATATACAGAAGAAGGATAATCATCCAAGCAAGGAGCTCAAAAGAACCAAAGACCTACTTGCAATAAATATGGTAAGATAAGTCATACATCAAACAAATGTTGGAGCAATGGAGAAGCAAAATTTAATGGAAAGTGCTACAATTGCAATCAGCATGGTCATAAGGCTAATGAATGCAAAGAGAAACCAAAATTTGGAGGCAAATGTCACAAATTCAAGAAACATGGACACAAGTCATCAAAATGCAAAACCAAGATATTGAATCCAATAGACCAAATTGTGAAGGAAATATTTGGTTGGAACTACAACACCTAATGCATATGTCATTATTGTGGAGAATTTGGAAACATTGGAATGAATTGTGTAAAGCATCATTTGAGGAAAAGAGATACTACCAAAAGATGTTTTATTTGTATAGAACTTAGTCATCTTTCCAAGAACTGCATGAATACTCATAGAATTGAAGATGAGAAGAAGGAAAAGGCTAATAACATGCTAAAATAGGTGAGACAGAAATGGGTTCCAAAGTCTACTAAGGATACAAGTCCAAGTAGTAGTGATCAAGTCACTCAAGAATTAGGTGACTCTACCATTTCTACTTAAGTTCTCAAAGGAGAAACTAGAACTATGCTAGCAAATAAGACATCCAAAATAGTTCCAAATTGAAGGAGCAAAATGATCTAAATTTTTATTTAGGATACAAAGGGATTAGTTTCTATTGAGTTACCATCTCTATTGAGTGAGGTTGGGTCATAAACTCTACTAAGAAAGGTCAAGAGTGATGAAGATACATATGGTTACCAAGTCATGAAGACTTTACTGAGTGTTCAATGCAAGTGAAGTGGATGAAAATCTACCAACATGATGTCAGTCAACCTATCTTTCGTACTAAGCATTTATAGAATTTTTTTAACAAAAGGCATGAAATTGAAGTCATTTCTAACTGTGAAATTTTGTGTGCTATTACGAAAGTGTGATCTTTAGAGCTTCCAAGTGATTTGAGTGAATTTTCAAAAAAAGTTATTGAATTTTCTCAAACCCTACCGAGTGAAGATGGCATCCAATAATAGAAAGGTTAAGTGAGGATCTGACATGTTGGTTCATGGAGTGTAATGGAAGGCACTGGACTTCAAGCTCACTCCTGTGATCACCAAAACCCTAGATTTGAGTGGAGGACAGTCACAAATCCCTCCAAAGGTACTTTTGATCAATGATATTTGCACTCATTTCAAATGTGTTATTCAAAAGATTGGTACATTAGAAATGGATGATGCCCTAGATAAGCTATGTGTTAATGGAGTTTTGAAACCAATCACCAACACTTAGAAAGAAAAGGGTTAACTCACATCCCTCACATGCCCTATGAATTTCAAGTTAAATGGATTAGGTTTATCCTTAGTTGCATGCATAGTGGGTAGTTGTAGTTGGAACAACCAATGCTGAACACAAAGAAGATGATTCATGAAATCATTGGTCTCCCAATGCTAGCCAAAGCCAAAATGACAAGAACCCTAGGTTGGGAAGAACTTGAAAAGAAAACCCAACTAGAATGGGATAGTAGAGGAATGAAAATTAGTAGTGTTTCAGATATAGAGTTGAAGTATGGTATTCACATCATTTTGCATAAGATATAAAACTCTAGCAAGTTGAACAATGTTTCATGTGAAGCTATGGACTTGGCATACAAGGTGGTAAAGAACCATTTATCATTTGACCTTTCTGAGCTATTGTTGAAATAATTCAACAAGAATATGAAAAACATAAGGACATCAAAGAATAACTCATATAAGTTTGGTTCCTTGTTAACTTGTCTATTCTTTTATGTTCAAAAATTCTTCCCTTCAAAAGGCGTTGTTGTTTGGAGAAAATATGTGCCCATTTTATATTAGATAAATGAGTTTATTGCTAAAATGGGTGAAAAATATAATAGTATTATGGATAATTATTTTGATGCATTTAAGGAGAAAATTGACAATAGATACCAAATCCCCAAGAAACTAGTTGAAGATTATAAGGATGATGTATGTTTCATGGTGGATTGTGACAAAGTTTACATTCAAGAAGTTAGGCCTAGAATTGCATGGGTAAAACCTCTTGGATATGAGGTTAATATTGATGAAACCAAAGATATCATTGAAACACTTGCCAATGAGCCAGTTGATCCTAAGCCTACATATTTTGACACATTTGATGAAGCAAAAGCTAGGATTGAACTTGAAATAAAGCTCTCCCAGGTGATCAACAAAGGAAAGAAAAGGATTGCTAAATTGAAAACCAACTCTACCCTTTTGTTAACCAAGGGAAAAGGTCAGGATGAGGAAGTAGAGGACATGAAACTAGAGGATGATGAAGAATCTAAGCAAGAAGAGCCATTAAGGAAGAAGGGAAAGGTGATTATCACCAAGCCACAAAAGCCACCCATTGTAGTATTCACAAGATGGTCCTCTAGGAAGAAATATGACAAGGAAGGAGGAGACATTGTATTCAAAAAACCTCCACCCACCTTCCAAGATAGATTGAAAGATCTAGAAGTAGGATGCAGAATAACAAACTTTAAATCACTAAAGTATGAAATTAGGATAGTAGATGAGTAGAAGCAAATAAAAGATCTGGTGATGGATAAGATGGGAAAATGAAATACTCACTTGATTAGCTTGCTTCTCAAATTCCTAATGATTTGTTAGAGAAAATCAAGACACGATGGGATTTTTCCATGCAAATTATGAAAGATATATATGGGTGAACCTTGAGGTAGCTAATACTGAGCATATCAGATGCTAAGGTAAAAGAGTCATTGAAGAAAAATTGACTCTAAAATTTAATACCTATCTAATTTTGATGAAAGATATTGAACATGTTGTGAAGAATGCAACAAACACTTGGAAGAATATCTATCTTCTACATAAACCAAGTGATTTTCTAGTTGATGGTAAAGATGATGATGATGATGATGATGAAGAGGATAAGGAGAAAGATGAAGAAGAAAATATTGAAGAAGCAACTCATTTTGATAATGAAGAAGATGAAGAGGAAAAAGGAAAAGAGGTTACCAAGGAAGCAAAGCAAGATGATGAGGAAAATGATTCAGTTAAGATAGCTGCAACAGTTATTGCCTCACTTCCTCACTCTCCAAGAAAACCAATGACAACATCAAGCATGGAGACAATCCCAACAAGTTTGATTGTGACCACTAGTGCCAACTCAAATGTCCAATCACTATTTTATCCTACCCAACTTAGCACATCATTGATAGAAGTGACTTCCACTTCATCTACCAATCTACAGACTCTTCCTTCTTCAACTGAGTTGGCTACTTTAGTTTTGAGCACATTAATTTTGGATTCTTCAAGTATTTCTATAAATATTCCTGTAGTAAGAGTAGTATCAATTTTTATAGCAAGTCCTAGCATGTATAATATTATTTCTATTTTGGGTACACAAGAAATAAGTGTAAGGACAGTTGAGCCCAAGGTTCAACTGAGCACAAAATTTTTGGGTAAAGGAAAAGAGATGGAGGAAGAAATTGGTTCAGATAAGGAAACTGTGATCCCAAATTGGGATATTTCTAAGCTTACTCTAGACCAAATGCAATCATTTGGTGAACTCCTCTAGAAGAAGGCTAAAAAACAAAGATTAAGAGAGGAGAGAGATAAGGAATTCAAAATTATTGAAGATGCAAAGAATGTTTTTGCAAAGGCCATAGGTATTGAGGTTGACTCTTCACAACCAATTTTGTATCAACTAGAAGAGGTAGTAAAAATTTTTAATGAAGATATTGAGGGACAAGATAAGCTAGTGCAAAAGGTAGAAAATAAGTTTGATAATAAAGTGCTAGAGCAGATTGCTCACTACAAATAGCTATTTATCAAGTAGAACTTTCTACAATTTTGGGTTCTTTGGAAGCATCTTGTACAAATGTCTCATACACTTTTTGGAAAGCTATGTGATGTTTCTGAGTTTACCAAAGAAATAAAGGACAAATTGTCCAAAATAGATGAAGATCTCAAAGCTATCACTCAAGAATTGCAAATTGACCCCATTTCAAGCTCTACACATTTCCAAAAGATAAGATTTTTGTTAAATATGCAAGCAAAATTGCTTAGAGAAGAAGCAAGGATTAGATCCACATCAATAGATATGAAAAATATGATTCTTCCCAACATGAATGCACTAAAAAAGTACATTGTACATTCAAAAACTCTCATCCATGACAATAACTTCTCCATAGCAAACCATATGATAGAATTATCAGCAGAAGTACAAATTGCACTTCACACATGTAAGGTCTTACAAGACAATTGGAATAAAACTTTAGCAATCATTCTTAAGGTATATTCATAATTTTTATCTCATTTTTGTGTTACTATGTAAATAGAATTAATTTTTGGCATTAATGTCAAAAAGGGGGAGAAAGATACATGTTATGGGGGAGAAAATGTAATAAGTTGAAAAATGAATGGGGGAGTAAGATATGTCCACAAATATATGTTGTAAGAAGATGTACAATATATTGTATGAAAGAACTTTACCATGTATAGATATATATCTTACAAAATAAACTTTGAGAAATCTCAAAAATAGTACTCTCTATCGAGCTAGTATCACATGGTGATGGATATAAGGTATTCAAAAAACTTTTTGAATTCAATTTTGGTTGATAAGTGTTTTTGTCACTAATGCCAAAGGGGTAGATTGTTGACATATCAATCAAGTTTGTTACTAGTGGCACACAATTATTTAGATTATATATAGCTATTCAGATCATTATACAACTCTTAGTGTTTGCCAAGTATTTCAAATGCCACCAAGTTCTACAGTTCCTACCGAGTCCTTTGGAGAAATCTCAGTGGTTATTGAGAAGTTACAGTTATAGTGAAGATCAGCAATATAAACTGTGCATCTCAGTATATGTCAAGTTTACTAGTGCAAACCAAGCTATGTTGTGTTCATTGAGTTTACAGTTTATGTGATGCAAGTCCAATTTTAACTAAGCCACTTAGGGTTAACCAAGTGACTTAGTTTATACCAAGCTCAAGGTGATAATGTTTACTAAGCTATTTAGTGGTAAAAAAGTGATTCAATTTATATGATGAGTTTCATAGCATCTATCGAGTCGCCAGTGTAGATCGAGTTCAAGAGTACTTGGAAGTGATCAATATGGACTGAGCTTCTACATCTACTGAGTGCATGATGATTTTTGAGCATTGATAGTGGATGTTGAGTATCAAAACTTCACCAAGTCAGTCTTCAGAACTTGAGTGTCTTCATGTGGGTTGATTGTGTAATATTTGTGTTAACTTGTATTGTGGCCGACCTTGTAATTTGTATAATTGGATTGGTGTATATGTAATGTATTGTATCATATCCAAGTATGATGAAGGTGTGAATGTTAATGTAATGTAAGTGAATATAATCAAAGAAGAGAACAAAGAGTGAATTACAAAGGCTACAATAGTATAAGGAGCAAAAAAGTCATATCTATTACAATAAGATGATTTGTACTTAAAGAATCTCATTTAGCAAACTAAGTTGCAGATCAAAGATCATCTATTATTTCATCCTAATAGGTGGATCAATCAAATCCTTTAACAAGGTATAACTAATAGTATTTTGTAAATCTCTTTATCGAGTGCATACTTCATTGCATGTTTGTAAATCCTTTCACAAGGTGGACCTAGCAGTCCTTATTTCTCCTAACAAGGTAGACCATCAGAAGTGATCAATGTAAGCTTTAATAGGCCAACTTTATGTTATAGTACTAAAGTTTGTGGATATCATCCCCACCCTAGGTTTGTTACAATTTTATGAATGCTTTCATGTTTCTAGTTTCTTATGCATGCAATTAGACCAGATTTTATTGGATAAAGAGTTAAATTGTTGAAGTTTTAGAAGTTACTGATTCATCCCTTCCCTCTTAGTAATTTAGCATAGTCTTGAATATTTCTAATAGAGAGATCTCTCTTCATCTTTCATGGACACATCAGCTAAATGTATTCATCTCTTCTTAAATTTTTCTCTTGATCATGTCTTTCATTCTTTATCAATCCTATCTACCTTCTTGCTTCTTCTATACCTATCATCACAAAGGGTTAATGTATTCATCACATCTAATCTATCCAAGTATCACATTTTCAAGATATGAGCCTACATCATATACATGAGAACTAAAACTATCTATGAGAGAGATCCATGAGCATATAAACATGAATATGAGCTGAAACATCACATGGAAATGGAAACATAAATTTGAAATATCCATGTAAAACATCCATCACATGAGCATAAAATGAGACAAGTACACAAGTAAGATTGATCAAATCTAGTATCTCATAAATATAATGATCAATAAAATACAATATGGGATCTAAACTTTGGATAACTATCTTAAAATACATATGATACAACAAAAGTATCACAAGCACATCAACCTAGATCTACTCCTAGACCTAAGATTGAATCCTAACTTCCTAGGATAGTAGTGGTTATGGTGCTGGAGCCTATCTCCTATCTAGTAGTTATACAACACCTTCTGATCCCTTGATTCACTCTAAGTACTCAGATAGTCCCTGTCCTGGTGGCACCACACCACTATATGCAGCATAGTAATAGGCTACCCATGCCCCATGATTCTTTGACTCATGACTCATTACATCCTAATCCCTACAGGGTTCCTCACTATGCACTTTCTCATAAATAAGTTGTTGATCCTACATGGCAATGGTAATTCATGCTGCCTACACATCTTCCTCCAGTGCTCATATTCAAGCATCTTGAAGATCCTCTCCACCTCCTCCTACAAGCTATTCTTGCTATGAATCGATCTTCTCCACCCTCCTATTTCTTAGTGGACACTCCTCCTCCTCCTACTCCTCCCCGCTGTCCTCTCTCATGGTTCACACCCACATATATCTCACCCTTGGCCCTCATGAAATGCTCTTGACCTCCATCTATCTCCCACCTCCACCTCCACCTCCACCTCCACTACCATACCTATCATCTCCTCCCTATTATACTGCCACATGCATCACATATGGTCATGTGAACTGAGGGAATGGGTGCCTCAACATCTCATAGAGATAGGTTGAATCATCCCCTAGATGTGCTAAATCTTCCTAGTAGTCCCAAGGCTCTTATATTAGGGCACCTGTATCTCTCATAGTTGTTTGGTAATCTAGCATGGGCAACCACCACTGCTCCTCCTCACCATGAAAGTGGTCTACATGGGTATCATCCACCTCTATTTGAACTACCTCCAGATTTGGATAATGAAAAAATGCTTGACTATCTCAGAATGCCTCCCCACAAGTGGCTAACTATATCACATTTACTCAAGATCCCAAGCACATGACCATCTAGCACATTATTGATCTGACTATGAGAAAAAATATGTAATCTCATCAAATAACCAATGGTATTATGTCACATCCCCTATTCAAGGGACAAACCCTATGTATCTATATATGAAGGGGTGGCTATGCTCTCGTGGTTGCACCTGTGGCTATATAACCGCTATATGCTCCCATGCCTAGATCTAGGCCAAAACTACACCACATGCCCAAGTCCTCCCATTAGATAGATTATCTTGTGTAGCTTGTGATACATGTCTGCAAGAATGGAAAGTCCCCATCCCATCCTTCTAGGCCACCCAATTAGGTCCACTACTAATCTACCCCAACCTAGAGGGAAGCCCTTTAGGCTCCTATCTATAACAAGGGACCACACAAATAATGAGAAAATTAGATAGGGCAAGGGCTATGAGTCTCTCACTAAGGTGTTGGTCTAGGATGGTTACATCCTCAAAAAGATGTTGGACAACTAATCTCTCCTCCATAGGGGTCTGATCATAGTTAACCTGTAATATGAAAAACTCATATAAATACACCTCATATAGAAATCAAGAACTTAAAATAACATATCTCATAAATGATCATACTCATAGGGTCTCTATGGCATGGTATACAAAGAATGTGATTCACATCCTCAAGAGTGATGGTGGCCTTATGAGCGGGCAAATGAAAAGTGTTATGCTCACTATGCCACCACTTGGCTAATGCTGTCAACAACCCATGGTTTTCCTAATATGGGGCATGTGCAACAACAACTTGAATCTCATCCTCCCTATGAAAGCCTTCTCATCATCCTCTAGATGACAAAGGACATGCAAGCCCACCACTTGGGGGCTCTGATTAATAGTGCTCGAAAGGTAATCTTCATAATCATGTTAAACAAACATTGAAATGTTAGTGTCATCCATAATAGATCAAGTGACATCATAAACAACTAAGAACATGAAATAATATACTAATCACACATGAAAAATCTACTTCTAAACATTAATAAATGCTTAAAATGTAACTATGTGATACTTTTTCTAATAGGATTGTGATAAATTTTCTGATGAAGTATTGTACAATAATTTTTACAAATGTCATGTTATACTTTTTGTCATCATGTGATATTTGGGTATCCCTAATATGATATATTTGGTAAAGCCATGCAATGAATTTTTTTTCATAGAAGTATCACACAATAATTCTCAGCATAGGTATGCGATAGATTTAAAGTATCACATGATATTTTGTCAAAAAATCAAAAAATGCATTAAAGAATGTGTTAAAATGCATCAAAAGGCTTGAAAAGGATCAAATTTTTGAAGACTCATTGAGGCCTCATAATTGACAAGCCGGTTGTGGAACCAGTTGTGTTTGAAATGGTGCTTGTGAGTCAGAATACCTACTAGAGCCATAGTTCTCTCTCAAAATCACTCAAAAGCTCTCAAAATCCCAAAAGAAAAATGAATTGAAAATGACTCTTGGACCCCTTATATAGTACTCCAACCTCATTTTGAACTATTTTTCAAACTCTTATGTATTTTTCAAAAATTTCACCCTTGGCTAATCTTGACATCTTGGATCCATTTTTGGGATCAAAATTGAAATCTAAGTTCATCTTGATAGTCAAAATTACATTTTAAACAATTTTACCTTATTCTGTGTAGTTAACTAACCTTTTAAGGTCTAATCTTCAAATATTTATTGGAGCTTCTTTATTTCTTCATGTCTTCATCATTTCCACACTTCCTACATACTCTAATTCATCTCATATCATCTTTCTATTTGATTTGACCTAATTTTCATACTATATCGTTCTTGGTCAACTCTAGTCAAAATAGGGCATTCTATCACTTCTTTATGGCCATTCTTTGGTTTTAATCACATATCTGTCATCATGGACCTTTTTTGATTTTGATTTAGTCATATCTTAATAATTTATGCATTCCTTTACCTCATTTTGATTTTGATCCCGAGGGGGCATAAATATTCTCTCATTGCTTGCTTGTTATGGATATCTATTTCTTAGGAGCATATGCTTGAACTTTCCATTTTCTCTCAAAATATGTGCATTTCTTGATGTTAGTACTCTTCTTGAGTTTTGACACTAATACATTTGGCATTGATTTGTGATGGCTATGTGTTACAATTATGACAACAATGTGTCACCACTGCGATAGTAATAGATGTCATCATTTTTTAGTCACAAATTATGATGCCTATCCTATACCGTTGCAATTATGATGCCTATCCATCACTATGCAACCACTTTATTATGACATCAACCCCATTGCAATGCTTGTGGTGAATGTCGCAATTGCGACGTCAGCCACAAGCATTGCAATAGCAATTGGCATCATCGCCACAGTGACCCCATCGCAATGCTTGTGGCGAACATTGCAATTGCAACATCTTCCACAAGCATGGCAACAATAGATGGTGTCATTGCCACAGTGACCTTATCACAATGCTTGTGGTAGACATCATAATTGCGACATCCACCACAAGCATTGCGATGGTAGTTGGCATCACTGCTACAACAACCCTGTCGCAATGCTTGTGGCAGACATCGCAATTGTGATAGATACAAAGTAAAAAATAAAAAATAAAAATTGCTGGCTTCCAACTACATCAAACCAAATAAAACCTCCTAAACCCTAAACCCTACATAACTTCATTTGGTCACATCTTATATTTGAGCAATATGGTGTCTTATTGGTGCTCCTTCCATTATTTCATGATATATTATTATCAGGCCATCCAATCAGCTATAGGAAAAAGATGATTCCTGAACAATCGAATTAGCAATATAGTCGATCTGCATTGTATTTGGACACTTGGTTTGAGGTTCATCTCATTGATTCCCATTCATCACAGGATCTTTATCTGATTAGACCTCGATAGAAAACATTGAGATTTCTCGAGCCCTAAGCCCAAATCATCTAGGCTTCAATCTCCACATATCATAAAGCTTGTATATAGAGTTGGACATCCTGTAGCTGGAAGCTTCACCTGCATCAACTCTCAGATGGTGTGAGAATGCTTAGCTCTATATACATGCTTTATAATATGTGGAGATTGAAGCTTGCACGAATTGGGCTTGGGGCTCGAGAAATCTCAATGTTTTCTATCGAGGTCTTGTCAGATAAAGATCTTGTGATGAATGGGAATTGATGAGATGAACCTCAAACCAAGTGTCCAAATGCAATGCAGATCGACTATATTGCTAATTTGATTGTTCAGGAATCATGTTTTTCCTATAGATGATTGGATGGCGTGATAATAATATATCATGAAAATATAAAAGGAGCACCAATATGACACCATCCTGCTCAAATATAAGATGTGACCAAATGAAGTTACATAGGGTTTAAGAGTCTTGATTTGGTTTGATGTTGGAGGTAGTTGATACTGATGTAGTTGGAAGCTTCACCTCCCTTGTCTCTTCCCTTTGCCTCACTCCTTCTTAGGCCTTAATATGTCATACCTATGTTGCTTAAATCATTGAGTACTGACAATTTTGCTAAAATTGATTCCTTAAATTTGAAGATAGTACGCAAAATGTATAATGAAATGCCTCTGTTCAATCTATGAACATTTTCAATAAGGTATATCAGAAAAGTGTTTGTGAAAATGCTGATGCTTAAAGCACAGTAACTTGGTGAAGTTTATCTTGGGTTCTAAGCATTTGGGTTTATGTTTTCCTAATACAATAAAAATATCATATTTCTATTTTTATGCAAGTGTTTGACATAAATCCTATACAAAGGATTTGTATTTTGTAATTTCTTTGGTGGGTACTCAGTTTCAAATTAGACATTGCACCCCAATTGTTTGATGAAATGCCAATGAGAAAAAACTAAAATTGAAGGACAAAATAGGAAGATGTTCTTACATTAGGTATCCACTAGAAACTTCTCTCTCTCTAACTCTATTAACTGTGTGCATCTTCTCTAAGTACTTAGTTGGCTAGAGCTAACCTACTAAAAATAGCCCTTTGTTCAAACTATTCCAAACTTGGAAGAACTTAACCTTATTATAATAGGTTTATGCTACCATAATTGACTTTTATTTCTCCCTTTACTATTCTACACTTTAGCAAAAATCTCTTCTTTTTCTTTTTTGAACAAATGCACAACATCATGAACTAACTTTCACCATTCAGCAATATCAGAGGGTATAATTTCTACTCATATCATAACCATGTTTCCCTGCTAGCACCATTCTTTTCTCATGGGTCATCTTGTGCATCATTGAAGCCATATTCACCACTTACTTTGACAACTAGGACAATCTTGTCTAGCTATGTCTTTTTTGTTGCTTTTGTTTTCTGGCATGGATCATTTGTGTGGTTTTCTTGCACAACACAAATATTTGGATTAAGGCTGGGCAATCTTTATTTGATGTTGAGTGTCACGAAACACATGTAGAGGGAAATCAATACACTTCTGTGGATGTTGTCCATTTTCTCTTAATTTGGGGAATGTGAACATGTAGCCTTGGTTATCCCTTACATTCCCATGGCTTAGTTGAGCTACCTTTTCCTTGCCATCTAGGCACACAAAATGGTACTTGTGCATGTAGTTGGTAAGGTGCATAACGAGTGGTGCATAAATGATAGTATGAATGTGGCGTTGGTTGTTGCAAACCATATTTCATCATTTTCTTTCCTTGGGATTTAAGAAATTCCTCTGCAACTCTACAAGTACATGTGCCATGCTTTGGATTCTCATACCTCATGCCAATTTTTTAATAGTAGTACCCTTCAGCTATAGTAATAGGGCACACAAAGAATTTCTATGTTTTCCAAAATTAAGTGTAGAACTTTGTAACAATGAAGGATGTTGGCCAATACTAATTACTCAAGCTCTCACCAACACACAATCCTTTACCTTATGCAGTTCCAGGTGGCATTGATACAACAAGTGCTATATTTAATTCCTTGCACATCAACTGTTTGTTCCATTCATGCAAGTATAGTGTTTATCTTCTCACCAAGTCATATTGTGGCCCCATTGACTTCAAAAAAGAAACCTCGTTCACCCTAACTCTGCCTTCCTTCCATGATCCAACCATACTATTGGTCACCTCTTGATCAAGGCCATGCAAATTCATAATGTATCTAGCGATCCTGTCCTATTCTAGCTTCTTTCAAACTTTTTCCTTGCTTCTCTATTTCTCTATACCTCCCACCAGCTCTTGTCTACACCTTTCGCCCACCATTTCAAGACTTTGCATGCCCTCAATTCTCATAAGCACCACAAATTGTAAACACTTCACCACCTAATGGGGACCTCTGTAATTGAGAGGAATGCTGAAGGAATTATCCTCACTTCAAATCTTATTATAAAGAGTAAATATTGTTATTATATTAATACACATATTACAAAAATTTCCTCTTTTTTATTGAATAGAAAATTAGCTGAAACAAAAATGATAAGAATGCAATTACTTAGAGACATTCCAAGTAAATCTTATGAATCCAATTGTGTAAAATTCATTACAAATAAAAAAAATCATGTCACCACACTATCTCATGAAGATGATTAAGACCAAACCCTTAATCACTAGGAATATTGGAAAATTCTATGTATAGAGGAGTGATGTAACTTTGAAGCAATTTTTTTTATTAATAAAACTATCTTATAGGTATTTTTCTTTTCTCAAAATTTTAGCAAGGAAAAAAATGAACTTTTTGACTTAAGTAATGTTTTCACTTTAAATTTTATTAATTACTAATTCTTTAAAATAAAGGTATAAATAACATCTATCTTTTAGACTTCAAAATAAGCCAATAAACATAAAATAACTTGAATTCTAATAAAAAATCTTGGATTTGAACCATTCTTCTTCTTTAGAATAGAGGAGGAAAAAGCATTCTATGCTTTTAGATGAGCATGACTTGAATTTCTAAAACTAATGATAGGAATGCAGTTAATACTTATCCCTTGATCGAACACTCAACACTCGAGATGGTTGATGACTCGTGCTAGCTTTATTTGTTGAAATATTACTAATGTCTATAGAATTCACTCCTATGATAACAGATTATTGATAGTCCTTCAAAAATGATATATGTGATATTTAGCTTCAGTCAATTTTTTTATATTAGGTTAGAAATTATAGAGAATCAGATATTAAATTTCTACTATTTATTATAATCATAGTGATTGGTTTCTAGACTCAATTTAGTTAAGATTTTTATCATCAATATTTTGAATCACACTATATGATCTATCATAAGAATGAAACTATTGAGAACTTATGGATGAATACAATAAGAGATCCAATTCACTATTTACAGCTTGCTAGAATTATTTCTAATGAGCATGACTGTAGGTTCAAAATAATTTTTCATGTACAAATAGTTCAGAATCTAGATTATCAAGGATTTCATGTATTTTTTCACATTATCAACTTGATTCCATCTCTTTGCTAGGGCTCTGCTCCATGTCAACAAATTGACTAACACTGAATGGTTTTTAACAATCTTTATATATAAAACAATTTCAAGATATTGGCAGCAACATGCCACTGAATGACTTAGGTATAGTATGAAAGTGCTGATAATATCTAAAAGTAAAACAATTAGTATTGCAAGAAGATTAACAAGGAAATAAATGAAGCTCAAGTTACCCTCAGCTCAAAATAGCTTAGCTGAATGCTATGACTATCTTCCCCACTATTCTATCCCTTTTTCATATAGTTGGCCAATAACTCTTTTCCATATAAGCAGGGTTTTACATTTTTCACCCAAGTTTAGTGTCAAAATACATCTCTTCACAAATCTATCTTGAGCACCTATTCTTGGAATCCAAAAGGATTGAGCAATATAGTTTAGGGCATGGCTTACTCTTTTTTGGTCAATAACTCTAAGGGTGACTATCCATTGCCCTTTTGAGATAGTGCTCTCTATCCATTCATTAACTGAATCACGAATATTTATAACTCCCCCATTTTCATAGGTTTGAATCACAACACATATAATGATTGCACTCAATGAGTGTGATATTTTTAATCATGCCTCAAGCATTCCCTTTTCATTTATATGGATTTCATTAATTGCCCCTACCCCAATCACATCAGAAAAGAAATTTGTATTTAAAACTGAATCGACTCCATCAACTACTCTCTCGAGTACATTAATCAACTTTCTTGGAAGCCTCTGAGGTGTTAAAATGAACTAATCAGTAGATGTAGGGCAATTGATGAGAATAGATTTCTTCAATTTATAATAATTATTTGTAACAACTTTTAGATTTTATTGTGCTAGCATCAATGTTTCGAATCACACTATGTGATCCATCATCAAAATGAAATCAAACATAAAAGAACATTGAATTTTTTTTTTTTAAATCCTAACTTTAGAATTATCTCTACAAGTTTAAGATCACACTCTTTAGACAAAATAGTTCACCTATAAACATTACAAAAGTGAAATACATACCTAAAGCATTTGAATGGAATTCAAGAGAGTTCCACTAACTTTTGAAAGGTGCAAGCATTTCAATCATCCCAATTCTTCAATACCTATTATACTGTACAGCTTCCCACATTCATCAATGGTGATTCTTTCTAGGTAGTTCAATTTTTCAAGACTAGGAATCTCTTCAAGCTAGGGAAATTCCATTATATTCAATATTGAGATTTTTTCTAGATCAATAGAGCTCCACCATACTATTTTCAGTATTGGGCAATCTTTCAACTTAATGCAATTTAGTTTTGTCAGTGTTACATTCACTTCTGTCAAATTTGGCATGAACTCAATGTGGAGAGATATGAGATTGGGACAATAATCTCCACAAATTGATACCTTGGATACATATTTCCCTTCTCTAATCACCATCATCTGAAGGTTATTCATCTGAGGCTTAGAAACAACATGTATCTCACTATTGCTCAAAGAGAATTGTCCACTACTTGTTGTGAAATCACATAAAACTAAACTCCTAAGATTTGAGAGATTTCTAAGGGATTTAGCAAAGGATTTCCATTCAATTCTCATTATATCACCCCCTCCTTCTAAGACTAGATATTCCAAATGAGTTAACATCTCTATTGAGTTTTGAAACTCTTTTAGTGAGATTGCATCAAGCACCAACTCTTTTAACTAAAAAGGGGCCTAAAAAGAATCCATACATAAATTCATTCCAAAGGTGAAAAAATTTCATGAGATAGAACTATAGGGAAATGCAAGGTTTACCACAAAAGAAGACCTAACTTTTAGCAAAATGGGAAAAAATACATGTGCATCATTCAGCCACAATTTTTTGAGATGTCCATTTACAATTGTCAAACACTAGGTATTCTGCAAAGGAATATTTGAAGGAATGCTCCTCGCTCTATGCCAATTCAAATCAAGCTTAATCCATAACAGAGCTGTTGATATTTCACATCGATTGTTTGAATCTCCTTCAAAGAATGTTAACACAAAACCAGTGGATGGATCTACAAATGAGTGTAAAAACCTCAAACTATGAACATTGTTTTCAATGAGAGTATGTTGGAATATCTTTGATTCTTCCTATTTCACATATCAAACTTATTTTTGGTTGTAAACATTACACATTTATGATTGATTATAAGTTAAAAGTGTTAAATAATCAAAATTGACTTATTTTTTTCTTGGTATGTAATGCTTACAACAAAATGTTCCATTTCCTCTTTAAAAAAAATTGAATAAAGCATGTAGAGTATAAAATTTTCATGGAAGAAAGAGCCCACCAAAAATTCAAGTTGCTTAGGGTGTTGCAAGCGATGATGGGTGCCCAATTCATCTGCCATTTCTCTTCCCAAATCATAGAGATGATCATGCATTCTGAATTGAAGCTTGTCGCCATATTCCTCATCATTTTGGTCATGAATTTGGCACTCAACCATTTCAATAAGACACTTATCTTTGAGGGTTTGAATTGCATGCTCTACCCTCCAACCAGAAGCCTCCCATATTCTCATGGCCATACACTTCTCTTTGTTGATGAAGAACCATGCAATGTCCATGAAAATCTATTTCTCTTCACTTTCCAATGCATCAAAGCTTATTTTAAGCTTGTTTTTTATATCTCTATCCAATTTTGTGTGAACTTTATCCAATTCCAACTCCCAATAATGTTTGTCATTGCTGCCAAAAACATGCCCACCCAACACTTTGAGAGAAAGGGGCGAACCCCCAAAAAATTCAACAAAGCTTCGAACTAAACTTTAATATCCATTTGTAGGATAAGGCTAGTGGAATGCATGCCAGCAGAAGAGTTCCCTACTATGATACACATTCATTTCTTTCATCTTGTAACAAATATGGATTCCACCATGAATTAACAATATTTCATCATGGGTAGTGATGATTACATAGCTATGAGAAGTCAAGACATCACTAACTAACAGAGCATCTAATTGGTCAATGTGATCAATGTCATCTAACAAAATAAGAAATCTCAACAAATGGCCTCTTCCAATACGATTCCTTATACAGCTAGTTCCCTCATCTATACTCTAAAATTTCGAAGGATCTTTTTCATGTACTAGATCTTTTAGGAGCTTAGTTTGCATAGAAAGCAACTCACCTTTGGAAGATGCTTCTCACACACCAATTAGAAAACATGAACCATGGTAATCTAAGTGTTTGCAATTGAACAATTCTTTGGCCAGAGTTGTCTTCCTAGATCCACCCATTCCAAAGATACCAATTATCTTAACTCTATTCTCCTCTTGTCTGCAATGCTGTTCAAAATCTTCTACAATTTTATCTAACCCCACAGGATGTTTTGCTACATCTAAATATCTTTCTTTTTGTAGCTCTTTTAGCATAGTGGACACTATATTCTTAAGCAGCAACTCTTGATTACTAATAAATTACAATAATTTTGATTAGAAAGATGTTATGCTCTTGTAAGTTGAAATTCCACATTCTAAGTTTTATTTAGGTATGTTTTGTAAGCTAAAATCTTATGTTCAAATTTTTTATTTGATTATATTGTTCATTTAGAATTGGAAATTGCATATATTAAATTTTGATTTAGATATGTTCTATAAGCTAAAATCCTATGTTCAAAGTTATGATTTTTCTAGATTGGTCATTTAGAATTATAAAAACAACTACTTGAGATGTAATTGTTGAAGATAAAAACAAGGCTGATGTAGGAAGCACATCTAGTGAAGTGATTTGTCATTGATGTATTCTAGTTGATGACAAACAAATTTGCAATTTATCCCAAAGATGGATTTGATCAATGAGGTTTGGGTATAGCTAGTTAAGTTATGTGGGCTTAGATTAGTATTCATGGATGTGTTCAAGTGCTACATCTATGTTCGCTCAAGTTAGTATGAATATTCAAATGAGTTGTAGTTGATTCAGTGAAGATTGGTTGCAAGCCAAATACCAGGAAACAACTTACTAGTATTTCAGTTGTATCTATTAAGCGAGATGGAATGATGTTAAGCAAGCCTAGATCATGGTTGAAGACATGCTCGTGATACTATGTTCATGATAGCAGATGTTGGAGATCATTCCATGGTAGTCGTTGAAATGTAAAGTGTGATATGTTCACTAGCAATCGATTTTGTAATTGAGATTTATTTTGGAAGTTGTAGAGTGTATTGTAATGTGTGAAACCTTGTTGTAATATCATATTGAGGTCCTATATTACTCAATGTATATTGGAAAGTCCCAAGGTCGACTCAATTGGGTTTTATGACAAGGTATAAGGGAAAGGTTGTTTCCTTGGTTGTAATAGTATTATGTGTAATTGTGTTCTGATTGTGTAAATTGATGATAAGAATGTGAATTTGATCAGAGAAGATAAGCAATTGATGTTAAGATTATGTTTAACTTCAAAAGAATTGTATTGGAAATAAAGTTGTATTGATCAATTCACTATTGGGGTATCTTATTGTAGAGATATGTTTTGTAAAATAGTTATGAAGTAGTTTGGATAGTAAATTCAATTTTCTTCCTCTTAGTGCCTAATAGGGTTGAAACAAATCCTAACAAGTTTGAAATCTTCTAACAAGGATTCAAAGGCTCTTATTAGGGACTCATTTGTATTGATTGTATGTAACTAGCTCCTAATAGGGTCATATCCTCTTACAAAGAACTTTTATATTAGAACATCATCTTGTGGGTGCCATCCCCACTAGGGTTTTCCCTCTGATTAAGGGTTTCCCTAGTTAATAAATCTCTATCATTGTTATATGTGTTTCTCATCTTAAAATTGCCTCAATTGTTGGTATTGGAATTGGACTTAATAAGATTTGATAAGAAATCCTAGCTAGTAGAAAAGTCTTCCATAGTGCCAGATTTTGTGTCCAAATGGGGTTTTTAGTTTCGTATTATCCCATACAAATTTCTTAGTCCATGAATGTAGTTGTGGATAGTATTTCACAATGTTTAAAAATAGGCATTGGAAATTACTTTCTAACATTTAACAAAATGTCGAGAGTTTGAACACTAAAGGTAGAGGTTAAAATTTAAATGAAATGATACAAGTAGGACTCTAAAATTTGTATGGATATGATGAAAATGAAGAGCAGGTAAAATTATGTTCTTATAGAACTTATGCACCAAATCAGAGGATTTTGAAACTTTCTCAATGTTATTACCAATCTAAGCAAGGAATGTTTCCCTAAAATGTGTCTCATACTTTCAGTGGTAAAAGCATTGCTCATCTGCAATGTTACCTTTCCTTCAATTTTTACTATATTACAAGTATTCTACTACTTTTATTTTACATGTGATTAGGAAGAAAGATCTCTACAATTATTCACTATTACATGCAAACAAGTAGAATTGTCATGCAATAAAAACTTTCTACATGTTTTCTAATCTCTACCAACAAATGGCTGACAAAAATATACAACATTTTATCCCTTCACTTTGTGCTAAAAGGAAAATAAAAATTTGATAAACATTGAATCATATGAGGAAGTCACACATAAATATTGATGGATTCATTTCAAGTTGCTTGCCAATGTTGTATTGCCCAGTAAGATACTTTCTAAAACAGCTGGAAAATTCAGAACATACAAACTGTTTGCATGTCCCTAGACAATGCAGCTTATTTTTCTAAATCAAAACCATTACATCTTCATAGAAAGTGGAACATTTCTTTATCCTAGGTAAAAGAAGAAAAAGGTATGCATCTACTAGGTCATAAAGGATGCTAAACCTGATCTAATTTCTTCTTTCGCCTGCTTGTCAAGTGGATCTTCTCCAATATAGAGGTCAAACAAACTGACATAATAGCTTGCTCCGAATGCTGCCAATCTCTTTACAATCAACTATATGGGAGTAATCAAAGCAAATTAGGTTCTGCAATTCCAAATATTGTGTATAATCTATACAAAATGTACATGAAAAGAATTACATATAAAAATTGAAGAGATCAAATGCAATCTGTCCAGAATTGATATGTTTAAGAATATTCCATGTAGTATTTGTCTTCCAAAATTTTATATTTTTGTATTCATAATTTACTAAGATCAAACATATTATTTTCAAGATATTAGAGGAAATGGCCAATTTAGAATTCTCTTAAAGAAAATGCAAAATAGTATGAGCAATTGCAATCCAAAAAATAAAACATAACATTCCATGAATAGTCAAATGAAAATAAATTTTTCTTGGATATATTTAGAATCTTAATGAACTGAGAACTGAATTCCATTCAAGGACTCAAACGAATCATATTTTGAAAACAAGGGTAAATCTAAAAGTGATGCTACTTATAACTGTAGAACCTTCCTACCGCATTTTAAGACATAACCTTGTAGATATAAGCTTAAATGTAAAATAAGTACATAAAAAGATGGAAAACTTTATCTTCATTTCCTATCCTGTAAGTTGATTCCACAGCATGCATCACTATGTTCTTGCTCAATGTTAATATTCTTGCTGAGAAAGATAACCACAATATTGCATTGAAGAAGTACATATATCACTTACTCTTTGTCTGTAGGATATGACCAGGGAGCCTAGATATATCTATTTTTGTGCCATGAGGTAGCTTGTAATCATCTTTAAATTGAGAAGTGAATCTGCACTCAAATTATGTATTATATTAGGATATAAAACTCAATCGAATCTACAACATAGGAAACTAAATCATGAAAGATCAAAGAACACAAGCTCTAAAACCTAGTAGATCGAGCTCAAACATCAAAAGGGGTTAAGAAAGCTCAAATAATATATGACTTCTCATAAGACTTGTCTATGATTCTTATGAAATAAGAAATAAAATGAGATATATTTGGTGCGGATGCTTCATCCAGATTAAACAAGCAATGAATGTGTGAATCTTTGAAGAAAGCATATTACAATCTCTACATGTCAAAAACCTATCAACACTCATATAGACATTAATCCATAGAAAAAATTGAAACATTTCCCTTTTGGTGTGGAGTGACTGGACCATTTATACATAAGCTGAGAAAGTTTACTTTTAACTATAGTAATGTTGGGTTATTTTTTAGGAAGGAATAGGTAGCGTGGCATAAAAATTTTCTCACATAATTTGTGCACCAATAAGCTACATAGCATGAAATTCTTCATATGTTTCTATACTTGAATAAGCTACGTGGCTTTAAACTCTTCTCACATTGATGCCTTGCGTGGCACAAAAAATTGCCAGTTTCTAAGCCAAAGATCTTTCTTAAAAAAAAAAGATTCCATCTGATTTGCAAAAGCCCTTAAAAATGCCAATGTCTGGAGATGTGGGGCATGGATTTCATTGATCACAAAATAATAATAATAATGATTAGAGAAAAAAGGATTCTAAGAGTAATGGGTTTGTTTGTTTTGCACCTTGCCATCCTCCTCCTCCGAATGTTGCCTTGGCCCTTTTGTCACAAAGATCCCTGTGTCGATTTCAAATGAGCAACATTTTTTGGTTTTTTGTTTCTCTTATATCCCATTAGCATCGCAATTGCAAAATTTTTGGGTTATAATTGAAAAAAAGGCCAAAAACACATAACATTTTTTGCCATCGCAAATTTCCATCGTAATTACACTCCAAATGTATTGGTGTTAGTGTCAAAATTGTGATGTCATCGAGCTAAAATTGAAAAAAAAAAGCCAAAAACACATTACATTTGCCTATCATTGCAAATTGACCCCTAATGTATTAGTGTGATATCATCTCTCTCTCGTAGTGTTCAGTATTGTCGTTACCAAGTTGTACTTTCAAAACTTGTTATCTTGCTCTATATTTTGTTCTTCAAAATCAAATCTCTCTATCTACTATTGCATACTTGGATTCTTTATTCTTTGACTTAATGTGTTCCCAAATTGATCACATATTTGTCAAAGAGGGTTTAATTTAATCACCTAAAAATGGCCATCTAGACTATTAGTCCCCTTCTTATCATTTTGGCTAATTTATTTAATCATTTACCTAGGCCAAAATTCTAAAAATAATTTTATTTGATTTTAAACTATAGTTTGACTATAATATCCTAATTTCATATTTTATTAAAAGAACTTGTCCCCTTTTAAATAAATAAAAGACCCCATTCTTCTAACCCACTCAATGTGCACACATATAGTCTTTTTCCTATTTACAAATAAAAAGAAAAGGCTTTTGTCTCACATGAAAATTCAACTCTCTCTCATTAGTTGACTTGATCTTACACATGTATCATGCCAAAAGTGAACCTCCACCCTTGATCATCCACTTCTTGATCTTGATCTCAACCATTTGTACACCTTTAAAAGAGAGAGATTTACCCCTCTCTAAGGATCCCAAGTTTGAGCTATTGTTATGATGAAGTTTTCTTGATAGGTTTTCTTGGATCTTTGTGGAGAACTTCTTACTTGTTGTCTCATTCTTGCATTATCATCCTCATTCTAGTTTAGATGAATTTGCAATAGCTTAGCTTTCTCTTTTTTAATAGCTTAGATCACATAGCTTAATTAGAATGGATGTAATACTCTCATTTTTCTTAGCTTAGTTTCATTGTGTATCTCATGCTATTCTAGTTTCATTCTTTCATTGCATGTTCAATATTTTATTTGACATTGACACTCTTGCTCTTGTCTAAAGAATATCCCATTTTATGGATTACTATCAAGGGTTGCATGTCTAAGGCTCAACTGAGTGATCTTTCTATACTAATGCACACACCTTTGCAATCCATTTCTATGAAGCTCTAAGCTACCATTCAAGTATTTCAATCTATGGGATATCTTGGATAGAAGGGTTTAGAGGAATGCACTTTCTTAGTGTACACATCTGACTACCCAACATCTAAAAAGAAAGAAAGAAAACAACCAAGCTATGTTGGAGATTTCATCAGCATTAAGCTATGCCAATCTTGATGACATTAAAACCTACAAGAATGAAAAATAAATGTGGGATACACTTTAGACCATCTTTGGAGGAGACAAGAACATCCTAAGAGAAAAAATATAAAGCTTAAGAGGTAATTTTGATGAAATGAGAATGACATAAGGTGAAAATGTAGTCTAGTACTATGTAAGACTCAAAGAATTTGTAAATTCTATAAGAGGGGCCAATGGAAAGATTGATGATAACACTATAACAAGAAAGATATTGAGAAATCTACTTCCTATCTATGCTATTACGATTTTTGCAATACAAGAAATGAGATGTACTCCAAGTAATGACCTAACTTTGGAAGGTGTGATTGGTAGGATTACTACTTTTGAGATGTCAAATTCTGAAAATTTTATTTCCAATTCTATTGAATCTTCTATTAAATCACAATTGATTCTTAGTAAAAAGGGAAAAATGAAAATATGTGAAAAGTGATAGTGATACTTCTGATGATTAACTTGAAGACCTTGAAGCATTGATCACTAGAAGACTTCCAAGATGAAAAGGGAAATAGAAAGATAAAATTCCTATAATCTATTTTGTATGCAACAAAGTTGGTCATATTGTTGCAAGATGTCTTGACAGAGAGGACAAGGATGATAAAAAAGAAAGAAAATACAAAGGGAGAAGAGATGACCAAGACAACAAGAGAAACAAGGAATACAAATACAAAGGTAATAAATCTTGTTACATTTCTAAAGAAGAAACTAATAATGAACCTATAAGAAATTATGCAGTAGTCTATGTTGCTATGAAAACTTCTGATCAAGATGAGAAAACAACATTAATTTCATATGTGAATAAGAGTGATAGGTGGTTAATTTATAGTGGTTGTTAAAATCACATGACATGACTGGTGATAAAAGAAAATTTTAGAATATTGGACCATACAAGGGTGGCTATGTTAAATTTGTAATGATGTTCCATGTCTTGTGAAAGGTAAAGGATCAATATAACTAATCGATAAGATCAAATGTGAAAATGTTTATTCAATTGAAGGTCTTAACTATAATTTGATGAGTGTTTATAGTTGAACAAATTAGGTTACAAAGTTGAATTTCATTATAGAAAGGAAAATGTATTTGGGGTTGATGGTGAACTGATTGGAAGTTGTGATCAAACAAGAGGTAACTTATTCTATTTAGATTTATCTAGTGAGACATGTTTGTTTGCACAATATGAAGATATTTGGTTATGAAACAAGGTGTTATGTCATATAAATTTTGAGAATTTGGTTAGCATTACTAAGATGAAAAGAGTAAGAGGCTTTCCAAAACTAATGAAACCTGATAATGTTGTTGGAAATAATCAAGACTAACAAGGTTACTGAGAGGGGAGGGGTGAATCAGTAACTCTAAAATTTTAAATTAATTTTGCATAATAACATATTCACCATCCATCTAATCTAATGTATGCATGAAAAGATAAACATATATGAACACACTGATTTGGTGACCCAGAAACCTTCCAATTAGAAAGTAAAACTAGGGTGGGGATGATGTCCAAAAAACTTCAATACTGCAGTATAAAGTTGGCTTGTTAAGGCTTACAATAATCACTTCTAATGATCTACCCTGTTAGGAGCAAGTAGGATTGCTAGATCCACCTTGTTAGAGGATTTACAAACATACAATGAAGTATGCACTCTATTAGGAGATTTACAAAAGATTGCTAAGTCTACCTTGTTAAAGGATTTACAAACTGATTCACCTATTAGAATGAAGTAGTGGATCTAGCTACAACTGATTGCTGATAAGATCCTTTATGCTCTGATCACCTGATGTGATAGATATAACTTTTTTGCACCAATGTTGACCTTGTTCTATTCCTCTGTTTTGCTACTAATTTGCTTTCTCTCTTCTCAAAAATATTGCAAAATAAAATCCCATCCAATTTCCTATATATTTACAAATGATATAATACATCACATATATACCATTCCAATATTTACTTAACAAGGTTGGCCAAACACAAGTGAACAAAACATTACTGAGTCGGCCAGATGGTAGAAAACTCAGGTTCCTCAAACTGGCTTGATGACCTTCTGATACTCAGCATCCACTACAATACATCGCATCATCATGCACTCAGTAAGAGTAGAGGCACCATTCATACTGACTATTGTAAGTAGCTTGAAACTCAGTAACCATTGGTGACTTGGTGAATATTGTGTCACTCGATAAAAATTGAATCCATTGATAACCTTCTTCACTTGGTAAACACTAATTCCTTCATTTACCTTGTTTACTCGGTAAACACTAAGTTCTTCGTTTACCTTGATCACTCAATAAACACTAAGTTCTTCATTTACCTTGATCACTCGGTAAACACTAAGTTCTTCATTTACCTTGATCACTCAGTAAACACTGTGAAGCTCGATGACCACTAACTGCTTGGAGAACACTGTTCTGCTCGGTAACCATTATGAACTTGACAAACACTGTTGAACTGCCCATATGCTCAATTTCCAAAGGAATGCTCGGTATGAGCTCAATAAGCATTCAAAATCAAATAAGTGTTGTAACTAATGAAAAATATATCATAATTCCAACAATCTCCCCCTTTAGCATTAGTGACCAAAAACACTTATGAGCCAAAATTATATACAACATCTGACACACTGATGACTGATTCTGCTGAATATACATGGATTCCTTACATATAACTCCCCCATACAATATACAAAAGGTATTTACATGAGTTATATGACTTTTATTTATAGTATCTCTTTTTTCCTTTTGTACATTTATCTCACCAATATTTCTTCCTGAGTATCTCTTTCTCCCCCTTTTTGACAATAATGCCAAAGAATAAAATAATGTATTTACATAGAGACACCAAAATGTGAGATAAACTCAGAATGTACCTGGAGAATGAGTTACATAGTTTTATCCCAATTCTTTTGCAAAATTTTGCATGTGGATAGAGCTACTTGAACTTTTGTAGAGAGTTCAATCACATGTTCTGCAACAGAGAAATTGTTGTCATGGATCAATGTTTTTGAATGTGCAATGTGTTTCTGCATTGTGTCCATGATGGGAAGGATCATATTTTGAATATCTAACAATGTAGATTGGATACTTTCCTCTTCTCTCAACAATTCTCCCTACTTCTTTGACAAAAATTTGATCCTGAGGTGATGAGATGAGCTTGAACTGGGGTCAAGCTTTAGGTTTTGTGCACTTGTCTTTAGATCCTCATCTATCTTATTTAGTTTCTCTCTTATCTCCTTAGTATACTTGGTAACATCACAAAGCTTAGCAAAAAGAGATGTTACATTATTAAAATAATTTTCAATGTTGGCCAAAACTATGGTTAATTTAACCTATTTTATTGCTATATGCTGAGCAATGTGCTCAAGCACCTTATTATCAAACTTTTTTTCTACCTTCTCCATCAACTTTTCTTGATCGAAGGTATCCTTATTGAATTTATTGATTGCCTCTTCTAATTGTATCAAAATTTGTTGAGAAGTATCAACATCAACACCTATAGCCTCAGTAATTATATTTTGGGCATTCTCAATTATTCTATATTCCTTATCCCTTTCAGACCTTAGTTGCTTTTGTGTAACCTTCATCTCAGTTAGTTGACTAGCATACCTCATTTCTTCAATGGTAGCATTTTCATAGTCAATCTTTGGGATTACTATCTCTGTGTCTAAGTCAATATCTTTAGGAATTTCCTTTCCAATGATCATAAGCCTTAATGGTTGGTTTTGTTTGACTTTTGTGATGACTGGTTTGACCTTAGGAATAGACACAATAGTAGAGGTGGAAGGACTAGCAGTGAAAACTGGGATGCTTGAGGGTTGAGTGCCAATAGGAGTATATACTGGATCAAAAACTAGAGTACTTGCCAAAAATGGTGATACACTCAATAATGCAGTATCTAAACTAACTGGGTCTGAAGTAGATGCAGATAATGCTGACAAAATTGTAGAACAAATTGGAATTGACAAAATTGTGGAACTTACTGCTATACCGACTGATGATGATGGAGTTGAGGAGGCTAACTCAGTAGCTAAAGAAGAGGGATGCAGCTCGGTAGGTGAAGTGGTAGACACTTCCATTGATGATACCTGGAGCTGAGATGTGGCAGGTGCAGATGATAAATCTAATGTAGATGTTATCAAACCTGCTGAAGTTGACTCCAACCTTGATGATGTCATAGTTTTAGGTGGAGAGTGAGGAAGGGATGCAATCACTGCTGCTGCAATTTTCAAAAGATCATCTTCCTCCTTGTCTTCTTCCTCTTTATCTTCCATTAGTGCATGCAGCTCTCTTGGTGATACTGTGATGGATGGAGTGCTCTCAAACTCATCATCGTTGCTGCTATCATCATCTTTGATTTCTACTGGGTCTTCACTGAGCTTATGTAGATGATAGATGTTTTTCCACATGTTTGTAGCATCATTTACAACATGTTCAATGTCTTTAATCAAGATCAAACAGGTGTGGAATCTGATTATCATTTTACCTTCACGTCTTTTCATTTCAATTTTTACTTCTGCTCTAGCGAGACTTGGTCAAAGATTTTTTAGGGATTTCTCATAAATATCTTTTACCATTTGGGTGGCTAACTCCCATCTCAGTTGCAATCTCTCCAGTAGTTCTTTTGAGATTTTAGGGGCAATCTGGTCTGGGGAGTATTTCCATTTACCCATCTTATTGAGTACCAGTTCCTCAATCTGCATTTTCTCAGCATCTGTTCTAGTTCAAATTTCAATGCCTTAAAATTTGTGATGCCAACTCCTTCCAATTGTTTGAGCCTTTTCTTGAATGTGGGTGCAGGCCTGACTAGTATAGGTTCCTGCTTACCTTTTTTGGTTCTTCTGGTGAATATTGCAGTAGGCTTTTTCTTAGGTTTGGTAATGATTACCTTACCTTTCTTCTTTGGTTGTTCTTCTGCAGATTCTTCTTCTTCTTCTTCTTCTCCTCCTTCTTCTCTTCCTCCTTCTTCTTCACCTATTTCATCTTCACCTTTTCTCTTGGTGAGCATAAGAGGACCAGTCAAAGTTTTCAATTTGGCTATTTTCCTCTTTCCCTTGCTTATGGCCTGTGGTAGCTTGACTTCAAGCTCAATTTTGGCCTTAGCTTCATCATAGGTTCCAAAAATTTGTTGCGTTGGGTCTACTGGTTCATTTACTAGTGCTTCTATAATATCTTTGGCTTCATCAATATTTACCTCATAGGGAAGAGGTTTCACCCATGCAACTTGGGGTCTGACTGCCTGAATGTATACCTTGTCATAGTCAACCATGAAGCATACATCATCCTTATAATCTTAAAAAAGCTTGGGAGGAATTTTGAATATGTTATTAATCCTTTCTTTGAAGTCTTCAAAATAGTTATCCATTACCTTATCAAAATTTATACCCATTTCTGCAATAAACTCATTTATCTGATACAAAATTGGGATATCTTTTCTCCATACAACTGTACCTTTAGAAGGGAAAAAATTTTGTACATAGAAAAATAAACAAACTAACAAAGAACCAAATTTACAAGAGTTGGTTTTTTAGGTCCTTATACTATCCATGTTCTTATTTAGTTGTTTCAACAGCACATCTACTAGGTCAAACTCCATATTCTTCTTCACAATCTTATAGGCTAAGTCCACAGCCTCATAGGGCACACTATTCAATCTGCTGGAACTATACATCTTATATGCAATTAAATGAATTCCAAATCTTAGCTCTACATTAGATACATTGTTAAGTTTCAATCCTCTACCATCCCATTCAGCTAGGGTTAACTTTTGAAGTTCATCCCGACTTAGGGTTTTAGTGGTTTTTGATTTGCTCAACATAGGTAAACCCATGATCTTATGAATCATCTTCTTTGTTATTAGGATGGGTTTCTCTAACCACAACTAACCATTATGCACATGGCTTAAAATGTATCTTATCCATTTCATTAGAAAATTCCTTGGCAAGTGCGGGATATGGTCAAACCTTTGGTTTCCAGATGTTTGTGCTTAGGTTTGAGGGTTCCATCCACACATAACTCGGCTAGGGCATTATACATATCTAATGTCCCTATTTCTTGAACAGTGAATTTAAAATGAGTACGAGTGTCATTTATAAGTAGTACCTTTGGTGGAATTTGCAATTGGGCTCTGTGCGGGTTGAGCAATTCAGCTATGGTAGGAATGAGCTTGAAGCTAGGTGCTTTCCATTCCACTCCCTTCACAAGCATTTCAGAGCCTCTCTTTGCCTTGTTGTTGCTGGTGCTTGTGGATGCCATTGCTGCTTGGTGAGTGAATGATTTTGCAAAAAAAATTCTTCACTGGAAAATTACTTCAAATCACTTGAACTCATTTTCGTGCTCTTGGAGATCTCTTTGCTCTATATATTCTAAATTTGCGGTGAAAAATGAGATCAAATTCTTCCTTTTTGATAAAAAATCTTCCATTAATGCTCAGGTATGAAGGTAGCTGAGATGACCTAGGGTTTGTCAGATAGTCATTGACCTACTTGGTAAACCTTGAAACTCAGTGAACAAACAAAACTTTTCATATTCCCGACCTAGCTCGGTTAAGTCTAAAACCAACCTTGCTCAGTAGATGCACCACAGTGAACTATGTCTTGTATCTGATATAGTGACTTGCCATTTGCACTCCTTCATTCTAGAAATGGTTAGGATATTTCTTGAAGATGTAGTCCTTGATCTTCCTTGATGAGTCTAATTAGAAATGGTGAAGTCACCCACTTCTTGAGTGACATTGCCATTATTTGAACTTTCTAGCTCGGTAGATTTAGGAATCCACTATTGTCTCATTTGTTTTTGAATGTTGTCAGCTCTGGCTTTCTTTTTATCTTCAATTCTTCCTATGTTCATGCAATTATTAGATATATGACCTAGTTCAGTACATGTATAACATCTTATATAAGTATCTTTCTTCCGTAGGTGATGCCTTGCATAGTTAATTCCAATATGTCCATATTCTCCACAATAATGACATATTCACCAAGTATTGTAGTCCCAACCAAATAATGCATTGACAATTCATTCTGCTAGATTGAATGATTTAGATCTACACTCAAATGCCTTGTGACCTTGTTTCTTGCATTTGTGACATTTGCCTTCAAATTTTGGTTTCTCTTTGCATTCATTTGCTTTGTGACCATGCTGATTGCAATTCTAGCATTTACCATTGAATTTTCTTTTACCATTGCTTCGACATTTGTTTGATGTATGTCCTATCTTGCCACAGTAATTGCAAGTGGGTCTTTGATTCCTTTGAGCACCTTGTTTGGAGGTTTCACCTTCTTCCTTGTATCCAAGACCAGCTTTACCTTTTTGTCTATGAAGATTCTACTTATTTTGTTGATTCAATTGATCCATATTTGCTTGAGATTTTATCATCCTTTCATTGACTCGCTTTTCAACATTTAAGTCATTTTCCAAACTCTCGTTGATTTGTCTTTCAGATCTCAGATCACTTTGTAAGCTTGCATTGATTTTTCTTTCAGTGATTAAATCATTTCTCAAACTTTTATTCTCAGATCTTAGATTCATAATTTCTTCATTTGCATTAGATAGTTGACCTACAAGATCTTCATGTTGAAGGGATTGATTATTTTTTACCTCAGTCTTCATTTGCATTGTTTCTCTATTCCAAAACTTCACATAGCCTAATGGATTGGATTTCTTGTTCTCTTAGAGCTTTCTTACTTCTTCCTGCAGAGAACCATTCTTTACTAGGAGTTCCTTGATTACTTCATTAGCTTCATTTGAACTGCTTGATGGTAAAAGGACTTTAATCTTTTCTTCAATACATACTGATGATCATTCATTTGTCTTGCAATTTCCTTCCTTATTTTCAAATATTGAGAAAGACACTCCTTTGCTTCTTTGAGTTGAGCCATGGCCATTTCCAGATCTAGCTTTTCATTCTCAATAGATTTGTCAAGTCTGAATATCTCCATTGTCCTTGATATTTGCTCAAGCTGTCAAAATTTATCCTGAGAACCACAATGCTCTGATATCAATTGTTGGAAATAATCAAGACTAATAAGGTTACTGAGAGGGGAGGGGTGAATAAGTAACTCTAAAACTTTAAATTAATTCCGCATAATAACATATTCACCATCCATCTAATCTACTGTATGCATGAAAAGATAAACATATATGAACACACTAATTTGGTGATCCAGAAACCTTCCATTTAGAAAGTAAAATTGGGGTGGGGATGATGCCCACAAAACTTCAATACTGCAGTATAAAGTTGGCCTGTTGAGACTTACAATGATCACTTCTGATGATCTGCCCTGTTAGGAGCAAGTAGGATTGCTAGATCCACCTTGTTAGAGGATTTTCAAACATACAATGAAGTATGCACTCTGTTAGGAGATTTACAAAAGATTACTAAGTCTACCTTGTTAAAGGATTTACAAATTGATTCACCTATTAGAATGAAGTAGTGGATCTATTTACAACTAATTGCTAATAAGATCTTTTATGCTCTGATCACCTGATGTGATAGATATAACTTTTCTGCACCAATGATGACCTTGCTGTATTCCTCTGTCCTGCTGCTGATTTTCTTTCTCTCTTCTCAAAAATATTGCAAAATAAAATCCCATCCAATTTCCTATATATTTACAAATGATATAATACATCACATATATACCATTCCAATATTTACTTAACAAGGTTAGCCAAACACAAGTGAACAAAATATTACTGAGTCGGCCAGATGGTAGAAAACTTGAGTTCCTCAAACTGGCTCGATGACCTTCTGATACTCGGCATCCACTACAATACACCGCATCATCATGCACTCAGTAAGAGTAGAGGCATGATTCATACTGACTATTGTAAGTAGCTTGAAACTTGGTAACCATTGGTGACTCGGTGAATATTGTGTCACTCAATAAAAATTGAATCCATTGATAACCTTCTTCACTTGGTAAACACTAATTCCTTCATTTACCTTGTTTACTCGGTAAACACTAAGTTCTTCATTTGCATTGATCACTCGATAAATACTAAGTTCTTCGTTTACCTTGATCACTCGGTAAACACTGTAAAGCTCGGTGACCACTAACTATTTGGAGAACACTGTTCTGCTCAGTAACCATTATGAACTTGGCAAACACTGTTGAACTGCCCATATGCTTGATTTCCAAAGGAATGCTCGGTATGAGCTTGGTAAGCATTCAGAATCAAATAAGTGTTGTAACTAATGAAAAATATCTCATAATTCCAACAAATGCTATATGTAAATGATGTCAATTAGGAAAAATGACAAAGTCTAGTTTCAAGAGCAAGACATATTTATTTGATGAAATTTAGGAATTGGTTCATATTGAATAATGTGGACCTATTGGTGTTCAAAGCTATGGTGGAGACAAATATTTCACTATATTTGTTGATGAATCCTCTAGAATGATGATAATGATATTTCTTAAAGAAAAATATGATGCTTTTCAATTATTTAAGTGGTGTTTTTCCAAAGTTGAAAATGAGATGGGAAAGAGTTTGAAGTGCTTGAGATCTAATAGAGGGGGTGATTTCATTTCCAATGAATTCAACATATTCTCCAATGATAGAGGAATCAAAAGATAGATGTCAATACCTAGGATCCCTCTTCAAAATGGAATAGCTAAAAGGAGAAATAGGTCAATCATGGATTGTTCTAGAACATTGATCATGGAGAAAAATGTGTCACAAAAATATTGGAAAGAAGCTATAAGTACAACTATTTTTACTTTGAATAGAGTGCAAGTCTAGAAAGTTACAAATTCTACACCTTTTCAATTATGGTATGGATATGAACCAAATGTAAAGTATTTTAAATTTTTTTGGAAGAAAATTCTACATACTTAAGGATAATAGAAATGGAAAACTTGATGCTAAAAGTGATGAAGGCATATTCATAGGTTATTCCACTTGGAGAAAAGCTTATAAGTGTTTGAACTCTAACACTAACAAAGTTGTAGAAAGTAAAAATATGAAATATGATGAATATACAAAAAAGAATGAAGTTGAATGCAAAACAAAATTGAAAGACTATAGTTCATTCACATGTGTGAATGATAGTTCTCCTAGCACCCCACCTGAATAAGAAAATAAAGCTACAAATCAACAACAAAATGGAAATTCTAAGTTGTAACAACCAGTTGGTGAGAAAAAGATAACAAGTGTTGAGAAACAAAAAAATGATACTAAGTCACATGAAGAGGGAGCCGAACATTAGGAATATATTTTTGAGTAAGATGAACATGAACCATAACTTGAGCAAGAGAGAGATAATGAACTTGAAATCATTTTCCAAGATGAACATGTAAAAGAACAAATAAAAAAATAATTCTAGTAGAAAAATATGTGAGAAGACATCATGCAGCTAAGAAAATTATTGAAGATACAAAATATGGTGTTATGACAAGAAAGAGACTCAGAAGTGATACATTTTTACTTTGTGATTTTGAGACATAATCTGTAAAAGATGCTTTGGAGAATGAGGACTGGATACAAGCACTGAATGAAGGCATCGAGCATATTGAAAAGAACAAACATGGACACTGGTAGGTAGACCTAAAGAAAAAAATGTCATTGGAACAAAGTGGCTATACAAAAACAAGATGAATTAAAAAGATGAAGTCACAAGGAACATAGATAGACTGGTATGCAAAGGACATGCACAAGAAGAAGGTATTGACTATGGCAAAACATTTACCCTTGTAGCAAGACTAGAAGGTGTTAGAACCATACTTATATATTCTTCTTACAAAGGATTTAAGGTATATCATATGGATGTCAAATATACATTTCTAAATGGGATAATTGAAGAAGAAGTGTACATATAGAAGCCTGAAGAATTTTTTAATCTTGACAAGAAGAATATGGTGTGTAAGTTGCAAGAGGCTCTATATGGATTGAAAAAACCTCTAGAGCATGGTATGAAAGACTAAATAATTATTTATTGAATATTGGATTTACAAGAACTAATGATAGCAATAATCTATATTTAAATACTGACAAGAATAATGAGGTATTATTATCTAAAATTTTTGTTAATGATATCATATTTGGAGGTAAGGAAGCATTAAATCATTTGTTGATGAGATGAAAAAGGAATCTGAAATTTTAATGTTTGGTGAGATAAAATTCTTTATTGGTTTACAAGTATATCAAATGAAGAAAGGTATCTTTATTACTCAATATAAATATATTAAGAAGATATTGAAAACTTTTGGAATGGAAGATTCAAGACCAGTTAGTACACCTATATCCACTAGACATAAGTTATCTAATAATGATGATTCTACTAATGTGAACTAGACATTGTATAGATCACTAATTGGAAAAATAAAATATGTTTTTCACAATAGACCTGATATTACATTGGCATTTGGGATAGTTGCAAGATGTTTTGCAAGTCATAATAAGAATCACATGATGTCAGTGAAAAGAATATTGAGATATCTAAAAAGAACAAAAGACTATGGATTGTAATATAAGAAGAATGATAAGTTTAAACTAAAGGTGTTTACTAATTCTAACTGGGAGGAAATATTGAAGACATAAATATCACAAGTGGAGGAACATTCTTTCTAGGAAAGTGACTAGTTTTATGGACAAGCAAGAAGTAGAACTGCATTTCTCAATCAACAACTGAAGTTGAATATGTGGAAACAATAATAAATTATTCAATTATCATATGGATCAAACAATTATTGAAAGGTATGAATGAAGATATTATTGATCTAGTTGTTATCTATTGTGATAACACTAGTGCTATTAACATATCAAAGAATAATGTAATGCACACAAAGACAAAACATATTGCTATCAAGTATCATTACCTAAGAGAACTAGTTAAAGAAAAAGAAGTAAAATTAGAGCATGCGAATAAAAAGGATAAAATGGATGAAATATTCACTAAAGCTTTACCTAAAGATGCTCATGAATATCTAAGAGGTAAACTTGGGGTGATTCCCCTAGAAAAAGCTACTTAAGCTAAAATGGTGTTCTACATCAAATGTGTTGATAAGAGTACCTTACAAATTGATGCAAATAGTCCTTTAGCAGTTTCCTAAGGTAGCAACGAGGAAGAAGGAAAAAATCATGTTGTATTAGTCATAAATAGATGACAGATGAAGATATTAGTACTAATATAAAGATATCTACATAGAAAAGATACATGAGTTGAAATCTCTTTGGCATTATTGTCAAAGAGGGAGAAAATGAAAGTTAGTTACCCATGCAAAATGAGGGAGATATGTTGTGAAGTAGTTACCATAAGAAAGAGGGAGAAATTAAATAATAATGAAAGGTGCTATTATTAATAAAAACAAATATAATTAATTTCACAATCTAATATGATATCAGAGCTGCATGGATTGGAATCAAAATTAAACTAAAGAAAGAGATTGTTGGACCTAGAGATGTGAATCAGAATGAAACTAAGGATATTAATGAAGACATGATACTATACAAATAGGTATTTTTCTTGATTTAGTACATGTTTTGGATTGCATGGTAACTAGATGTTTTTCCATCAATGCCAAAGAGAGGGATTGTTGGAAACTACAATTTGAATAATTTCTATATTGTCATTGATGTCTAACCTTATTGGTAAGACAATTTTCTATCTCATTTGAGTTTCATATCTATATGATTGATGAAGATGATTTAAGAAGTTGGTCATAGAAAAGAAACCTAGAGGAAAGCTTGAATTATTAAAAGAAAAGTACAAATGGATAGTTTTTGATTTGGAAAATAGGTTTTATAGGGATCCTGAAACCAAAAGTTTTATAGCAATAAACAACTTAAAAGCATAAAAGTCAGAAAAAAAAAATTAGCCTCAAAAGGCTAGAAATAAAAAGGCTCAAAACCAGGGAAGCAAAGGACAGGAATAGAGCCTGGCGGGCAGACTAGTGCCCCTTCTTCTCCATTGCCTATAGGATTTCTACAACGTCGCTTTCCTTCTGAATGGCTTCCTCCTCCTGGGTCACAGGAGGGAAATGCATCTAGTCCCCCTGGCTTTCTTGGATTCCAGTCTCTTTCTGAGGATCCTCCCAGCTAGTTCCATTCTCTGTACTTTGCTCTATGTTCCCCACAAGACTGGCATTGGTTAGATAGTCCCCCAAATTAACAATGTTTTCATTCAAGGTATGGAGGGTATCCACAATCTGTTTAGTCACAACCTAGTGTACAAAATCTAGCCTTTGGACCTTCTGCTCGAGCCGGGTGATTCTGTCCTCCTAATTGTCACTGGGGTCCTTGCTTCTGTCTTTTTCCTGGCTGCCCACCTGGTCTTTACTGCCTCTGGCCTCATGATCCTTGACTTCCCCTTGTTGTTGGTCTGGTTGGACCTGTCCTTCAGAGTCTCAATTTCCTAAAAAAGCCACTTAATGGAGCAAAAATTGTCAATCAAGTTGTTCTTTGCATTGTTGAGGAAGTTGAAACCTATTTCATGAGCATTTTTAGAGAGAACCAGAAGGGTCAGGTCAAGGAGCTCGTCATAGTGGGTGCTACAGTCGAGAACCCCCAACACCTAGATTTTAGTAGGTTCTCTTACAATGCCCAAACTAACACTATCCATATTGAAATTTTGCCAGGCTCTTCTCTTATTTTTCTTGATGGCCTCCCTTCCCTTTTCAACCATAATTTCTATCATCTCTTTTGGGGGCAAAATCAGGATCTCCAGGGGGGAGGTGGGCACAGTGGGGCTGGAGGGCAAATCAGCGTTATCACTGAGATGATCATGGGTAGGGGAGTACAAATGGATAGTTGATTGGTTAGACATTGACAAGATAAAGTTATTGTTTAATCATCCTAGAAGAGAGGAAGACAGTTGTTCTAAAGCCTTGATGAAGAGATCAAAGATAGACCAAATGCATAGGCTTGATTGAGCAATAGAGTAGATGATTGATTAACTTGTAACACATGTCAAATGATGCTAGTGTTGACCAAGCCATAGCAAGTTCCAAGAAAAATAATGCTGACCAAGCATCATTATTGACGAAGTTGTTGGAAATATAAGATAGACTAGGATATTGAGAGGGGAGAGGTGAATTAGTAACCAATAAAACTTAATCTTAATTCACCAATTAATCCTTCATATGTATTTTGATCTAGTTTCATGCATAAAAACTAAAAGCATTTAAAACATTCATAACACTTTGACACACAATATGCTGACCTAGAAACCTTCCAAATAGAAAGGAAAATTGGGATGGGGATGATACCCACAAGCTTTAGTACTACAGTATAAAGTTGGCATGTTAAGGCTTACATTGATCACTTCTAATGATCTACCCTATTAGGAGCAATAAGGACTACTAGGTTCACCTTGCAAAAAGATTTACAAATATAAAATGAAGTATATATGCACTCGGTAAAGAGATTTACAAAAGACTGTAAGTCTAACTTGTGAAAGGATTTAATTGAGCCACCTATTAGGATGAACTAGTGGCTGATCTCTAATCTACAACTTGATTTGTTGAATGAGATTCCTTTGAAGTGTAATGATCACCTTGTTGTGATAGATAAATCTTTGCTACTTGTTATACTACTTGTAGCATTCTTACTTCAGACTTCTACCCTTAGTGTGTCTCATATGTATTCCATTATTCATCATCATACTTTGGATATGATACAACACATTACATAAATACCAATCCAAATTACAATTCATCAAAGTTGGATACAATACAAGTTTTAGCAAAATACACAAAGTTAGCCCATTTGTAGATACTCGGGTTCTAAAGACAAACTTAGTGAAGTTCTAACACTTGGAAACCATTATCAATGCTCAACATCATAATGCACTTGGTAGATATATAAGCTCATCTCACACTAATCATGTCCAAGTAATTTGAACTTGGTCTACATTGATGACTCAATGAATATTGCAAAGTTGGCATATAAACTGAATCACTTGGTTGAAATTGCATAGTTTGGTCAACACTATTACTATGAGCTTGGTATAAATTGAATCACTTGGTTGACACTACATAGCTTGATCAACACAAGATTCACATTGTTGAGGTTGCAAACTTGGTAAGCACTAGAAAATTTTGTTTGCACTAAGAAACATGGTAAACATTATGAAACTCAGTTTACACTGATAATCACCAACTTGGTAGATGCTACTCGGTGTGAATTGAATATTGTTCCTGGAACTCAGTAACAATTGTAGAACTTGGTACAACCTGAGTTACTTGGTTAACACTATAGACTACAAGATACACTTGGTAGCTGCTAACCATCTAATTAAGTGTGTGTGTCACTAATGATCAAACTTGACTATGATGTCAACAATCTCTCCCTTTGTAATTAGTGATGAAAATACTTATCAATCAAAACTGAATTAAAAAATGTTCAAAACAATCTTTAGTCTCCATCTTGTATCTTCAACTCGGTAACATACTCCATTTTTTGAGATTTTTCAAAATTGCTTTGTAAGAGATGTTTATCTAAATATCTATACATATTATGATGCTCCCCCATATAAATAGTCAACATACTTTACATATCATATACATCTTCTCATGTGCTCCCTTTTATTGTATCATTACATATTCTCCCCTTTTTACATATTCTACCCCTTTTTGACATAAATGCCAAAGGTGTATGCTATACGATTATTCCAAAATGTGACAATAAGTCAAAATGCACCTTTAAAATTAGTGACATTGTCTTGTCCCAATTTTCTTGCAACACCTTACTTGCATGTAATTCAATTTGAACTTCTACTAATAATTTCATCATGTGATCAGCTATGGAGAAGTTATTATCATGGATGAGAATTTTGGCATGTGCAATGTATTTTTGCAATGCATCCATGTTTGGAAGAATCATGCCTTGCATATCTACAAGTATGGACCTTATACTAGATTCTTTCCTTAGTAATTCTACTTGCATATTAGTCAAGAATCTGATCTTTGTGTAATGAGCAAAATTGTAGCTCAAATCAAGTGATAGCTGGTGTGCACTTTCCTTCAAATCTTCATCTATCTTGGAGAGTTTATTTTTGATTTCCTAAATAAAGATAGATGTATCACATATTTTTCTAAATAGAGAAGTGACATTTTTGGTAGAGGTTTCCAATGAGCTAAGAATAGTAGAAAAGTCTACTTGGTATAGTGCAATCTTTTGTGCAACTAGCTCCATTACTTTATTTTCAAATTTCTTCTTTGCTCTTTTCAACAATTTCTCTTCTCTCTAAGCCTTTGTTGTTTTTGCTTTCTTCTAAAAAATTTCTCCTACTATATGCATTTGATCAAGATTAAGAGTATAAATATCCAAATTTGGAATAACTATATCCTCATCAAGATCAATGTCTTCTTCCTTGTCTTTTCCTTTGCTAGAAACTTTAGTACTTAGTTGAGGCTTTCTCTCCACTGTCTTTATACTAACTATTTGCATACTTGGAATAGTAACAATAGTGGAAATAGAAGAACTAGAAACAAAAGTAGATATTGTACTAATTAAAGAAATACCTTGTTGTATCATAGCCAAAATTGATGGAGGAAACACTAACTACTTAGTAGATGAAGTGTTGATCACTTTAGTCAATGGAGTACTGAGCTAAACAAGTGCAAAGTTTGGTCAAGTGCTTGGATTTTTAGTATTTTACCAACTTGAAATAATCTTTCTCTAAGCTTTATGGCTTTAAATATTTTCTTAGAGAGCAAGGAGTGAGGCTATAACCACTACTACAATCTTTTCAGGGTCAATTTCCTCGATGCTCTAAATTTTAGGGAGATTTTCCTTGGTGGCTTCCTATTCTTGCTCCTCATCATCATAATTCTTATCAATTGTTTATTCTTCATCAATATTATCCTATTCTTCCTTGTCATATTCACCATCATCTTTGACATGAACAAAAAAATCACTCAGTTGATGAAGATTGAAAATATTCTTCCATATATTAGTGGCATTCATTACCACATGTTTAATGTCATTGATTAGTATCAAGCAAGAGTTAAATTTCTAGGTAAGTTTTTCTTAATTTTTCTTCATGGACTCTTTTACTTCTTTGTCATTAAAGCTTGGGATGAGTTGCCTTAGAGTCTACTCATATATGTCCTTTGTAGTTTTCTTAGCATGTTCCCATCTTGGCTTGATTCTTTCCATCAGTTCATTGGGATTCTATTGTGCAAGTTGGTCAGGTGACTATTTCTATTTAACTAGCTTAGATTTAATCATTCCTTCAAATTTCTTCTTTTCTTTTCATTTCTTGTCTCATGTCTCAATGATTTGAATTTTTTCATGCTAGCTCCATAATCAATCTCTTTTAATTTTATCTTGAAATGTAGATGGAGGCCATTTGAAAACAATATCCTCTGCTTCTTCACCCAATTTCAATTTCTTTCTAGATTTTCTTCTTGTAAATATTATAGTCAATTTTTTTCTTGATTGGTTCTTCTTCTTTTGATTTTTTTTCATTTGCCTCATCTTCTACATCATCTTCAATCACATGATCTCCTTTACCTCTGTCAATAGGAGAGTAGAAGTAGTTTGTCTTAGTTTTTCTATCCTTTTCTTTCCTTTACTAATAGCCTAAAGATGTTTTATCTCTAGTTCAATCCTAGCTTTATCTTCATCATATGTACTGAAATATGTGGCCTTAAGTGTTGGAAATGATTGAAATAATTATAAGAAAAGTTGAGGGAGATTGTTGGAATAAAATATGGAACTAGTAAAGAATGTCCTCAATCATTGTTTTGTCATTGATGTCAAACTTGCTACTTGCAAAGATGAAAATTGCTTTAGTGATCCAAATACTATCAATACGTTGATTGTCAAGGTGGAGGCAATTAATAAGATGTAACTAAAATACCTAGAGAAAGGTTGAAGTTATGATGTTGTAATGAAGTACAAGGATCAGCTAAGCCATTGATGGAAGAATGTATTTGATGACATACTACAAAGAATGGGCACATTGAAATATATTAAAGAATTAAGGTTTTAGCTAAGTTTTTTGTAAAGCTCAAACTAAGAGAGAAGGAGCTAGGCAATCTAGTAAGAGTCGAGCAAGTTCTAGTTAATGCCAAGTAAACTTCAGATGTCGAGTGGTGCCGAGTAGAATCAAGTGTCGAGCAAGTTCAAGTACCAAGTAAGTTCAAGTGCCGAGTAAGTTCAAGTGCCAAGTAAGCTCAAGTGCCAAGAAAGTTCAAGTGATGAGCTAGTATAGGTGCCAAGTAACACAGAGGTGCCAAGCACTAGTAACTCAATAATGCCGAGTTGCTGCATTATTTAGGAAATCGAAGATTCGTCAGATCTAAGCGGACAAGGTTTTTATCTAGAAATTTGTGAATTAAAAGGAAGATAAGAATGATGAGTTGGTGGCACAGAACATCATGTAGTATGTTTTAAAGATACAACTAGCAAAGTTTCAGGAAGAAAACAAGATATGGGGTAGATACATTGTATCCTACCTAACCAATTTTGAAACTCTAAAATTGAAGAAGGAGAATTGAACGGTAAAGGAAAATCAGACTTCTATATAAGAAGACATAAGTAAATAAGAGAAGAAGAAGAGCAAGAGGGGATAGAAGGAAAGAGAGACAGTGGTTAAGCATAAAAGCATGAAATGCTGAAGAATGTGCCTAGGAGAAGATAGCACATAAATTCTATTTGTATAGATGACCACAAAGATGATTGCATTGACATAATGAGTTAGAAGACTCAAGGAGACGAAGCTTGAGAGGAAGACAAGTAGTCAGAGCTAAAGAGATTAAAGCCAAGCATAAGGATTGAACTGAAAGTGTGATCTAAAATCTGCAAAGTATGTTGTAAGTTATATCAGATCAAAAGACCATTATTGTTACTTTCTAGCAATTGTAATTGTAAGTCTAAATCCTATGGACTTAGGTTGGTTTAACAACCATTAGAAAAATCTTTTAATAGGGTGACATTCCAAGTGAATGTTCTAAAGACCTTTAACCAAGCCCATTCCTAATAGTTTGGTGAAATCCTCTAACAAGGTCACATTTAACAGTGTGTTGTAAGCCTTTAATAGGGCAGGCTTTTAACAGGAAATCACTTCAAAAGAGTGAGAATCAAGTAGCATGTTACTGGTGGTTTTTCCCAAATTGGGTTTCCACGTAAATCATTTTGTCATGCGTTGATCTTGAATGTTTCATGTTGATTTATTGTAACACCCCCCCCCCTCTTAGTTATTCTAAAGAATTCTAACAATTGGTATCAAAGCTTGACTGCTGATTCAGTTTAAAGGGACTACTAGTAGAAAAGATCAAAATGCCAAAAAGAGAAGTTCCCAAGCTCAACAAAGACAACTTTGTTGCATGGAAAAGTTTGATGAAGCTACATCTTGGATCTATAGGAGATTATGCCCAAAATTCAATTGTCACTAAACATGTAGATCCAATAGGTGCTCCTACTGTAGAAGACATGAAAAACAAACAAGAACACAATTAGACAATGCTGGAAATTGCATCTGCACTCAGCTATGCTGAATTTGATGATATCAAAGGATGTGACACTACATTCAAAATGTGGAAAGCACTATCAGACATCTATGGAGGAGATCAGAATGTACAAAGAGCAAAAAGAGAAAGTCTCAGAGGAAAGTTTGATGACATGAAAATGGAGGAAAATGAGAATGTTGCTCAGTATGGTGCAAGAATAAAGGAAGTGGTAAGTGAAATAAGATGCTTGAATGGTCAACTGGATGAGGATTATATTAATAGTAAGTTCTTAAGAACCTTGCTCCCTATCTATACTATTAGAGTATCAGCAATACGAGAACTAAGATGCATACCAGGAAATAATCTAAGCTTTGAAGGTATAATAGGTAGACTCACTGCATTTGAGTTATCTAACTTTGACAACTACAAACTTGAGAATGTTGAATCTGCTTTTAAGGCAAAGTTATCACTGAAAGATACCAAATAGGAGAAATTAAGTAAAGGAAGAAAAATGAAGTATGTATCTAGTGATAGTAGCACTAATGAGGAAGATGTGGAACAATTGGAAGCATTGCTCGCTAGAAGATTTCACAGGGGCAAAGGAAAATTCAAAGGTAAGATGCCTATCATTTGTTTCAATTGTAATGAAGTAGGTCATATTGCTGCAAGATGTCCACAGAAAAAGGATTCCAAGGAAAGCAATAAATACAAGAATAGAAGAGATGATGACAAAAGAGATTACAAAGAAAAAGGTAAGAAGTGTTATATTGTTGAAGAAAATTGTGATGACAATGATGATGAAGTTGTTTATGTAGCCATGAAGGACCAATCTGATGAAGAAGAAGCCACAACACTGGTGACATGTATAAACAAGAATGATAGATGGATCATAGATAGTGGATGCTCACATCACATGACAGGAGACAAAAGTAAGTTTGTCAACTTTACTCAGTATGATGGAAATAGTGTTAGATTTGGTAATGATGCTCCATGTCAAATCAAAGGAAAAGGTTCCATTAAGCTCACAGAATAGATTTCATGTGATAATGCATACTATGTTGAAGGATTAAACTACAATTTACAGAGTGTCTCACAGTGAGGCAATATAGGTTGCAAAGTGGAATTTGGAAAAAAAACTACAAAAATCTATGATACTAATGGTAAACTAATAGGAAAAGGAGATCAAACAAAGAGTAATTTATTTTACCTTGATATGGATGATGTTTCTTATCTATTTGCAAAATTTGATGATGAATGGTTATGGCATAGAAGATTATGTCATGTCAATTTTGATAATCTAGTCAACATCAGTAAAATGAAGAAAGTCAGAGGTCTACCAAAACTCAAAAAGCCTGATAATATCATGTACAAACAATGTCAGCTAGGAAAGATGACAAAGTCAAGTTTCAAAAGCAAGAACTATACATCTAAAGAGATACTTGAGTTAGTTCACACTGACTTATGTGACCCAATGGAAATACAAAGCTATAAAGGAGATAAATACATAATGCTATTTGTTGATGACTATTCCAGGATGATGACTGTTATATTCTTAAAACAAAAATTTGATGCTTTTCAAATGTTTAAGTGGTATGTGGCCAGAGTTGAAAAGGAAACTGGAAAAAGCCTAAAATGTCTAAGATCAGATAGAGGTGGTGAATTTACATCAAAAGAATTCAAGATATTCTGTAATGACAATGGAATCAAAAGACAAATGTCAGCTCCTAGAACTCCCCCATAGAATGGAATTTTTGAGAGAAGAAACAGATCTATGATTGATTGTGCTAGAATATTAATGATGGAAACAAATGTTGCTCTAAAATACTAGATAGAAGCTATAAGTGTAGCTGTTCATACACTGAACCGAGTACAAGTTAAGAAAGGTACAAATACAAAACCTTTTGAATTATGGTATGGTTACTCACCCAATGTAAAACATTACAAAATGTTTGGTTGTAAATGTTTTATCCTGAAGGATACTAGAAATGGAAAATTTGATGCAAAAAGTGATGAAGGTATATTTCTTGCTTACTCCACTAGAAGTAAGGCATATAAGTGTTTGAATGTTAATACTAACAAAATTGTGAAAAGTGCAAATGTAAATTTTGATGAGCACACAGAAGTCCAAGCTGAAGAACCAAAGAAAGTGGAAGAATACAGAACCTTTGTATATTCTTATGAAGGAATGACTGCTGATGAGGATGATGACAATCAAATTGAAAATCAACAACAAGTGTCAGTTTTAGCTGATTCACAACCGCTGAATGCCAAGTTGCATTCAGAAGCCGAGTTACAAAATGAAGAAAATGCACAATCTGATTCTAAAGACAGTACACATAATGAAGAACAACCTGACAAGGAAGTGCATAGTGATCCTGAATTCGAAAGATCAAACATGGAAACAAGGACAGAGCCAAGATTATCCAAATATGTAAAAAGACATCACCCTGCTGAACAGATAATTGGTGACAAAGATGCAAAACGAATGACAAGGAATAGACTAAGACATGAAACATGTCTGATCAGCAAATATGAACCCAAGACAGTATATGGTGCATTACAGGATGATGACTGGTATAAAGCTATGGAAGAAGAAATTAATCAAATAAGGAAAAAATAAACCTAGAGTTTGGTTCCTAGACCAACTTACAAGAATGTGATTGGTACCAAATGGGTATTCAGAAAAAAACTAGATGAGAATGGTGAGATTACCAGAAATAAAGCTAGATTGGTATGCAAGTGTTATGCTCAAGAAGAAGGAATAGATTATGGAGAAACATTCGCTCCTGTTGCTAGAATGGAAGGAGTAAGAACTTTACTTGCATATGTTGCCTACAAAGATTTCAAAGTCTATTAGATGGATGTAAAATCTACCTTCTTAAATGATATACTAGAAGAAGAAGTCTACATTGAACAACCAAAAGGATTTGTTGATGAGAACAATAGGGATATGGTGTGTAAGCTACATAAAACACTCTATGGTTTGAAATAAGCACCTAGAGCATGGTATGAGAGACTTCACAAGTATCTAGTGCAAATTGGATTTGAGAGAACTAATGATAAAAACACCATGTACATCAAAGCTGAAGAAGGTAAAGACATTATTGTATCTAAATTTTTTGTGGATGACATAGTATTTGGTGGTAAGGAAGTACTTTGCAAAGGCTTTGCTGACAAAATGAAACATGAATTTGAAATGTCTATGTTTGGAGAAATCAAATTTTTTGTTGGATTGCAAGTACACCAACTTATACATCAAATATTTGTTACACAATTAAAGTACATCAAAGAAATTCTTAAAATGTTTGGATTGGAGGAATCCAAACCAGTCAGCACACCAATGGCCACAGGAAATAAGCTATCCAAAAATGATGAGTCAACTAAAGTTAATCAAACAATGTACAGATCCATGATTAGAAAACTACAATATGTTGTACATAGTAGACCAGACATAGCATTAGCAGTTGGAATAGTGGCTAGGTTTTCTGCTAATCCTAAAGAAAATCATCTCATAGCAGTAAAAAGAATAATGAGATATCTCAAAGGGACTAATGATTTTGGTCTATACTACAAAAAGAATGAAAAATTTGAACTCAATGCATATACAGATGCAGACTGGGGAGGAAACATTGATGACAAAAAAGGCACAAGTGGAGGTGCATTATTTCTAGGCAAAAGGCTGGTTACCTGGACTAGCAAGAGACAAACATGTACATCCCAATCCACTACAGAATCAGAATATGTGGCAACTGCAATCAATTGTACAAACATTGTATGGCTCACACATCTATTGAATGGAATGAAAGAAGTAACAAAACTAGTGATATTGTATTGTGATAATACAAGTGCTATAAACATATCCAAAAATCCAGTGATGCATGCAAAAACCAAGCATATTGCAATCAAGTATCATTATGTCAGAGAATTGGTAGAAGACAAACATGTGAAGTTGGAATACATTCACACAAAGGAAAAAACTACAGATATCTTCACCAAACCATTGCCCAAGGATGCCTATGAATATCTTAGAGGCAAGTTGGGGATCATACCCCTAACCCAAGCAGTTTAAGGCAACAAGGAAGCTTCCTTGCATCAACAGGTATAAATCATTGAAATATTAATAGGTTGATGCAAATGATGATAGCAGGTACATAAACTCCAAATCAGTCACAAGCATGGTGACAGAGGGAGAAAAACAAGAAGAAGCCAAAGCTTATATTTTGCATGATAAAAATGCTACATCTTTGGCATTTATGTCAAAGAGGGAGAAATATGTAGAAAACTGATCAATGCAAAGAAAGAGGGGGATATATATATGAAAGAGGGAGATATATGAGATCAGTAGTGAAATACAACAAGACAACGTATAAAATCTTGGTGGTAACTGAATTGATTACTTGATCAATTTGGTTTTCCATCAATGCCAAAGAGGGAGATTGTTGGAAATGATTGAAATAATTATAAGAAAAGTTGAGGTAGATTGTTGGAATAAAATATGGAACTAGTAAAGAATGTCCTCAATCATTGTTTTGTCATTGATGTCAAACTTGCTACTTGCAAGGATGACAATTTCTTTAGTGATCCAATACTATCAATAAGTTGATTTTCAAGGTGGAGGCAATTAATAAGATGTAACTAAAATACCTAGAGAAAGGTTGAAGTTATGATGTTGTAATGAAGTACAAGGATCAACTAAGCCATTGATGAAAGAATGTATTTAATGACATACTACAAAGAATGGGCACACTGAAACATATCAAAGATTTAAGGTTTTAGCTAAGTCTTTTGTAAAGCTCAAACTAAGAGAGAAGGAGCCGGGCAAGCTAGTAAGAGCCGAGCAAGTTCTAGTTAATGCCGAGTAAACTTTAGATGCCGAGTGGTGCCGAGTAGAATCAAGTGTCGAGCAAGTTCAAGTGCCAAGTAAGGTCAAGTGTTGAGTAAGTTCAAGTGCCGAGTAAGTTCAAGTGCTGAGTAAGTTCAAGTGTTGAGCAAGTTCAAGTGCCGAGATGGTATAGGTGTCGAGCACTAGTAACTCAATAATGCTGAGTTCCTGCATTATTTAGGAAATTGAAGATTCGCCAAATCTAAGCCGACAAGGTTGTTATCTAGAAATCTGTGAATTAAAAGGAAGATAAGAATGATGAGTTGGTGGCATAGAACATCATGTAGAATATTTTAAAGATACAACTGGCAAAGTTTCAAGAAGAAAACAAGATATGGGGTAGATACATTGTATCCTACCTAACCAATTTTGAAACTCTAAAATTGAAGAAGGAGAATTGAGCGGTAAAGGCAAATTAGACTTCTATATAAGAAGACATAAGTTAATAAGAGAAGAAGAGAGAGAAAGAGGGGACAAAAAGAAAGAGAGACAGTGGTCAAGCATAAAAGCATGAAATGCTAAAGAATGTGCCTAGGAGAAGATAGCACAAAAATTCTATTTGTATAGATGACCACAAAGATGATTGCATTGGCAGAATGAGTTAGAAGACTCAAGGAGACAAAGCTTGAGAGGAAGACAAGCAGTCAGAGCTAAAGAGATTAAAGCCAAGCATAAGGATTGAACTGAAAGTGTGATATGAAATCTAAAAAGTATGTTGTAAGTTATATCAGATCAAAAGACCATTATTGTTACTTTCTAGCAATTGTAACTGTAAGTCTAAATCCTATGGACTTAGGTTAGTTTAATAGCCATTATAAAAATCCTTTAATAGGGTGACATTCCAAGTGAATGTTCTAAAGACCTTTAACCAGGCCCATTCCTAACAATTTGGTGAAATCCTCTAACAATGTCACATTTAACAGTGTGTTGTAAGCCTTTAACAGGGCAGGCTTTTAATAGGGCATCACTTCAGAAGAGTGAGAATCAAGTAGCATATTACTGGTGGTTTTTTCTAAATTGGGTTTCCATGTAAATCATTGTGTCATGTGTTGATCTTGAATGTTTTATCTGTGCATGTTGATTTACTGTAACTTGCTTATATGATTGATTTAAGTTTGAACGGATGAAAAGGGTATGGATTCATTAAAAGTATTAAAAAGGTATTAATAGGGCATTTGGACCTTGAATAACTGATTCACCCCCTCTTAGTTATTCTAAAGAATTCTAACAATTGGTATCAGAACCCGACTGCTAATTCAGTTTAAAGGGACTACTAGCAGAAAAGATCAAAATGCCAAAAAGAGAAGTTCCCAAGCTCAAAAAAGACAACTTTGTTGCATGGAAAATTTTGATGAAGCTAGATCTTGTATCCATAGGAGATTATGCCCAATATTCAATTGTCATTGAACATGTAGATCCAACAGGTGCTCCTACTACAGAAGACATGAAAAACAAACAAGAACACAATCAGACAATGCTAGAAATTGCATATGCACTCAGCTATGCTAAATTTGATGATATCAAAGGATGTGAAACTACATTCAAAATGTGGAAAACATTATTAGACATCTATGGAGGAGATCAAAATGTACAAAGAGCAAAAAGAGAAAGTCTCAGAGGAAAGTTTGACAACATGAAAATGGAGGAAAATGAGAATGCTGCTCAGTATGGTGCAAGAATAAAGGAAGTGGTAAGTGCAATAGGATGCTTGAATGGTCAACTGGATGAGGATACTGTTAATAGTAAGTTCTTAAGAACCTTGCTCCCTATCTATGCTATTAGAGTATCAACAATACAAGAACTAAGATGCATACCAGGAAATAATCTAAGCTTTGAAGGTATAATAGGTAGACTCACTACATTTGAGTTCTCTAACTTTGACAACTACAAATCTGAGAATGTTGAATCTTCTTTTAAGGCAAAGTTATCACTGAAAGATGCCAAACAGGTGAAATTTAAGAAAGGAAGAAAAATGAAGTATGTATCTAGTGATACTAGCACTGATGAGGAAGATGTGGAACAATTGGAAGCATTGCTCACTAGAAGATTTCACATGGGCAAAGGAAAATTCAAAGGTAAGATGCCTATCATTTGTTTCAATTGCAATGAAGTAGGTCATATTGTTGCAAGATGTCCACAGAAAAAGGATTCCAAGGAAAGCAATAAATACAAGAATAGAAGAGATGATGACAAAAGAGATTACAAAGAAAAAGGTAAGAAGTGTTATATTGTTGAAGAAAATTCTGATGACAATGATGATGAAGTTGTTTATGTAGCCATGAAGGACCAATCTGATGAAGAAGAAGCCACAGCACTGGTGACATGTATAAACAAGAATGATAGATGGATCATAGACAGTGGATGCTCACATCACATGACAGGAGACAAAAGTAAGTTTGTCAACTTTACTCAGTATGATGGAAATAGTGTTAGATTTGGTAATGATGCTCCATGTCAAATCAAAGAAAAAGGTTCCATTAAGCTCACAGAACAAATTTCATGTGATAATGCATACTATTTTGAAGGATTAAACTACAATTTATTGAGTGTCTCACAGTTAGGCAATATAGGTTGCAAAGTGGAATTTGGAAACAAAACTGCAAAAATCTATGATACTGATGGTAAACTAATAGGAAAAGGAGATCAAACAAAGAGTAATTTGTTTTACCTTGATATGGATGATGCTTCTTGTCTATTTGAAAAATTTGATGATGAATGGTTATGGCATAGAAGATTATGTCATGTCGATTTTGATAATCTAGTCAACATCAGTAAAATGAAGAAAGTCAGAGGTCTACCAAAACTCAAAAAGCCTGATAATATCATGTGCAAACAATGTCAGCTAGGAAAGATGACAAAGTCAAGTTTCAAAAGCAAGAACTATACATCTAAAGAGATACTTGAGTTAGTTCACACTGACTTATGTGACCCAATGGAAATACAAAGCTATAGAGGAGATCAATACATAATGCTATTTGTTGATGACTATTCCAGGATGATGACTAAGTGTAGCTGTTCATACATTGAACCGAGTACAAGTCAAGAAAGGTACAAATACAACACCTTTTGAATTATGGTATGGTTACTCACCCAATGTAAAACATTACAAAGTGTTTGGTTGCAAATGTTTTATCCTGAAGGATACTAGAAATGGAAAATTTGATGCAAAAAGTGATGAAGGTATATTTCTTGCTTACTCCACTAGAAGTAAGGCATATAAGTGTTTGAATGTTAATACTAACAAAATTGTGGAAAGTGCAAATGTAAATTTTGATGAGCACACAGAAGTCCAAGCTCAAGAACCAAAGAAAATGGAAGAATACATAACCTTTGTATATTCATATGAAGGAATGACTGCTGATGAGGATGATGACAATCAAATTGAAAATAAACAACAAGTGTCAATTTTAGCTGATTCACAACCACTGAATGCCAAGTTGCATTCAGAAGCCGAGTTACAAAATGAAGAAAATGCACAATCTGATTCTAAAGACAGTACACATAATGAAGAACAACCTGACAAGGAAGTGCATAGTGATCCTGAATCCGAAAGATCAAACATGGAAACAAGGACAGAGCCAAGATTATCCAAATATGTAAACAAACATCACCCTGCTGAACAGATAATTGGTGACAAAGATGCAAAACCAATGACAAGGAATAGACTAAGACATGAAACATGTCTGATCAGCAAATCTGAACCCAAGACAGTATATGGTGCATTACAGGATGATGACTGGTATAAAGCTATGGAAGAAGAAATTAATCAAATAAGGAAAAACAAAACCTAGAGTTTGGTTCCTAGACCAACTAACAAGAATGTGATTGGTACCAAATGGGTATTCAGAAACAAACTAGATGAGAATGGTGAGATTACCAAAAATAAAGCCAGATCAGTATGCAAGGGTTATGCTTAAGAAGAAGGAATAGATTATGGAGAAATATTCGCTCTTGTTGCTAGAATGGAAGGAGTAAGAACTTTACTTGCATATGTTGCCTACAAAGATTTCAAAGTCTATCAGATGGATGTAAAATATACCTTCTTAAATGGTATACTAGAAGAAGAAGTCTACATTGAACAACTAGAAGGATTTGTTGATGAGAACAATAGGGATATGGTGTGTAAGCTACATAAAGCACTCTATGGTTTGAAACAAGCACCTAGAGCATGGTATGAGAGATTTCACAAGTATCTAGTGCAAATTGGATTTGAGAGAACTGATGATAACAGCAACATGTACATCAAAGATGAAGAAGGTAAAGACATTATTGTATCTAAAATTTTTGTGGATGGCATAGTATTTGGTGGTAAGGAAGTACTTTGCAAAGGCTTTGCTGACAAAATGAAACATGAATTTGAAATGTCTATGTTTGGAGAAATCAAATTTTTTGTTGGATTGCAAGTACACCAACTTAAACATCGAATATTTGTTACACAATCAAAGTACATCAAAGAAATTCTCAAACATTTGGATTGGAGGAATCCAAACCAGTTAGCACACCAATGGCCACAGGAAATAAGCTGTCCAAAAATGATGAGGCAACTGAAGTCAATCAAACAATGTACAGATCCATGATTGGAAAACTACAATATGTTGTACATAGTAGACCAGACATAGCATTAGTAGTTGGAATAGTGGCTAGGTTTTTTGCTAATCCTAAAGAAAGTCATCTCATAGCAGTAAAAAGAATAATGAGATATCTCAAAGGGACTAATGATTTTGGTCTATACTACAAAAAGAATGGAAAATTTGAACTCAATGCATATACAGATGTAGACTGGGGAGGAAACATTGATGATAGAAAAAGCACAAGTGGAGGTGCATTATTTCTAGGCCAAAGGCTAGTTACCTGGACTAGCAAGAAATAAACATGTATATCCCAATCCACTGTAGAATCAGAATATGTGGCAGCTGCAGTCAATTGTAAAAACATTGTATGGCTCACACATCTATTGAATGGAATGAAAGAAGAAGTAACAAAATCGGTGATATTGTATTGTGATAATACAAGTGCTATAAACATATCCAAAAATCCAGTGATGCATGCAAAAACCAAGCATATTGCAATCAAGTATCATTATGTCAGAGAATTGGTAGAAGACAAACAAGTGAAGTTGGAATACATTTACACAAAGGAACAAACTGCAGATATCTTCACTAAACCATTTCCCAAGGATGCCTATTAATATCTTAGAGGCAAGTTGGGGGTCATACCCCTAACCCAAGTAGTTTAAGGCAACAAGGAAGCTTCCTTGCATCAACAGGTATAAATCATTGAAATATTAATAGGTTGATGCAAAGGATGACAGCAGGTACAGAAGCTCCAAATCAGTCACAATCATGGTGACAGAGGGAGAAAAACAACAAGAAGCCAAAGCTTATATTTTGCATGATAAAAATGCTACATCTTTGGCATTTATGTCAAAGAGGGAGAAATATGCAGGAAACTGATCAATGCAAAGAAAGAGGGAGATATATATATATATATATATATATATATATATATATATATATATATATATATATATATATATATATATATATATATATATATATATATATATATATATATATATATATATATATATATATATATATATATATGAAAGAGGGAGATATATGAGATCAGTAGTGAAATACAACAAGACAACGTATACAATCTTGGTGGTAACTGAATTGATTACTTGATCAGTTTGGTTTTCCATCAATGCCAAAGAGGGAGATTGTTGGAATAAAATATGGAACTAGTAAAGAATGTCCTCAATCATTGTTTTGTCATTGATGTCAAACTTGCTACTTGCAGGGATGACAATTGCTTTAGTGATCCAAATACTATCAATAAGTTGATTGTCAAGGTGGAGGCAATTAATAAGATGTAACTAAAATACCTAGAGAAAGGTTGAAGTTATGATGTTGTAATGAAGTACAAGGATCAGCTAAGCCATTGATGAAAGAATGTATTTGATGACATACTACAAAGAATGGGCACACTGAAACATATCAAAGATTTAAGGTTTTAGCTAAGTCTTTTGTAAAGCTCAAACTAAGAGAGAAGGAGCCGGGCAAGCGAGTAAGAGCCGAGCAAGTTCTAGTTAATACCGAGTAAACTTCAGATGTCGAGTGGTGCCGAGTAGAATCAAGTGCCAAGCAAGTTCAAGTGCCGAGTAAGTTCAAGTGCCGAGTAAGTTCAAGTGTCGAGTAAGTTCAAGTGTCAAGCAAGTTCAAGTGCCGAGTTGGTATAGGTTTCGAGTAACACAAAGGTGCCGAGCACCAGTAACTCAATAATGCCAAGTTGCTGCATTATTTAGGAAATCAAAGATTCACCATATCTAAGCTGGCAAGGTTGTTATCTAAAAATTTGTGAATTAAAAGGAAGATAAGAATGATGAGTTGGTGGCACAGAACATCATGTAGAACATTTTTAAGATACAACTGGCAAAGTTTCAAGAAGAAAACAAGATATGGGGTAGATACATTGTATCCTACCTAACCAATTTTGAAACTCTAAAATTGAAGAAGAAGAATTGAGTGGTAAAGGCAAATCAGACTTCTATATAAGAAGACATAAGTTAATAAGAGAAGAATAGAGAGCGAGAGGGGACAGAAGGAAAGAGAGATAGTGGTCAAGCATAAAAGCATGAAATGCTGAAGAATGTGCCTAGGAGAAGATAACACATAAATTCTATTTGTATAGATGACCACAAAGATGATTGCATTGGTAGAGTGAGTTAGAAGACTCAAGGAGACGAAGCTTGAGAGGAAGACAAGCAGTCAGAGCTAAAGAGATTAAAGCCAAGCATAAGGATTGAACTAAAAGTGTGATCTAAAATCTGCAAAGTATGTTGTAAGTTATATCAGATCAAAAGACCAGTATTGTTACTTTCTAGTAATTGTAATTGTAAGTCTAAATCCTATGGACTTAGGTTGGTTTGACAGCCATTAAAAAAATCTTTTAACAGGGTGACATTCCAAGTGAATGTTCTAAAGACCTTTAACCAGGCCCATTCCTAACAATTTGGTGAAATTCTCTAACAAGGTCACATTTAACAGTGTGTTGTAAGCCTTTAACAGGGCAGGCTTTTAATAGGGCATCACTTCAGAAGAGTGAGAATCAAGTAGCATGTTACTGATGGTTTTTCCCAAATTGGGTTTCCATGTAAATCATTGTGTCATGTGTTGATCTTGAATGTTTTATCTTTGCATGTTGATTTACTGTAACTTGCTTATATGGTTGATTTAAGTTTGAACAGGTTAAAAGGGTATGGATTCATTAAAAGTACTAAAAATTTATTAATAGGGCATTTGGACCTTGAATAACTGATTCACCCCCCCCCCCCCCCCCCCCTCTTAGTCATTCTGAAGAATTCTAACACTTAAGATCCATGAGTTCATTCAAAAATGCCTCAATAATGTCTCTAGTATCATTAACATTAACCTCATAGCCTAGAGGCTTGACCCATACCACTCTAAGTTTCACTGCTTGTATGTATACTTTGTCACAATCCACCATAAAATAAACATCATCCTTGTAATCTTCTACAAGTTTCTTTGGAATTTTAAATCTACTATTCATCTTATCCTTGAATGAATAAAAATAATTGTCCATGATATTGACATTTTTTTCACCCATATTTGCTATATAATCATTGATTTGATATAGTATAGGGACACCTTTTCTTCATATAACTATACCTTTTGAAGGGAAAATTTTTTAAAAAAAGAAGAATAAATAGGATAAAAGTGAACTAAACTTGCACTGGTTATTCTTTGAAGTTTTGATGCTTTTCATGCTTTTATTGAATTGATTCAACATCAAGTTAGCAAGTTCGAATGAGATGTTGTTCTTCACCACTTTGAAAGTGAGATCCACTACCTTACATGATACATTGTTGGGATGACTAGAGATATATATTTTGTGTGCAATTACATGAATTCCAAACGTCAGATCCATGTCAGTTATACAACTAATGTTCATACCTCTTCCATTCTATTCAATAATATTTTTCTTTTCTAGTTCTACCTGACTTAGGGTTTTGGTGGTTTTTCCTTGATCAACATCAAGAGCCCTTTGATTTGATGAATCATTTTCTCTATTATGAGAATAGGCTTCTCTAACCATAACTATCCATTGTGCACACATTTGAGGATAAACCTTATCCATTTTATCTAAAATTCTTGGGGCATGTGTTGAATGTAGGTTAAACCTTTGGTTTTCAAGTATTAATGCTCGGGTTTTAACACAACATTCACATGCAACTTTCCAAGTTTCATCCATTTCTAGGGTTCCTATGCCTTGAATTGAACAAATAAAATGTGAGAAAATGTCATTATCACTAGTACCTTTGGTGGAATATGTGAGTGAGCTTCGGTAGGATCAAGAGTTTTTGTAGTTGTCAGACTCAACCTGAACTTAGGTGCTTTCCACTCAACTCCTCAAACTAACATCTCATATCCTTTCTTGATTTTGTTGTTGAAGGATGCCATTGCTTGGTAGGATTTATGAAAACATGAAAAAATTCAACAAAAAATTGCATAGATTTCTTGGATGCACAAAAATTTCTCTTCGCATATAGCTCTTGAAAATTCACGGTGACAAATGAATTTGATTTCACCCTTTTTAATAAATTTCAATTTCCAATTGCCATAAATTCTTGGTACATTCACTTTCTTGATCATAGACTATCTTCCACTCAGTTTAAATTAATTTCTTAGCAAAGTCATTCATAACTCAGTATCCACATAATGACTTAGTTACTCCTGACCTTGCTCGACAGGGTCTTGCTACCCGACCTAGCTTGGTAAGGTCCATAATCTTCTTAGACACTCAGTGATTCCTTTGCAACTTGAATGTTGATATGTATCTTTCCTTTTTGTTGATTAGAATTGATGTGAGATGTCTACTTTAGGATCTTAGTTCCAGTTATCCTTGTGTGAGATCAAGTAGAAATGTTAGAGTCACCCAATTCTTGAGTGACATATGCTTCATTTCTTAGACTCTCATTCTCAAAAAATTTTAGAATCCACTCCTGTCTCATTTGTTGTTTAATGTTATCAACCTTGGTTTTCTTTTCATCTTCAATTCTTCTAGTATTCATATAGTTCTTGGAAAGATGTCCAAGTTTTATACAAATTAAATATCTTCTAATGGAGTCTCTTGTCCTCATGTGATGTTTTACACAGTTTATTCCAATGTATCCAAATTCTCCACAATAGTGACATCTGCACCATGTGTTGTAGTCCCAACCAAATATAGCTTTTACAATTTGTTTTGTTGGGTTCAATATCATAGTTCTACATTTAGAAGATTTGTGCCCATGCTTCTTGCATTTGTGACACTTGCCTTCCAATTTAGGTTTCTCTTTGCATTCATTAGTTCTATGACCATGCTTATTGCAATTGTAGCTTTTTCCATTAAATTTAGCTTTACCATTACTCCAAAATTTGTTTGATGTATGACCTAGTTTACCATAATGATTGCAAGTATGTCTTTGATTCTTTTGAGCTCCTTTCTTAGATGATTCACCTTCTTTTGTATAACCAATTCCTACTTTTCTTTTTTATCTGAATTGGATTTGCTCATTTAATTGATCCATGTCTGCTTGAAATTTTATCATCCTCTCTTTGGTTTATTTTTCAATGTTTAGATCATTCTGCAATCTTTCATTTTCTAATCTTAGATTCATGATTTCTTCATTTGTATTAGTAAGCTAATTAATGAAGTCTTCCTGTTGAAGGGATAGATGTTGAATTTTATTATTCTTTCCTTCTAATTCTTTTTTTATCTTGTTTTTCTCTTCCATGACTTCACATAATCTTATTGACTGAGTTTCTTGTTCTCTTTTCAGCTTGCTTACTTCTTCTTGAAGTGTTCCATTCCTTTCTAACAGTTCTTTGATTGCTTCATTAGCTTCATCTGAATCACTTTCTGAATGGATATCTTCAATTCTTTCTTTAGTGTAGAGTTTTTCATTCATCTATACTACAAGATCTTTTCTTCATTTTAGGGATTGAGAGAGTTTCTCCTTTTCTTTCTTAAGTTTCCCAATAGCTAATTCCAAATTTATCTTTTCATTATCAATAGCCTTATCAAGTCTGAATACTTCCATTGTCTCTGATCTTTTCTCAAGCTGTTAAACTTCTTCTTTGAGAACCACAAAGCTCTAATACCAATTTTTGGAAATATAAGATAGGATAAGTTACTAAGAGGGGAGGTGTGAATCAATAACTAATAAAAATAAATCTTAATTTACCAATTAATCCTTCATATGTATTCTAATCTAGTCCCATGCATGAAAAACTAAAAGCATTTAAAAAATTCATAACATTTTGACACACAATATGGTGACTTAGAAACCTTCCAAATAGAAAGTAAAATTGGGGTGGGGATGATACCCAAAAGCTTTAGTACTATAGTATAAATTTGGCCTATTAAGGCTTAAATTGATCATTTCTAATGATCTCTCCTATTAGAAACAATAAGGATTGCTAGGTCCACTTTGCAAAAGGATTTACAAACATACAATGAAGTATGCACTTAGTAAAAAGATTTGCAAAAGATGGTTAAGTCTACCTTGTGAAAGGATATAATTTTTCTACTTGTTAAAATGAACCAGTGGCTAATCTTTGATCTACAACTTGATTTGCTAAATGAGATTCCTTTGGAGTAAAATGATAACCTTGTTGTGATAGATAAATATTTGCTACTCCTTATATTGCTTGTAGCCTTCTTACTTCACATTTATCCTCTTAGTGTGTCTAATATATATTCCATTATTCATCATTATGATTTGGATGTAATATAATACACTACATATATACCAATCCAAATTACAATTCATCAAAGTTGGTTGTAAGAAAAGTCTTACCAAAATACACAAATTTGGCCTATTTGTAGATACTCAGGTTCCAAAGACAAACTTGGTGAGGTTCTGATAGCTGGCAACCATTGTCAATGCTTGGAATTTTCATGCACTCATTAGGCATAGAATTTCATCTCATATTAATTACTTCCAAGTAGTTTTAACTTGGTCTACACTGGTGACTCGATGAACACTATGAAACTCAACATATAAACTAAATCACTTGGTTAACACTACATATCTTGGTTAGCACTATTACTATAAGCTCAATATAAATTGAATCACTTGGTTAACACTATAAAGCTTGGTCAACAATAGATTCATGTTGCTGAAGTTGCAAACTCAATAAGAACTAGAAAACTCAATTTTCACTAAGAAACTCAATTTACATTGATAATTACCAATTTGGTAGATACTGCTTAGTGCAAACTAAATATTGCTTCTGGAACTCAGTAGCAATTGTAGAACTTGGTATATCTTGAGTTACTTGGTTAACACTATTGACTATAGGATACATTCAGTAGCTGTTAACCATCTAATTAAGTGTGTGTGTCACTAATAAACAAACTTGACTGTGATGTCAACATGAGTGAACATAAAAGTTTCGAGAAAGATATCTAGTAGTGACCAAGTATTATAGTGATCACTAAATATTAGAATATAGTGTTGGTTGAGGAACAACATTTTGATAGTTTATGAGAAATTATAATTTCTTTTTGATAGAGTTGATTTCTTGGAATATGGAAAGCATGTTGAAGATAAGGATAGATAAGCTGGAACATTTAAATCAAGGGACACCATGTTGGTGCATTTTTATATAAGGATCCATGAAGAAGCTTTTAGAAAAGAAAAGGATGAACAAATTTTTTGATAGATTCATTGTATATGTTGAATTTAATTGTAACCCTAAGATCTACATTGGTGTTTAAGTGGAAAAAGATCAAAATTACCTATTTAAGGAGGTACAAGGGCTAAACTTAAAGATTTCTTGAAGTTTATAGTAGTTGTTGATTCTATTGACTAGCGAACTTAAGAAGAAGACTAAGAAGAGTTTATAAGAGGAGAAGTGTGATTTTTTGAAGGGTTTCCAAGTGAATTAGAGTCTAAGATGACAATGAATTCCTATCAATGGATTAGTTTATGAGCTGAACTAAGATATGCATTTGCAAAGTAAGTTATATTTGTCAGATCAAATCCTCTTTTTACTTTATAACCATTGTATTAGTATTGAATTCCTTTAATCAAGGTTGACTTGATAGTCATATGTAAATCCTTTAATCAAGGTGACATTCTAATGGACCGTTCTAAAGTCCTACTAATAAGGCCACTCCTAACAAGGTGATTAAATCATTTAACAAGGTCACATTTAGCATTGTATTTTGTAACCTTTAACAGGTTTGAATCCTAATAGAGCTCACTTCAGAAGAGTGAAAATATCGGTGACATGTTATTGATCTTTTTTTTCCCAAATTGGGTTTCCATGTTAAATCCTAGTGTCAAAATTGTGTGTGTTATACGTGATGATTTACTATTAGTGTTTACATTCAAAAAGTCTATTATATTTAAGACAATGGATAGGTAGTTCATGCTAAAGGTTGACTATAGAGACAGGGATATTGAATGTTAAGATATGAAGTTATTTAATTAATTTTTTACTCAATTGGTACATCTGGACCTTGGATAACTAATTCATCCCCACCCTCTCAGTTATTCAAATAGTTTAACATATATGTGTATATTAATGTCTATGTATATACTTCTAATATTAATTTTGTATATGTATATTCTCTATCCATTATTTGTTAATAATATTCTAACTCAATATATCATAATCAATATCTTAACTTATTGTATATTACCAACCAACAATAAATATGATCCATTATGCTATTCCTTTCTCATTGTCAAAATTCTAACATTTATTTTATAATCTCCATCTATTATTCCCTTATTTATTTTCTTCTTTTATTTAATTTTCAGTATTTACTTATCCCCCCTACAATGATTACAAATATTAGGCACTATTTTATTATATTATTTTGACTAATATTAACAATCAACATTAAGAGATTTCTGTAATCCATCGATTATAGTAAATAATACTTTTGGATTTGATTGTGTACAAGTTCTTAATGTTAATGTTTTGAATCACATCCCATGATCTGTTATCAAGATGAGAAGAGTTGACAAGTATACAATCATCACTAATAAAAACATAAAATCAACATTGTTTGTAAAGTGTGTGCTTTAACATATAATTTAATTGATACAAAGCCACATAATGACATCAACATAAAGATATAATGTTTGTAGCTTGTCTCTAATTTTAGCAATGTTGATCATAATGTATTCTTTGCTTTGTTGACTTTCCACTACCTAAAACTTTGATATCCTAAGTGATTGTAGTATCATAATATTATTAATATTTCTAATTCATTTTGTATATAATTGATGACCTCCTAATTTATATCACTATACATTGATGTCATTATGTAAATTTGTATAAATTGAATAGTTTGCTAACAAACACACTTTATAGACAACATTGATTATATTGTTTATCAATGTTGATTGTATATTCTTCCCTTCCAATTTACTTGTAAGTGTTGTTGTCGATTAAGAATTTATTTATCTCCCAATGATCTATAGTTTTTGCATTCTTTCCTTAGTTTCACTTACTATATATTTTTTGTATTTCATCCCCTCTATCTTCATTTCTGAATCTCCATTAATACCTGATGCTTAGATTATGGTTTATGGGTCATAGGTTGTGATCCAAATTCAATGATTTGGTCAAAATTATCTAGTTTTATAGATCCATTGGCTATTATTTGCAAAATATCATAAACTTGTTATACTAAATTATGAATTTTATCACTTAATTAAAATTATTAAATATTTATTGATCAGTTTTAATTTAGTTATTATATGATAGTTTAATTAATATGTATTGATTAGTATTATTTAATGGATCAATAATATCTATATTGATTGATTAATATTATGTTATGGACTATTTGCAGATGATACATATTGGTTTAATGATATTAATTAATATTATTTATAACATGTTTATATATTATATATGTATATTTTAATTAATGATCTAGTTTGAATAATGTAAGAATTTATATGATTAAAACAAGTAGATATACACTTATAAATATATTTTCATTATCAATTAGGGCTCATGATAGTCCACCCTCCAAACTTTTCTTGTCCTCAAGAAACAAAATATTTTCTATTGAACTTAAAATAACATTTCTAGATAAAGTATCCACTTGAAGATATTTGCATAAATATGTAAAGACACAAAGTATATACAAAGCATACCCGCTAATGCTAATGCATGAAAAAGAAAGCATACACATTGAAGAGATGAAGAAAACACGTTGATGCATGAAGACACAAAGAATACATGAAGTATATATATATATAATTAGTGCATTGTTAGTTTCCTCTTTATTGAGGGTTAATTTATGATCAATTATTATTTAAATTAATCCAAATTCTTATAGCCTGTGTTGAATTGACAAGATAAATGCATGATTTCCCATGAAAATATGATTCTATGATATAAATAGAGTCGTCTATCCATTTGTATTATATATTAAGTTATTTAATTTCATATGCTATATATATTTCTTGTTGCTAAGTTTAATCTACTATTACTTTGTTTAAGGAAAGAGAAGGGTTGAATACAATGCAAGGGACTTAGAGACCACTTGATAGATTTCCTCAATGTTCATGGATCCAAGACCTCCTTTGGAGTAGTCTATGACCCCCCTATCTTGGAAGCTATGGGATTTAGGTCTCCATCCCTTAAGTGCTTCAACCTTTCTTATTTATCACTTATTACATTTATTAAGTTATATACATATAATACTTAAATATGCATTATGATTCTCTCAAGTATATTAGAATTTTAGGTACTATTATAGATCATTAAGATATGTATATTTGATTATACAATTATTTGATTGACACATATGATATGAAACCCATATATTTATAATATATATTCAACCATATACTTATTCATTATTGCTAGTGAACAATTTTTTTCTCTTCTTTTGAAATAACTAATTTTGAAACTAGAACTTCTCAAAGGGAAGACAAATTCACAATAATTGAGTTCATTGAAAGTGAACTCTCTGCATTTAAAAGTGCAACTCCATTCTTAAATGATTGTTCAATTAAAATTTTTATTAATATTGAATAGTTATGCACATACTTTTAACCAAAAAGTATTAAAGGAATTAAAACATTGTCCCTTAAATATAAAAGAATGCTAAAGATTCTTCAAAATATCAATACCAACACAATCCTTAAGACTTATATTTATCATAAATATAGGGGATTGATCAAGAAATTCAAATAAGGAAAAATTTATATCAACTGCTCCTTTTCATAGAAATTTATGATCATTGCAAGTATAAGATTATATTCCACAAGAAATTCATCTCACACCAAAGAGAACCATAAGATTTATGTGCAAAATAATTTACCAAAAAACCTTAAGATCTTTCTGTATTCACCATGAAATATGATAGTAAAATATAGTAAATGGTTCAAAAGTAATTTCAAAACAAAAATAGTATTTGTATCACAAGAGTTGACAGTTACATATTTGAATTTGGAGAGTTGGGTAAAGAAACTAACATAAATGGTAATGAGTAAAGTTGCCTCCTCAATTAGCCTTCTTATTTCCTTACCTTGAAGTTAAAATACCAGTTTGGTAAGCAAGGTGTCCTATACTCTCTTGAAGTCCTTCAGATTCTTTTCTTCTTGTAACAAAGTAAAGTATTCATAGATCAACAAACTAGATTGACCTAGACTTGATGCAGTAAGCCCTCCCATTCCTTACAACATGCTATAATGTAGAATAGGTAAGAAGAAATATAAAAACAAAAATCATAGACACTTGTGAAATCTCCTAATGCATTTTGTCCGATTTGATTTTGGCCCAATCAATGTATTTCCTTTCACTCATAATGGTTTGGATAAAAAATTACATCCAATTCTCCTTGAAAAAGGTATGCTTGTTTCCTTTTGTCTTATTCAAGAGGGTGATTATATCTTTAACCTGCAGGATCATGTGCTCATGCATCAAGGGATGTTGAAGAAATGAACCACCCTTCTCTAGTTTAAGTGACAAGTTTACAGCAATGACATTATTAAAATTATCACCATTGGTAGTGAACTTGGAGTAGGTAAGACTAATGGTCCAATCTTTATTAAATTTGTGAGCTAGAATCCTCAAGGCACCCATTATAATGAACTTGTTCACATATGCCAAGAATTTATAGGTATGTGTTCTAACACACCTTTTGATAGCATCATACTTATCCCTACATTATAAAACAATCTCTAGAGAAAGGATGACTTTTAGAAAACCTTAGCTTGCACTAAACCACTTATGGAAACTTTCTCTACAAATGACCTAGGTTTAGGCTTTGATAACCTTGATACCACTTTCCCAATTTCCTCATTTTCAAGGAAGGTGTATCCTAATTTAGGTAAAAATCTAGTTAAGCTCATAAATTTTTTTTCTTTGGGTAGTTTGGGGTGCAAGGAAGCCATGGAAGAACTACATATTTTCAAATTACCCACAAAGAAAAGACAAAAAAGGAAAGAACAAATAAAATCTTACTTCAATATTAAATGAGAATAAAACAATAGCTTATGAGAGGGAAAATAGGAATCACTAAAGGAAATGCACAAAAATCCCTTATTGAAAAGTAATAAATTGAAAACTCCTTGTATCTCTAGAAAAAATTGGAATGTTTGTCTCATACAAATATGACAAAATGATCAAAAGGAGAAACTCTTAATTGTTTAAACCGAGAGATCATGTAATAGATAGTTAGTTTGAAAGTAGTAGTTTAACAAGTCACCTTAATCATTAATGAGTGCCTCTTAACTTTTCACATACCAAATCCTACTCTACCATCATTCATGTCAATTAGCATTAAATGTGTATCTTTTTGGCTTTTTGGGAAAGAATTATCAAATTATGTACTATCACCTATGTCACCTCATGTTGATTGATGAGACAAATTTTAGATGCATGAACTTTGAACTCTTAAACTATGGACTATGATTCAAGGTTCAAATTCAATAGTCTTAGAAAATTTTGGGATATGATGCTCATAGACAGACTCAACATAATAGAAAGAGTTCCTAATACCAAACTTTGAACTTAAATCACACTCAGTTCAAAGTTCAACTTCAAAGAAGAGCATCAAAATTCAAAAGATATCATAGGCTCTGCTAGAGGTTCTATGAACATGCTAACCAAAATCTTGAGTTATGAACCTTTTAACTAATCGGTTGAAGAGTTTGAATTCAAGGTTTGGGTTTGAGATTGGTATAAATGAAAGGGTAAAACATGGCCAATACATCTTGACATGGGTGATGCATGTTTGAACCTTTAATCCTTGAACCTTGTGGTTAAATTTTGAGGTTCAAAGTGTGACAAGGAATTTATGAAAAAAAAGAAAGGGCATAAAAAGGATAAGTTAAAAATATGGATAACAACTAGCTCTAACTAGGGATCTAGACTATAAGGGATTGAAAAGAAATTTAGACTTTCTAGTTTTGCAACTCACAAACTAACAAAACAAAGCAAAGGATTCAAGGGGGAACTTAGGACCTAAGCTACAACAAAATATTATATGTACTATGTATAAGAGAAATTGAAAAGGACATTTATAGTTCATAATGCTTTAGATCCATCCCATTGTAGGACAGAGGTAATTCACTCCCATCTAAGTATTTGAACTTGAAAGAATTAGGTACAAGTACTTTACTAATTTTGTAAGGACCTACCCAAAGTGATTCAAATTTCCTATGAGCACCTTTAGGTTCCTTCCTTTTTTCCCACAACAATAATTTATCACTCTCCATGAACTTCTTGGGCCTAGCTCTCTAATCATAAATATTTTAAACTCATTTTTGACATTTAGTAGTGTCATTCACCACCCTCTCTTGATCCTCTTCTATGCTCATGAGATAGAAAATTAAATCTTCCAAAGCATTTTGGAAAGTTTCATCTCCCAATATCTTCTAAATCTTGGATGCTATGAGTTCAAGGGGCAATACCAATTAAGCTTCAACACCATACACCAGTTTGAAAGGTGTCATCCCTATTTCTCTTTTGGGAGTTGGTCAGTCAGCCCATAAAGCTTCAGAAAATATTTTGTCCTGATCTCTTACATTTTCACTGACCAACTTCCTCATTATTAAAAATAGGTTCTTATTTGAGGACCTTTCTTGGCTATTTTCTTGTGGAAAATAAATAGAGGAATGTGAAATCTATACCCCATTATAATATAAAAAGAGATACAATTCACTTAAAGAAAATTTTTGAGCATTATCTATCACTATCTTTTCTGGCACCCCGAACCCAACCAAGAAATTCTCCTCTAGGAAGTTGCATATAGTCTTAGAAGTAGTTTTCTTGATTGACATTTATTCAGCCCATTTGGTAAAATAATCAGTAGCAGTGTGTGTCTAGCATTGGAAGTTGGGTTAAGTGGCCAAATGAAATCAAGTCCCCATGACTTAAAAGTTTCTTCTCTCACTATAGATCTTAATGAGAGTGCTACAAACTTAGGCTTCCCTAAGAACATATTGCATTTTTCACATCGTCCCACCCACCTATATGCATCTGCAAACATACCAGGCCAATAATACCCACTCCTAAGTATCTTGAAAGATGTTATTGTGGATGAGTAATATCTTCCACATCCTTTATTATGGAATTTATGAAGAAACTTTTCTAGCTAGTCTTTATCAATGCATCTCAAAAACATGCCATCTAAAATTTTCTTGTAGAGAACATCATCAACAATCACATATTTGGTAGATTTCAACCTCAAGGTCCTTTTTTCCTCACCATTGAGATGCTTAAAATACTCTCCATAAGTGAGGTAATAAGAAATATCAAAAAAATATCCATCCTTTAGACCTTCGAGTAATGCCAATGATTTTTCTTCAACAACCTCTTTTTGATTCTCAACTATCAACTTACACAACCTATCCCTCTTATGAACTTGGTTTAATTTCTAGGTCAAATTTTCACACCTTTGATACCCATGCTTCTCTATTATTCATGACCACTTCTTGTTGAGTAAGGCTTCTTTTACCAATGATATTAGGGATGTATACTATGGAATGGGAGTTTAGGATATAGTAACAATATTGTTTTAGATTACAATAAAAGAAGGTTTTGAAGGGGCCCCGAAACCCTTTAACAAAAAATAGAAAGATAAAGCAATACAGCCCAACCAGGAAAAAACCTGCAACAAACTTAAGAACAAAATCAAAATCAGGTTTTACAGGGACCTAAAACCACTAGAAAAGTCCAAGAACAAACTAACCTAGGTTTTACAGGGACCTGGAACCACAAACAGTCTAAACTATAAAAAAAAACTAGAAACCAAGACCAGAGACCCCAACTAGCGACCAAAACCAGACAAGCACCAAACTAGAGAACCCACCCCAGAGCCACTATTGCAGCTCCAGGACCATTTTAGCTACTTCCTTGCCAATAGAAGCAGTCTCTTGAGTGGAAATAGCATCCATAGTAGTAGCAGCTTTCATAGCACTCTTTCTAGAGCTTTGCCTTGTTCTTTTGCTTGGACCCTCAGCCAAAATGATATCTTCATTCGCCCTTTTGCCCAGGTTAGCAGCGACTGCCCAAATACTCGAGGTGACCTGTTCCATTTTCATGCTACTCTCCTTGATTAGCATGGTGAGGTTGTGCTCATAGTTATTAAGTTTGTTAGGGATGTCTCCAATCTGTCCTTCCATATGACTAAGTTTAACATTGATAGTATCCAGGTTATGTTGCAGAATTTCCACCTTTTTCTTCAAACCCATTATTTCTTTGTAGATATAGGAATCAACCTTGAGACTAGTGTCGACTTTCTCCTTAGCAAAATGCAGGAAGGTAAGCATGGTGTCCCTCTACATATTGTCACAATCATCTTCAGCAGTCTTGTGTGGGGGGGAGCAGATATAGTCATTGATATCCTCCATATCCATTTGATCCTCCTTTCAACCCTCGGCATGGTCCTCAAGATGAGCAGAGTCCTTCCTTTTTTCTTCCTCTATCCCCTTAATAGGAGAAGCAGTAATAGTCATATGGTCCTCCTTATTCTTCTCAGCAGGATTCTTGACATTGTTATCCTCCACTTTATTACCTCCACTAGAAATAACCTAGTTACCCTCATTATTAGATTTACTCTGTTCAAAATTACCTTCACTTTTGTTTTCCTCTTTTCCTTTTTCATTATTATCTTCAGTTTTTGGATACCTGTCCAAATTGGAACTTAACTCTCTAGTTCCAGTATCATCCTCATCCTTAGGTTTCCAATTCTCACAACTTTCCAAATTCTTAGTCTCAGACTCCTCATCCTCAAGAACTTGAGAGGCAGAGGGTTTCAAATTCAGGGAATTTTCTTTCCCTTTGATAGAGTCATCCTTCTTACTCTTAATGGGCTCTTTCTTCTTGTCCTTAGAGGGAGTAGAGGCAATGTGCTTGTTTTTACAATATCCCTCAATAAGAAGGATTAGACCTTCATGAAGAATGGGTCTAGATTCCTTTTTCTTATGGGCTTCTAAACTATTAAGTAAAGAAAACCGCAAAAAGAAGGGGAAAAAATTCTATCTTTATATCTGAAATGATTTAAAAAAACAAAATGACATTTATGAACTCTTTTATTTCTTCCATCAAGTATGAAATACTCACGAATGCAGCAGAGAACATCCCTCCAAATCTCCTTTATTTGGTTCGCATCAAAGAAATCACTGTTCTTTTCTAGAAGCTCCTCCTCTTCTTCCATTTTCGAAAACTTTTTGTAGGCAGCATTTGAAATACTAGTTTGCTTGGTGAATTTTATGCCCACTGTAGGAAGCCCCATGATCTCAGCAATAAAATCCTCCGTAAGTTTCACAGTCACACCATGCAAAGTGACTTTGTCATTGGACCAATTCTTAAAGAAAGTCGTAGTGATGTGTGGCTTAAAACCATTGAGTCGCTCCATGTAACGAGTCACATTTCCTTTCTGTAAAATTTTCCAAACATCTTTGCGAGCCTTCCATGCCTCACAGTTTTTTGGTTCTTGTTTGCGTGGCTTGCCTCCCATTAGCAGAGAATAATAAACACATTCAAACCAAAAAAACCAGACGCAAAGAATGAGAGGGTTAGAAAGAAATTTGTTTTTCTTCCCACCAAAAGAAACACCTTTGTTCGAAGAAACGTGTGAACACCATGTCGCATTCATTTGAGTGTACTTCATAGGGGAAGAAAATTTGGCAATAATTTTATCACTCCATGAAATCATTAACTTTCTAATCTTTTTAAATCTTACCCACCTTTGCAAGAATAGCTTCATAATGAGTAATTGCTTTGAGATCAACTTGATTAGATAGTTCATCGATCCACCTCACCATTTGCCCCATTAGGATAGCATAGTTGGCAACCTAGTTAGCAGCACCATTGGTCTCCCAAAAGGTATGAGATATGACAAATTTTTTAAATTTTTGAGTAAGGTATTTAATCTCCTTGATATTGGCCTCTATCGACCATGAGATAACACTTTTATTATTAAGGATATTAATAATATTTAAAGAGTCACCTTCCAACCATAATTTTGGACATCCCAAATCCACTGCAATTTTCATAGTATAAAGGGCAGCCATAGCTTCATCAATGTGACTATTAGTTTGACCTATAGGGATAGCAATAACATCTTTACCTATTCCCATATGATCTCTCAACACACCTCCACAACCCGCATTCCCCGAATTTCCCTTAGCAGCACCATCAAAGTTTCCTTTTATCCAACCATTCAGAGGGGAGCTCTAGGTGACATTCAATCTTGGGTTATTAGTTTGAGTCTTAGGGTTTTCAGGAAACATAGGGTTATCAATAGGAAAGTTGATCAGAAATTTTTAGAGATCTAAAATTCTCCTTACAAGATCTAATAATATTCTGACCAATCACCCATCCAGGAACCTCTCTGTTTCTAAAAATTCTATTATTCCTTTCTTTCCAAATACCCCAATAGAGATGAGGCAGAGTAATTTTTCACAGAAATTGAACGTTAGAATTCTTGGACGGGAATTTCCAGCTTTTAAAAGAAGATTTCACATTGTTATGATGAACCCAAGTCAAGTTCCAAAACCTTAGTATCTCAGTCCAAACCATCTGGGAATAAGAGCAGTTCAGAAATAGGTGATCTCTATCTTCAAAACCATTCTTACATAAAATACACCTATTCACCAAATTTATACCTCTTTTCTGCAAGTTATCAAGGGTTAGAATTTTATTTTGAAGAAAGACCCAAAAGAAGAAATTAATTTTAGGAATGAGACCCTTAATCCAAGCCTGAGACCACAAAGGATGATTTTCCTTCTCCTTTGAAGCAAAGAGAGAAGAAACCTTGTATTTCCCACTAGGATCAACATACCAAATAATCTCATCCTCAAAAGAAGGGTGGAGAGAAATAACATTGAGAGATAATTGGATGTGATAGAAACTTTGATCAATGTCCTTCAAGTTAACCCAGGAATCATTCTGCCAATAATGACTAACAAGAGTGCCATATCTCTGCTTGCATAAATCAACTTGATTTAGATCTTGAACATCTTCAATCAGGGGATGATCCTTAAGCCAAATATCTTCCCAAAAATACACCCTAGACCTAGTGCCAATTTTCCAAGAGCACCCTTCTCCAAGCATTTTCTTAGTACCCTGCACAACTCCCCAAATTGAGGAGGGATGAATAACATTAGCAGAGGAGAAGAAATCAGGAAGAGAAGCAGAATTAGAGAGGTACTTATGTTTCCAAATGGTACTCCACTCTTTCTTCTCATGGAACACACGCCGTCCTTGTTTAGCTAGAAGAGCTTGATTCATGCTTCTGATTTTTTGGATACCCAGACCACCTTCCCTAACCAGATTACAAACATGATCCTAGGCAATTAAAGGTATTCTCTTTTTTTTCCTCTGAACCAATCCATAAAAAATCCCTTTGAATTTTATCAATAGCCTCAGAAAATTTAGTGGGGATTTTGAAGAGACTTAAGGCAAAAGTAGGAATACTTTGGAGAGAAGCTCTAAGAAGAATTAATTTACTAGCTTGACTTAAAAGGTTCCCTTTCCAACTTGCCAACTTCTTGTTGAATTTGTTAATGAGGTCTTCCTAGAAGGAGTCCATAACCTTCAAGCCTAAAGGAAGACCCAGATAGGAAGAAGGGAGAGAACCAATCGAACATCCAAGGATTTTGGCAATTTTATGTTGTCTAAGAAAGGGGGTATTTAGAAAAAACACAACACTTTTATTCCAGTTAACCAGTTGACCAGAAGTAGAGGAATAAAGATTTAAAACTTGCTTCAAATTTTTGGCTTCCTTGACTTCGAATTTCCCCATAAAAATGGTATCATCAACAAATTGGCCATGAGAACAAATAAGAGGATGGGAAGAGGGTTGCAAACCCTTGATGACTCCTCTACACACAAGATTCCTAATGTACCTCCCCAAGCAATCAGCCATAATAACAAAAAGGATAGGGGAAAGAGGGTCCCCTTGTCTCAATCCCCAAGAGGGATTAAAAAAAAGAGAAGAGCTACCATTAACCAGGACAACAATAGAAGAAGAAGAAATTAACTGATGAATCAGTCTAACAACCTTCTTATCAAAGCCAAAGGCAAGCAAAATATTAGAGAGGAAAGACCAATCAACTCTATCATAGGCCTTAGCAATGTCCACTTTCATTACAAATCCTTGATTGTTAGAACAAGAAAGGAATGAATATTCTCATGAGCCGAAATAACAGAATTGAGGATTTGCCTACCTGGAGTGAAGCCATTTTGTTGGTCAGCAATGAGCAAAGGGGTCACCAGAAGTAGTCTTGAAGTAAGAACTTTGGAGATAATTTTATATAGAGAATTACAAAGATTGATCGGTCTAAACTAGTCAGGCAAGTCAGCTCCAATTTTCTTAGGGATTAGGCACAACAAGGTGGAGTTAACTTCTTTCAGCATTTGTTTTGCCCCAAAGAATTCCTTCACTGCATCACAAACATCTTTTCCAACAAGTTTCCAAAATTTTTGAAAGAAAAACATGGGAAAACCATCAGGACCAGGAGCTTTATCTCCTCCTAGAGAACAAACAGCTTTGAAGATTTCATCATTCTTAGGAATTGAGCTTAACAATTTGTTCTGATCCTTAGAAACCAGAGTGGGGATCACTCTGAGAAACTCAACTTGATGTTCCAAATTGATGAAGGGGTCCACTGTGATAAGCCTTGAGAAAAAATTCACCATTTCATCCATGATGTCCTTATCCTCCTTAATCTTCAAATCTCCCTTCATAAGATGTGAAATGTGAGATTTGGCTCGATGCTTTAGCGTGGATAGATGGAAAAATTTGGTATTTTTATCTCCTTCAGTCAGCCATATCAATCTAGATCTTTGCCTCCAGTAGATCTCCTCTTTAGTTATGATGTCATGGAATTGAGACAGTTTTTCATTTTTTTCTAAAAGAAGGTCAGGGGAGTATCCCTCCTTCTGAATTTTATCCTGAATATTTTGGATCTCCTCTTTCAAAATAGACTTATCCTCAAAGATGTTCCCAAAGCAATTTTTGTTCCAAATTTTAACTTTCTTTTTGACATTTTTAAGTTTAGAAGTCACTCTGAAGAGAGCAGTAACATCAATTTTGATATTCCACCATTCTTCCATTTTTCTTTCAAACTGAGGGTGATTCATCCACATTTTTTTAAATCTAAAAGAAAAATTCCTCTTCAAACTAACCTTAATAGCAGAGAAGATAAGAGGGAAATGATCAGAACCAATTTTCTGGTGAGCTTCCAGTTTGCAGATGAAATCTTTAGACCAATCCGAAGAGATAAGAGCATGATCAAGCCTAGCCTGAATATAATCATTGCCAATTCTCTTATTACTCCAAGTGAACTGAATGCCATGAAGATCCATATCCAATAGACCCTCTTTGTTAATAAACTCCCTTAGGTCCATTCTTCCTTCAAGCTGGGTAACATTACCTCCCATTTTTTCATGATCATAAAGAGGGACATTAAAGTCTCCCATGATTATCCATCGTCCAGAGCAATCTATACTTTTAAAGTTGGAAATAGAATCCCAAACCTTCTTCCTTTGTCTTTTCATGTTGGGCGCATATATATTCACAATATTCCAGTCCTCATTATGATTAGCACTGGTAATTTTAGCAATCATAAAGTATTTATTGGCACTCAAAATTGTCCCAGCAAAGAAATTTTTTTTCCATAGCATCAAGGTCCCCCCTGAAGCACCTTCTAAACTACTAGCATTTAAAGAGTAATTTTTAAAAGCTTTTATTTTCTCTGCTTTATCTTTGTTCATCTTTGTTTCCTATAGCAGAAGAAAATCAGGTTTCTGTTCTCTAACAAAATTCCTAACAACATCTAGTTTATGATAACTGTTCAGCCCCCTAATGTTCCAGGTAATAATTTTCATTTCCATTTTTTAGGGTTATAATCTAGAATAGTTGCTTGACAAGCATCAGCAATATTCTGCAAGCTTTCTATCTCCCTAGTTTTCTTAGAAGATTTCCTTCCACGTCCATTTGAGGATCCAACATCTGGTTTCAGCTTGAACTGTTGATCTAATTTTTTACCAGATTTTACCAGAGTCAAGGCTTTGGGATTCACTTTAGAAAGTGAATCAAGTTTACTGCTTTGAGTCTCGACCCCCTTTATATTATTCTTTTTTTCATCCCTTTTTCTTGAGTTTATTTTAAGCTATGAGATACCTCCATCTTCTTTAACAGCTTCTAGGACAGGAGGATCCTTTGTAAAAGTGTCCTGTGAAAAAGCAGGGTCAAAAGCCTGCAACTCCCTAGACTGAGTTGGATTTTCCTCACTATGGGCTCTTGATTCAGCCAAGAATTCTCCTTCCTCAAGCTCAAACTTCTCATCCTGATCACCCCATTTATCCTCCATCTTTCGATAGAGAACAATTTTCTTTGATAAGTCCAGTAGCTCATCTATTTCTTGTTCAGGTAAAATGGGGTCAAGTTGTAAGCCAATCACTTCTTTTTCAGAGTTCTTTTTCTCTTTATCAGACATGATCCTAGCCCCATCCTCAAGAAGAGGCTTAGGACCAGTATCCACAATCGCTGGTGGAACTTTTTCATTCTCATACTCTTTCTTCTCTGTGGGCTAGACATGTTTAGGTTTCCAAACCTTCTTTAGCTGAACCTTAGTCTTATTCACTACCTTCTCATTAGTGAAGAGATTAACAATATTGTTTCACTGCCTTCACCACTGATAAAACATGTTTTTCAGTAAGAGAGTACCTTAACTCATAGTTTTTCAATGGCACACTCATGAAAGATATTGGAACTTCTTCACCCCTTTTGTTCTTCTATAGTAGGACAATAGACATGGTGTATTCACTAGCATAACAATAGATTATGAAATCCTTCTTATAATCTAGATGAGCTAAAAATGGGGCATGTGCAATAGAAGCCTTTACTTCCTTGAATGATTTCATCACCTTGTCACTCCATTTGAAAGTTAATTTCTCACTATGAAGATTAGAAATGGGCCTAGTATTTCATAAAATTAAGGTGCAAACCTTCTTAAAAAGTTAATCTAACCATAAAAGGATCATACTCCATTATTATTTGAGGGTAGAAATAACTACTAAATTTCCCAAACTCTTTTTGGATCAATCTTGATACCATCCTTTGACACTAGATGATTTAGGAGTTTCCATTCTATGACACAAAATATGGATTTCTTTAGGTAAGGGACACCCCATATTCTCTACATCTCTAAAGAGCTAGCCTTAGGTTGCGCAGGTGCTTCTTTCTTCTCCTAGATAAAATAGTCATGTCATCCAAGTATATGACAATTATTTTATTCAAAAAGTTCCCATATGATTAATTCATCTACCTTTGAAAGGCGTTGACTATATTTATGAGCCCAAAATGCATTTGACTATAGGAAAAAGTTCTCCAAGGGGTAGTGAAGATAGTCTTACATTGATTCTTAGGTGATATAATAATCTAATTATATCTAGAGAATCTGTCAAACCTAGACATCATCTCTAGTCTAGCTATGGTCTACAAAATATGAACCATATACAAAGTTGTCTTTCAGGCTCCCTTGATTCAAATTTCTAGAATCTACACAGATTTTGATTTTGCTTCTCTTTTTGCATAGTAGCACTATATTAAACACAAAAGTTTAGTTATGGATGGGATATATTATACATGATTTAAGAATTTTTTCAACCTCTTTGAAAACTACATCTTCCGCCCTTGGGTTATAGTTCCTTAACTTCTGCCAAAAAGGGGCCACTCTAGGTTTTAATGAGACCTGATGTTTGAATTATCATTATCTAAATTATTTCAAGTCTTCATAAGACCATGCAAATACATCCCCAAATTTCTTTGGCAGTCTAGAGAATCTTTCTTTTTCAATTTCAGAACAACATTTTCCCAAGCTGATTAGCTTTGGGTTATCTTTGGTGCTAATGTTGATCTTCTCACATTCTCCAAATTGTTTATTCTTTTCCTTAGTAATCTTGTCAAGGTGGCAATATTTTATGTCAAATGTTATTTCCAAATATTCCAACACTTTTGGGATATGATTACCTTTCAATTGAATAACTACATCATCTTTCTAATCTTTAACATCTAGACAAGACTCATGACACTCTAAACTAGAGCCTTCAAAGAAAAGAGACCCAAACTTCTCAATTCCTTGCAAAAATGTATTTATATGTGCATCACTACTGAACACCTACTAGGAGTTTGAATCATCAAGGACACTGGAATGATGAATTAATTCTATGGTATAGAGATCCTCTAGAAAATTAGGATGAGGTATCATTAGGGATGTTGAACCCACTAGTGTACCTGCTCTATTATTAAGTTCTCTTGGTTTGGCTTCTATTGAGAAAGACATGAATCCTTCAAGCTCATCCCATACCCTATTTCTATAATTCTTCAACCTTGTATTCTTCATAGAAAAAATATTCCTAACTTTCTTGACAACCAATTTGTGTCTCGCTTGGCCTTTAAAAGCTTGACTTCCCTCCTATTGGCCTCCTAAATCCTAAAGAGAAAGGCCTTGTATTCAACATTATTATTAGTATTTTCAAAATCAAGCTTGAAAACATGTGGGATATTTTTTCCAAAAGTTGAGATAAGAATAACTCCTACTCCAGAGCCAATTGAGTCATATCTGCCATCAAATTCTAGATCCCATAGCTCTTTGTCTACTAACTCCTCTGACCCTACTACATCTTTTTTAGGTAATAAAACATAGTTAGAAAAATTAGTTTAATTGTATAGGATATGGGACTTTGGATCTTCTAAGGGGAAGACTGCGAACTTTGACATTGTTTTAGGTTTCAAAGTGACCTTATTACAACCAATAGGTATTATAGCTTGAGACCAATCAAGTTTGATTTCTCCACCTAGATCCTTGCAAAAGATCCAACTTGGAAGGATCCCATAACTAAATGGGATGTTTACAACTAGAATGGTTTGTTTGATTATTTTGTTAGGGAATTCAGCCAAAGAGATTTGTGATTCCTTGATTTGACCACTAATGGGACTTGTTTTGAGTCTATTGCATAAAATTTTCCAAATGTTTTAGTCATAGGTAGGTCAAGATCCTTGGAAATAGAAGATGACATTATGTTATCCAAAGCTCCAAATTCTATGATACAATTACATAGCTTATGACCATGGACAAACATAAATACATAAAAAGGATTGGGTTTTTTGATGGAAAGAAGATATTAAAAAACCTCTACATGTATGCATGTGCTTTTTGTTTAAGGTTCTTCTTCAAGTTCAAAAGAAGGTTAAGGGGCTGATACTGTATTCATTTGTTGAATCATGCTAGGGAAAGAATACACTATTACATATTCAATTATCCTATTTAATTGATTAGGATTAGGTCCTAAATAATCAATAAGAGAAATTTGAATCCTTGAAGACTTGCAAAATTCTATGATATCAAAAGTAGGTCCAAGTTCAAGCTTCTTTAAGTTCTTCACCTCTAGTACATAATCCTTTTGGATCTTCAAATCACTCTTTGGTTGGTTAACTTGGTATTTCCATTTTCTTGTTGGTCTAGAGGCCAAAGGATGGACATGGGATTTAACTATTATAATGATTTCAAATAACTAAAATTGTGTGAATCAATTATCCTTAGGTCTAGATGTACCAATTCTTCTTTAATATCATCAAACAAATTAAAAATTCTCAAATACCCACTTGATCTCTATAGTATATCATCAATAATTTAACATTTCAAGTAGTATCTTAAATCTATCTCTATATGTGCCAACTACAAGTAAATAAACTACTATATCATATAACATGCATAACAATAACATCCACGCATGAAAATAACATATTGACATGATGATTTAACATGGAAACCCAATTTGGGAAAAACCACCAAGTAACATGCTACCAAATTTTCACTCTTCTAAAGTTATCTTGGTTAAGAGCCAACCCTATTAAATGTTATACAACACATTTTATAATGAGGCCCTATTAAAGTAGCTAATCACCCTATTAGGAGTGGCCTTGTTAGAGGACTTTAGAACATTCCATTAGATTGTCACCTTGATTAAAGGATTTAAAAAATGGTTGTTAGGTCAACCTTGATTAAATGATTTTAAGTGATAGAATGGTTATAATGTAACAATAAATTTAATTTATAAATTATGAATCACTTTTCAAATTCATATTTCCATTTGTTCATCTATTGGTTCATTGATGAGCCTCCATTGACATCTTTATCATTGATCTACTTGACATCTCCTCAAGTAATCACTCTTCACAAAATCTCACACTTCACTTTTCTTTACAATTCCTCCTTAAGATTGCAAATTAACAATGAAATAACCTTAAAATTCATTCCTTATGCCTCCTTAAAAAGGTAATTTTGATCTTTTTCCACTTAAACATCATTATTGATCTTAGGATTAGGTCAGATTCATCAAATCGTTCCATATTTTAGTTTTTCTTCTTCTTCTAGAAAATTTTGATCAAATCCTTTCCTTTGATCTCTTAACAAACTCTCCTCATATATTAAATATTCCAGCTCATTAATCCTTATCTTCCACATGCTTTGACTAATTCAAAATTTCAACTATGTCAGCCTCAAATTCAAATATTTCTCAAACTATAACTTTTTTTGTTACTTGATAATCACTATGTTCTTCATCTTGGTCATTACTATGTAGCTCGACACATACTTTCTTGACCTTTACTATGCTTAGTGGCTACTACACTTCTTCATACATTATCTTGGCAATAACAAACACCCGACTTGAAAAGTTTCACTTGTCTTCTATTTGAATTCCTTAATCTTCTTCTTTAGCTCCTTCATTGACCATGCAACATTGATATTAAGTAAAGCTTATCCTTTTGAATTGTATCAAATATTATCTTCATTTAACCATCTTATTCACTTTATGCAATCATTGAACAACACATTACCTTGTCAAGGACTAACTTATCAAGTGCCCATTGTATTTTCATTATACTTAACATCTCTCAACTCAACCTTTAACTAGGTAATCTCACAATCTCTTATTTTTAGATCCTCTTCATCAATCAAATGATATGACACTCTGTTAGTAGGTTTGACACTCTATTTTACCAATAGGTTTGACATCAATGACAACATAACAATTGCTCCAATTATAGTTTCCACTAATATCCCTCTTTGGAATTGATGACAACACCAGTCATGCTTCACTAGTTACATGATATCCAAAAAGATTTAATACCATACTATCAACTCCCTCTATTTTTGTGTTCTCTCTTTCTTAGTTTCATTATGATTCCCATCCATTCAGTCTCAGGATGTTCCCTCTATCAATTCAATACAAACTCTTTCTCCCTCTTGACAATAATCATTCTCTCTATATAACTTCTCTCTAATATTACTCTCCCTCTTTGTATCATACTAATCTCTACCACTTTATGTGTACTTATCATGTCTTCTCTCCCTCTCCATCTGATAACTTGTATGGTAACTTAATCATGCTAATGTCTCCCCTATTGACAACAATGCCAAAAATATCAACTATACACACTTCTTCATGTCATTGTTCTAACTAATATAATAATGTCATCTTAGCATAAACTCCTCATAGCTTCATCTACTCATAGTTCAATGTCTCACTTTTCACACCTTTAGGTGGCTCCTTAAGTGTAACCTTCTACATTAATGTTTATGATATTATAATTTATAACATATGAGGCAATAAAACATCTCTACTTAGTTTCCTTTAAGTAGGGGAATGGCCCCTAACTTACCTCTAATTAGATACTAATAAGAATCCCTAGGTAGTTCCTTTATGAATATGTTAGCTAACCATTCCTTTGTATTCACATATTCCAATGTCACTTCTCTATCTTGTACCAACTCTCTCAAGAAATAAAACCTGATCTCAATATGTTTAGTCTTTATATACATCACATGATTCTTTGATATGTTTATAGAACTTGTGTTATCATAATATATTAGAATAGGTTCAGTTATCTCTTCCTTCACTCCTTTCAATAATTGCTTGATCCCTACAATGTTTGAACAATTCACTACTGGAGAAACATATTCAGCCTTTGCTATAGATTGTGAAATATAGTTCTATTTCTTTCTTGTCCAAGAAATCAATCTTCTTCCTAGGAAGAAATCTCCTCCACTTGTGCTCTTTTTGTCATCAACATTTCCTTCCCAATCAATATTTGTGTAAGATTTTAGCTCAAACTTGTCACTTCTCTTGTACCATAGTACATAGTCTTTTGTTCCTTTCAAGTATCTTAGTATCCTTTTTACTAAAATCATATGATTTTCTCTAGGATTGGTAGAGAATCTAGCAAAAATTTCAACAACTAATACAATAGTAGGTATTCTATGTGCAATAGTTGCAGTTTCCCAATTATATACCTATATAATGCTTGATTCACCTCAACAAAATCATCATTCTTTGAAAATTTGTGTCCAGTCACCATAGGTGTTCCAATTGGTCTTGAGTCTTTGATACCAATGGTCTTTAAAATTTCTTTGATATACATAGATTGAGTAATGAAAATACCTTTGTTCATCTAATATACTTGCTAACCAACAAAGTTTTTAATCTCTCTAAACATTGATATTTCAAACTCCTTTTTCATTTGATCAGAAAATGACTTGCTCAATGAACCTTTTCCTCCAAATATGATGATGATTAACAAAAAAATCAGATATTAATATCTTATTTTCAGATTCACTTTTCAAATATAGATAGCTATTGTCATTAGTTCTTACAAAACCAATTTTCACCAAGTAATTGTGTAACCTTTCATACCATGCTCTAGGGGCTTGTTTCAAACCATTTAAATCTTTTTGTAACTTACATACCATATTCCTTTTGTTTGGATCAATAAATCCTTTAGGTTGTTTAATGTAGACTTCTTCCTCTAGAATTATATTTAGAAATGCATATTTTACATCCATTTGGTACACCTTGAATCCTTTGTAAGTAGCATATGCAAGAAAAGTTCTCACTCCTTCTAACCTTACAACTAGAGAAAAAGTTTCACCATAGTCAATTCCTTCCTCTTGTGCATATACCTTACAAACTAGTCTTTCCTTGTTCCTTGTCACTTCACCTTTCTCATTCATCTTGTTTTTGAAAACCCACTTAGTTCTAATCACATTTTTATACTTTGGTCTAAGTAACAATGTCTAGGTTTTTTTCTTCTCAATTTTCTAAATTTCTTCATTCATTTCCTTGATCCAATCTACATGAGTCTCCAAGGTATCTTTTATAGATTTAAGCTCTATCTCACACAATAAGCATGTATCATTCTTCAGACTTCTTGTCACAACTCCTAAATCTTTATCTCCAATAATTTGATCTAGTGAATGATATTTTCTTGTATACTTTTCCAATATAGGTTTAGGTCTAGGTTCTTCTTCTTTTTAACTGGATTCAACATGTTCAACTTCTTCTATTGCCCCTAGTTGCACTTGTCTTCCTTTTCCTATTGGTTGACAGTTATAGACTATAACTCAAATCCTATATCCTAATGCTCAACAAAAATGATGTAACACCCCAACCTTGCTTCCAAACCCCAAGATCTCTTAGGGTTACTTTAGGTCATTCACTAGACCCACTAGGACTTCTTCACACCCTATGCTTACTAGGACATTGCTCAAGAGATCCTAATCCTTTAGTTGGGGGAACACCAACAAAGTAACATCAAATTTATTACTAGCTGACTCTAGTTCACTACTAACCTTAAATTCAATCTATAGCTCCAAGGGTGCTAGTTCTTTATCTAGGGTTTGTTTAGAATAATTCTAAAATCCATGACCCTAAATAATGTTGATTTCATAGTTGCATTCAATTTGCTAGGGAAAATACACCAAATTGCTCTAAAAAGGCTATTAGGAACTAGCTCTCCTAGATAGCAAGCAACAAGATTTCTTGGAAAATTTCTTAATAACCCTATAAATTTTTTTATTTATTGATATCCTTTTTAGATTACTTCAATATTTTGTGATTGTTTAAACCCTAAACTATCTGTACAACCAAAGTACAATTTCAGGCCAAAAGTGAGGGCTTCAAGTGCTTTATTGCTATTGTGATGGAACACCACCCTAGAAAATGTTCCAAGACCTCTCCTTTGGATAAAATCAAGGTTAGATCTTATCCTTACTTTTTGTGTGGCCAGATTGATGTATTTGCATGGTCAATCCCCTCCATAGCCCATTTTTCCAACTGCAATTCCTAGCCAAGTTGGGTTTGGCTTGCCTAGGACATCAATTGAAAAATTCTTGTTGATGCTTCCAACAACCCTTATTCTGAGTAAATAATGTACATGGACCTTATTTTCAAATCCCAAAATACTAGAGGTTTCTAATGGTGGGAAGTCACCTTAAGATCCATTTTGTAAGTGTAACCTTGTTCAAACCAACAACTTGGAAAGAACAAAAAGATTTTCTAAACTAATGAAAAAAAATTGAAATGATAAAAAAAAAACTAAAAAAAGATTTAAAAAAAGATTTTAGAACTTTTACAACACAAAAACTAGGCCATTCAACCCTTCTCTATTAAAAATGCATTCAAATGCATACAACCAACAACAAAACACTTGCACAATCCGTACAAATGCAAAACCAACTTGACCAACCTATGAAAATGGTTGTGTTCACATTTTTAAAGGCTAATCCAATATTTATATAGCTTTTCTAAATATTTAGGATGTTACAAACTTAGAAAATACAAAAAGTTTCTTTTTTGCAAGAAAATGTTGTCATGACAACATGACAACATTTTAGCAACTTTTGTTCTACATGGAGTTAGACCTCCAAATTTGGCACAAAGACCAAGTAGACATATAATATGAATAAAATTAATTCAAATAACCTATTCAAAGCAATTGGAACCTTTCTATACCATTTTATCCTTTACAGGACCCAAGTCACCTAGTTGACAATATTCGACAACTTCTAGCAACTTGATCACTTTGGGTCTTGCCAAGCCTCCTAAACATACCTAAGGACCACATAGGACCTATTATTAGACTAGTGATTTTTCTAGAATCACTACAAGCCAAAAATAAAGAAATACCTACGTTTCACACTTAGCCTACCTAGGTGCTCTTGCAACATACTCCCCCCCTCCAAGGAGCTAAGAAGAACTTGATAGTATCAAGTCCAAGGGTATGTCAACCCTCCTAAATCTGCCTCAACAACAAAAGTAGCATCTAAAGTTGGTTTTCCCTTCCACTTGATGAGGTAATCCATATACACCTTGTGCCTTGTAGACTTCTTCACCCTTGAGTCTAACACCTTTTCTACCTCTGAAGTGTTGCTTGTAGGTGTTGTAGTAGGTTCAAGATCTTCATGAACATTTGGACTAATTTGAGATGAGTCACCTTTTTATGCCACCAATTCTTGTACATTAAATATAGCATATATGCCCAAATTGGAAGGTAAATCTACCTTATAGGCATTTGCTCCATATTTAGCCAATATCTTGTAGGGCCCTACCCTCTTCATCTATAGGTTAGTAGGAATACATTTTTGAAGCCTTTATTTATTCAAATGGACCATCACATAGTCCCCAACATCAAACTAAACATCCTTCTTCTTTTCATCCACCTTGGCTTTGAGTTTTAGAGTGTCGTCTTGAATAGTCTTCTTGACTTGCTCCTAAATCTCCTTCATGGTTTGTACAAAGTCTTTAGCTGGACCACTAATCTAAACCATGTTTCCAAGACCTTATTTCATAAAAACCTCTTGGATGCATGCCATAAACAATTTCAAAAGGACTCTTTCTAGTAGTCCTATTCTTGCTATCATTGTAGGCATATTCCATTTGTGAGATTATAACATCCCAAGTTTGACCATGCTCCTTAGTTAGGCACCTAAGAAGGTTAGCTAAAGTCCTATTAACCACCTCAATTTCACCATCAACTTGAGGATGGTAGCTGAACCAAAAGACATGTTAGTGCCAAGCTTCTTCCATAAATTCTTCCAAAAATGACTCATGAATCTCACATCCCTATCTGACACAATGTTTAATGGAAGTCCATAATTCCTTACAACCTCTTTGAAAAAAAAATGAGCTATATGACTTGCACCATTAGTTATCTTACATGGAATTAAATGCCCCATTTTACTGAATCTATCAACAACAACATAGATGCTATCATATCCTTGCTTAGTTTTAGGAAAACCTACAACAAAATCCATACTTACAGAATCCCATGGCCTATTGGGAATGGTAGAGGTTGATAAAGACTTGCATTTCTCATTCCTCCTTTTGCCTTTATGCACACCATGCATTTATGCACATACTTGGTTACATCTTTGATCAATTTAGGCCAATAATAGAACCTTTACACTAGTTCTATTGTCTTGTTGATACCAAAATGCCCACTCAAGCTGCCATTATGTTTCTCTTGTATTAGGTTCTCTTTCATGGAACCTCTTGGTACACACAATTGGTTACCCTTAAATAGCAACCCATTTTGAAAAGTCTATTATGAAAATCTACTATGAAAGTGGTTTTCAAATTCCATGCATACCTTATAGGCTTCACCAAAATCCTCATCATTCTTGTAAAGATTCTGAAAACTCTCCACTCTAATGGTATGGAGCTAGATCTCTTGGACTATTACAACCCTTCTACTTAATACATCAGAAACCTTGTTCATTTGTCCTTTCTTATGCTTGATTATAAAGGTGAAGGCCTACAAATACTCCATCCAATTTAAGTGCCTATTGCTCAAGTTTTCCTATGTGTTGATGTAGCTAAGAGATTGATTATCTGCAAACACAACAAATTCTTATGGTAGAAAATAGTGTCTCCATTTCCTAAGACATTGGACTAAGGCATAAAGATCTACATTATTGGATGAGTAATTTTTCTTGGCCTAATTTATCCTCTCACTATAGAATGCTATTGGCCTACCTTCTTGACTCAAAACCCAACCCACTAATAAGCAACTTACGTCACATTCTAGGGTGAATAGCTTGTCAAAACTAGGCAATTGTAGGATTGGTTGAGTGGCTACTTGCTTCAACATATCAAAGGATTTTTCAACTTCTAAGGTCCACCTAAACTTAAACTTAAATCCCCCCTTTATGGTATCTGTTGTCACATAGGTTTGCACCCTTGTCCAAGGCCTATGTGCGAGGACAACCTAGTGAAACATGGAAACAACCTCCAAGCTGTGGGACTTGAACTACGAGGTTGAGTCTCCAGAGAAGGCCGGCTTCCTCTTACTATCAGGGTGCACCTATCTATTCTCAGAAGGGAAAGGGAGAAAGAGAGCGTCAAAGCAAATCTACCTAGTCTAATCTAAGGCGGTGATGCACCAAGACAAAGTGTTCAGATTCATTCCTGCCCATATATATACTACAAAACCAGAATAACATACAAAAGTCATACACATCCAGACTTATATCGATCAGTAATCACATACAGATCAGAAGAAACCAACCGAATGACACTAGGAAAAGGAGATTTCACTTATGTATTATTTGATAGGCTAAAGATAGATACAGTATGCAGATCGTTGATCTCAACAATACACCAATGGGAGGCAAAGTGACGCACATTCACACTGATGGCCGAAAGAGATGATACAGGCTATTACATGGCTCAGAGATAAAGGGGGTTTTACACTGTAAGTCTGCAAGCAGTAGCAGAGAAAATTAGGAAGAATCGACCTTCAGAATAGATCATGAAATTTCCTTTATAGATCAGGCACAACTGAAGATTTCTGCGTTACATTCACTTCTTACCTACTGGCATTAACTTCCTGTCTTGAGAACCCAATCGGGGATCTGGATTGAAATCCTGGCCTGCATACCGAGAAATCTCATTTCTTCTGAGAAGAGCCTAGAGAAGATAGAAACAGTGCCACAACATTCCCTGACATGGTAGATCAGCCAACCAGATGGGTGGAGTGTCCTTATGTCCTGCATTCATTCTTGGTAGGTCAGAAATGATCGCGAAGATCAAATCGCAAGATACGTCGATCACCTCTGCATCTTGGTTCATGAATCAAACTGGCCTATTAGCCGACCCGATTTCTTATATGCCGACTAGGCCACGCAGGCCAATCATAATCCTTTGTCTTGCCACTTGGAGAGTCCTTCCGTGGTTGACCACCTTCATCGAACTAACCATGCCACCTTATCACCTAACCGCTGGCCGTCAGCTAATTGCCATGTCAAAAACTGAAATGCGAGGACACGTGTCTTCCGAGTGCTAACTCACTATTGTAAAATCCGCGCAGTTCCTCCATGGTGAGATAACGCTGACCCTAGATTCCTACAGATCTAATGGTGGAGAATCCACCCCTTAATGTGCTGATTATATCAGGAAATTTGGCCCCTCAACATATCTGTGTTCTGACTCGACACATGTGGTTGTTTCTAATTCGCCGTGGACTCTCTTTCCTATGACTGGGCCTCCATCTGAATTGGTGCCACCTCAATGATGCATCCGACGAGACCTGACCCCACCGACACGTGTCAGTCAGGCGCAATGTTGCCATGGTAATATTTGGCAGCCTCGCTAAGGCGACATGGCACCTACCATTGATCTCATCAAATCTGACGATGGAGAACCTGACCTTCTGTAACCCTCTGTTCCTATTGATTCGTCGGGCCCGCCAACATGTGGCATCCCCCTGTTGGTTCATCAGTCACCCCACCCTATCTGCTTCTGATGGCATGAAATGCAGCCCTGCCAGGACATGTGGTACATGGGTGCTATGTCATTGATGCTAAAGTCTGGGCAGCTCCTAATGGCGAGATAGCACTAGCCGTAGATCTTGTAGATCTGACAATCAGAGCGACCTCATACTTCACTCACTGTCCCTCTTGAAAACTAATGGGCCTGTGGTTTCCATGTCTTGACATATACGCATGGCATCATCCGGTTGGTGAACCTAAGACTTGATCTGTAGAATGGCCACATGGTGGATGGGCACTATGTCGCCATGATAATATCTGCGCATCTCCGCCATAGCGAGATGGCACCATCCGTTGATGCAATCAAATCTGACAGTGGAGATCGCAAACCTTGACTGTGCCAACTGTACTGATAGAGACTCCAACCTGGTTACACGCGGTGGTTCTTCACTGGCCCATCGAAACACCACTGGGCAATCTTGTGACTTGGCCTCACAGGGTGACCACGTGTCAACCAGGTGCCATGTCGCTATGGGAAAATCGAGGTTAAATTTCCATAGCACCATAGCGCCCAACCGATGACATGTCCCTATCTGTGCATGGTTCTTTTTGATTTGCTGCCATGACACGGGCTCCGCCAACTGGGAAGATGAGGTACGCAATGGGGCCCAATATTTGTCTGAAGTTCTCACCATTTATTTTCTTCGGCCCGCCAAACTTTTACCCAATCGTCACAACATTTTTTTCAGCAACGTGACCCGCTTACCATCGTGAGCATCTCCGTCGGGCGCTATGTTGCCATGGAGATTTTCCAGTTGGCGTGCGATAGCACCATAGCGCCTACGGTGCCGGAAAACTTTTCGACTGCCCTCCGTTGTGACCCACCCGTAGGGCCCACCAAACACGTTTCGTTCGAGCGTGATGTCACTAATACTATCTCCCATGTGACTTTTGATGACGAGATCGTGTCGACCGTCGATCTATCTAAAATCTGACGGTCACAAAACCTTGGCGAGTTGGGGCATTAAAATAACAATTTTTTGGCTAACCGTTGAACAGGCTGCAGATTTGAATTTAAATCTTTTGGCGGTAAAACCAGAGGTAACACTTTTAGTGACTCGCAGGGGGCATGAGCCTGCTCAATGCATGACCAGTGCCTAAGAATGATCCATTGGGCTATGGAGTCGAAAGAGGACTAGGAGGCACAAGCTGAGAGCTGTAAGAACCCTAACCCTTAAAGAGGAAATCAAAACATTAAAAACCCTTAAGGTTCTAACTCTGCTTCTATGATTGGAAACAAAAAAAACAAAAACGGGACCTCCTCAGTAGCATGAGATATGTCAAAGATGACTCACGAAGAGAGCCATGTTCTCGTGCACTTATTGCAAAACAAAAACAAGCAGGAAGAAACTAGATTAACTATGTACATAGATTCACAACCCTTCAGAAATAGGGCTTCAGATAGATCCCATTGACTGGAATGGGTAGAACTTCACCACTTGGCCTGCTTAGTTGGAATGCGTTGGCCTGTTTGCAACTGGAAATCAGATAAGGGCCACTCCATAATGGGTCAAATTTGGAGTGCCTTCTTGGTTTTGCTCTGTCTGAGTCCCACTTGAGAACTAAATCCCCCTCTCTGAAGATTCTGGCCCTTGCCTTCTTGTCAAAATTCCTCTTCATCTGTTGCTGGTGAATCACAAGAGTTATCATGGCTTCATTTCTCTTTTCTTCCAACTTAATTAGTTCTGCCATTCTTACTGTCATGGCATTATCTTCAACCAGTTCTAGCTGATGAGCCAACTCCAAGGATGGGAACTCCAATGAGATTGGGAGTCTAGCTTCCCTACCATATACTAGCACAAAAGGTGAATTTCCAATAGATCTCTTGGGTGTTATCCTATCAGCCCACAGAGCAGTCCTTAATTTCTTGTGCCAGGTCCTCTGATTGTCTTCTATTGTTCTCTTCATAATTCTGATCAGATTCTTGTTGGAAGATTCAGCCAAACCATTACCCTGAGGATAGTAGTTTGATGATGTGCTCAGGTAGATATTGTGATTCATGGACCATGCACAAATTTGGGTTTCAACAAAAGACTTGGCATTATCTGAGATGATAGTAGAAGGAGCACCAAATCTAGATACAATTCCATCAAGGAATTCAACAACTGATGGCTCTGTGGCATCCTTCAAGGCAACTGCCTTTGTCCACCTAGTGAAATAATCAGTAGCAGCCAAGATCCATTTATGACCTGCACTAGATGGAGGATTAATGGGGCCTATAAAATCCAACCCCCACTGAGTGAAGGGCTGATCCACCTGAATAGGATGGAGAGGAAGAGCTGCAAGTCTCTGTTTGCCTGAGAAAAAAGCACATTTCTCACATTTCCTCACATACCCGTAACAATCATGGAACAGAGATGGCCAATAATATCCAACCCTCATGATCTTCATAGCGGTTGTTCTTGCAGAGAAGTGGCCGCCATCAGGGCCATCATGGAGTTCTCTAATCACCCTTTCAGCCTGATCCTCTTCAACACATCTCAACAGGGTCCCATTAAAATCCCTCCTGAATAGGATATTGTCAATCACAACATAGGGAATGGATTGTAGTCTATATTGTCTTTTTTTAGTTCTATCCAATCCTTGAGGGTATCCATTCCCTAATAAGAAATTCTTCATGTCATTTATCCAGTTCCTTGGACCATCAACATACCTTTCCTCCTGCTGCTCTGCTATCACCATGGCAACTTCTTCATCTGAGTTCTGATCTGATAATGTTTCTTTACATAATCCTCTTCCTCTTACCAATTTGGTAATCTGAATGTCAACATCATATTCCATTACCCTAGTGATCCATCCAACTCTCTTCTCACTGACATCTTTGTTTAACAGGAAGTCTTTTACACTTGCATGGGGCACCAACAAATGGATCCTATTATGGGATAAGAGGTGTCTGAACTTCTTCAAGGCTCTAATGACTGCAAGGGCTTGCTTCTCAACAAAGCTATACTTATCTTCATATTCCTTAAGCCCTTCACTAAAGAAGGCTATGGGCTGCTCCTCATTCCTGTCATTTGTTTGGATCAAGATAGCAGAGATACTTGACTTACCACCTAAAGTGTAGAGGATGAAATCTTTCTCAAATTTTGGGTTCATGAGGGTAGGGGCCGATGCTATGGCTGCCTTGATCTTTTCAAAACTCTCCTTCCCCTCCTTGGTCCATGAGAAGACCATATCTTTCTTGAGCATGGCTGTAAGGGGTTTCACCATGGTGGCAAGATTAGGAATAAACCTTCTTACAAAATTTATCCTACCAAGGAAACTTTGTAGCCCTTTCTTGTGTTTAGGGAGAGGAAGGGCAAGTATTGCTTTTGTCCTTTCTGGATCAACGGTCAATCCATCCTTAGATACAATGTGTCCCAATAGTTTTCCCTGGCTTGTAGCAAAGACACATTTGGCTAGGTTGAGAGATACCCCAAACTCTCTACATCTTAGAAATACCTATCTCAAATGATCACGGTAACCCTCCACATTCTTGGAATACACAGTTATATCATCAAGGTATACCAAGACAAACTTGCCAATTAATCTTCTGAAAGCTACCTCCATTGCCTTTTGGAATGTGTTACCTACATTTGTTAATCCAAATGGCATTTTGCAATAAGCATAGGTGCCCCATTTAGTAGTAAATGCCATCTTGTGTCTATCAGACTCTTTAACCAGTACTTGATTATAACCTGAAAACCCATCAAGAAAAGAGAATCTCCTTGACCCACTGACCTTGGACAAAATTTGCTCCATAGAAGGGAGAGGATGGTGATCTTTAAGGGAAGCCTGATTGAGATCCCTAAAGTCCACACACAATCTGATTTCTCCATTCTTCTTCCTCACAGGGACAAGGTTAGCTACCCATGATGAGTGTTTGATAGGAAAAATTATGTTAGCCTCAATCAGTTTGGATAGTTCTTTCCTCATTAAAGGTTCAATCTTGGGATTCACTGGCCTCTATTTTTGCCTTACTGGTTTGACCCTATCAACTAAATCTATGGTATGTTGAAACAAACTAGGGTCAAACCCTTTTAAATCATCATATGTCCAAGCAAATACATCACTAAATTCTTGACATAGATGAATGAAATCTTCTTGCTCAGCTTTAGAACATACCTTCCCCATGTTAAGAGATTTTCCATCAGCAATAGTAACTGGGGCATGGTCATCCTTTTCTGCAACTAGATTCATCCCTTTGCCTCTTATTTGATCATCAGGATTAAAGATGCCCTCCAAGGTAATGAGACCCTTGGGTAGCTTGTTGGAATTGAGATGAATGATTTGATCACCATATTGATCTTGTAGTCTCAGTTGACTTCTCTCTGAAAATTTTGCTTCATTCTGCGAGAAGCTCACAATTTGCTCATCAGACTCGAACACTTGCCAGTGAGTATTATTATCAGGAACAGCAGGCCTCACCACTACCCTTATTTGTTGTTTCTTTTCTTCCTCAAGATTCCCTAGCACATCATAAGATGCACCCACTACTGCAAGTCTATCAGCATGTTTATTTTCTTTCCTAGGAATGCTCTGAATGTTAAATGCATTGAAACCCTCGAGCAAATCCCAGACTCTATGTTTATAAGACTTGAGCAGGCCATTTTTGGTGATATTCTGATTTCTCACTTGGTTCACTACCAACTCACTATCTCCATATACTTTCAAGGCTCGAATTCCCCTCTTTTGGGCAAGTAGGAGACCTTGGATCAAGGATTCATACTCGGCCACATTATTGGTACAACTGAATTGGAACCTAAAGGAGAAGTAGTATCTTATTTGTGTAGGAGAGATCAACATAACACCAGCCCCTGATCCATTTTTATTCCTTGAGCCATCAAAGTACATTCTCCATACTCCATTTATGTCATCATTAGTCCTAACAAGGTCAAGAACTTGAACCTCCTTCTCTATTATGCAATATGTACTAAGGCCTATCTCAAGGGTTTCTGACATAAGTTCAAACTGACATGTATTCTCCCACTCATCCAAGAAGAAATCAGGAATCCCTGCTATGGAAGTGACAGGCTCATTTACTACGTTATTTTCGTTCACCTATAGGATAGGGCAATTCATATTAATGAAGTTGGGAGTGTAGGGTTCAGTGTAGTGAAGGGCTTGAGGTTCTGCTCTTATTGAAGCATTGGCTCCATATCTGGTCTTAAATGACATGTAAGACCAATCAGCAGATATGAATCCACCAATTTGAGCAGTGAAGTCTCTTGAAAGACAGATGGAAAAATAGGGCTTAACCTCAGCCACAGATATGTCTTGAATCAAAATACAACCAGGGCATGCATGTAGGGCCATTTCCACACTTCTAAGGATGCCTACAGTTTTGACAGTACTCCCATCTAGTTGTAACACATCCTTAACAATGGGCTCATATTTCATCCCTAAAGCATCAGCAACACACCTAGGCATTACTGAGCTGCTAGCCCCTGAATCTATCATGCAATTATGGACTAATTTTCCCCCTATAATCAAAGAAACATAAAATGGAGGAGGTCTAACCTTTTTATTTGCCTCCACATCTCCTGCTGGTTGTACTAAACTAGTGGCACTCTCCATGGTAGATGACTGATCCTTGGGCTCAATCCTTTCCAATTCTTGCTGCAGCATCTTCCTCTGCATTGGCATGGTAGCAACAACATCCCACATGGAAATGTTTACATTGGTCTTCTTCATTTGCTCTACCACACTCAATGGTGCACTAGGAATTTTGGTAGAAACTTTGGGGGCTGCACTTATAAGAGGTTGAGATGGGGCAACAAAAGGATCACTTGCATCCTCATTTCTTGGACCTTGCTTTTGCTGTTGTGAAGTGTTCGTCTGCTCATTTTCTGTTTGTGTGTTAGGTATAACACTTGAAGTTGAGGCCTGCTTAGGAGAAGGAGGAGCAACATGTTCCATAGCTCTCTTCTTGCTTCTTGTGTTATGAGCAACGGAGTCCTGGTTTACATTACAATGTTCCTCCATTTGGTGATTCATAAAAGAGCAATCACCCTACCTCTGAACACATGGGGCCTCCTTGGGATGATCTTCTTTGTGTGATTGCTTTACTGTGGACTCCTGGATAGTTAGGGCCAAATAAGATTCTGCTTTCTGACACAAGCAGTAGGTATAAGAATAGTTACATGAGGGACAAAAATCTTGGTCTTGGGCCAAGTTATTTTGAGGGACTATAGCTCTATTCTGATTTGAGCATGAAGCAGAAGCATGACTATTCTGCCTATTCTGATCAAAAGAGCTATTCCACTGATTAGGAGGCCTACCACCACTTGGAGCCTGATATTGCAATTGGGGAGGCTTGCCACCTTGAGCCTGCTGTCTTTCTAAGGCCACCACCTTGTTACTCATCTTTTGTATTAGAGAAAAACTATCCTCTAGTCTCTTCCCTTGGTCCTTCAACTCCCTCCCCTACTCTTGTAATTTTTTATCCAGGGTCTTTTCTCTTTTATCTGCATTCAATACTAGACCTTGGAGCATTTCCTTGAGTTCATCTATTCCGTTTGAGGATGTGGAAGCTTGGGGAACTGGAGTAAGGGCTTGCGATGTAGAGATTGTAGGGAGAGGGGCTATTGCTGGTTGGTGGTTGGGAACATCAGGAAAGAAATGCATAGGAGGCCTTGGGGCCAACTTTCCTCCTTGTATTAGAATGTTCTCAGCTTTTATGGCTGTCTCATAAGCATTAGGTAATATATCTCCTCCCATAGTTTGGATTGTAGTGGCAATATCACTATTAAAAGCTCTAAGGTAATGCAAGAAGGCATTACCAGGGGTAGGTTTCACTATAGTAGGTATTCTATCCCATGTCTTTTGGAATTTGTAATTAAAATCAGTCATACATTCATGGGGAGCTCTTTTTATTGTAGTCAGCTTCTCTAATAGTGACAAATGGTCACTCTTATCCTCAAAATGTTTGGATAATCCTGCTCCTAGTCCATCCCAATTAGTTATGGAACCATGAGCTAAGCCTCTATACCACTGTAATGCTTTTCCTTTTAAAGATGAGGCTAGAAGTCTGACAGCAACATCATCTTCCGTAATACCATGAATATTGCAGACATTCGCTACCTCTTGGATATGCTCTAGGGGGGAAATAGAAGTTTCACCAGTAAAATCAGGTATGCTTTTTAGTGCAGCTACTGGTATATCATGTCTTTGGGCTAACAATAGAGGACTTCCACCATTAAAGGTGGCAAAAGGATGAACTCTTGGTTGTGCCATATAAACAAGTGTTCTATTGATGAGTGCTGATGGCAATCTAGGCCGAGTTCGGACAGTAGGAGGAGTAGAGATAGATCTCACAGGTATGTTGATTGTTACTCCACCTCTAACTGGTGATAATGAAGCTCTAGCCCTCCTTCTTCTAGGACTTGAAAGTGAGAGTTCTTGATATTGAAAATTACCTCTAGAAGACGCCCTTGTTTCAGCTCTAGGCATGAATTTCTGCAACTTTGGCCTAAAACTAGATTTGTTGATGCTCAGAGTCACCAAGTACTTGATGAATCAACCTCTTGAAGGCTTGAATACTGAATCCAACACTACTTCTTCAGCATTAATCTCAGAAACTCTTTCTTCTTTTGACACCAGTAGACATGAAATCTTCTGATATAGGTCCCACCGGGCATGGCAAAAATTGTTGTCACATAGGTTTCCACCCTTGTCCAAGGCCTATGCGTGAGGACAACCTAGTGAAACATGGAAAAAACCTCCAAGCTGTGGGACTTGAACTACGAGGTTGAGTCTCCGGAGAAGGCCAGCTTCCTCTTACTATCAGGGTGCACCTATCTCTTCTCAGAAGGGAAAGGGAGAAAGAGAGCATCAAAGCAAATCTACCTAGTCTAATCTAAGGCGGTGATGCACCAAGACAGAGTGTTCAGATTCATTCCTGCCCATATATATACTACAAAACTAGAATAACATACAAAAGTCATACACATCCAGACTTATATCGATCAGTAATCACATACAGATCAGAAGAAACCAACCGAATGACACTAGGAAAAGGAGATTTCACTTATGTATTATTTGATAGGCTAAAGATAGATACAGTATGCAGATCATTGATCTCAACAATACACCAATGGGAGGCAAAGTGATGCACATTCACATTGATGGCCGAAAGAGATGATACAGGCTATTACATGGCTCAGAGATAAAGGGGTTTTACACTGTAAGTTTGCAAGTAGTAGCAGAGAAAATTAGGAAGAATCAACCTTCAGAACAGATCATGAAACTGCCTTTATAGATCAAGCACAACTGAAGATTTCCGCGTTACATTCACTTCTTACCTACTGGCATTAACTTCCTGTCTTGAGAACCCAATCGAGGATCTGGATTGAAATCCTAGCCTGCATACCAAGAAATCTCATTTCTTCTGAAAAGAGCCTAGAGAAGATAGAAATGGCGCCACAACATTCCCTGACATGGTAGATCGGCCGACCAGATGGGTGGAGTGTCCTTATGTTCTGCATTCATTCCTGGTAGGTCAAAAATGATCGCAAAGATCAGATCGCAAGATACGTCGATCGCCTCTGCATCTTGGTTCATGAATCAAACTAGCTTATTAGCCGACCCGATTTCTTATATGCCCACTAGGCCACGCGGGCCAATCATAATCCTTTGTCTTGCCACTTGGAGAGTCCTTCCACGGTTGACTGCTTTCATCGAACTAACCGTGCCACCTTATCACCTAACCGCTGGCCGTCAGCTAATATCCACGTCAAAAATTGAAACACGAGGACACGTGTCTTTCGAGCGCTAACTTGCTATTGTAAAATCCGCGCAATTCCTCCATGGCGAGATAGCGCCGATGTAAGATTCCTGCAGATCTGATGGTGGAGAATCCACCCCTTAATGCACTGATTGTATCAGGAAATTTGGCCCCTCAACATATCTGTGTTCTGACTCGGCACACGTGGTTGTTTTTGATTCGTCGTGGACTCTCTTTCCTATGATTGGGCCTCCATTTGAATCGGCGCCACTTCAATGATGCATCCAATGAGACTTGACCCCACCGACACATGTGAGTCGGGCACAATGTCACCATGGTAATATCTGGTAGCCTTGCTAAGGCGACATGGTGCCTACCATTGATCTCATCAAATCTGACGGTGGAGAACCTGACCTTCTGTAACCCTCTGTTCCTATTGATTTGTCAGGCCCGCCAACACGTGGCGTCCCCCTATTGGTTTTTCAGTCACCCCATCCTATCTGCTTCTGATGGCATGAAATGCATCCCTGCCAGGACACGTGGTGCACGAGCGCTATGTCATTGATGCTAAAGTCCAGGCAGCTCCTGATGGCGAGATAGCGCCAGCTGTAGATCTTGCAGATCTGACGATCAGAGCGACCTCGTACTTCACTCGCCGTCCCTCCTGAAAACTACTGGGCCCGTGGTTGCCATGTCCTGACATATACGCATGGCATCATCCGGTTGGTGAACCCGAGACTTGATCCATAGAATGACCATGCGGCGGATGGGCGCTATGTCGCCATGATAATATCTGCACATCTCTGCCATAGCGAGATGGTGCCATCCGTTGATGCAATCAAATTTGATGGTGGAGATCGCAAACCTTGACTGTGCCAACTATACTGATAGAGACTCCAGCCTGGTTACATGCGGCGGTTCCTCACTGGCCCATCGAAACACCACTGGGCAATCTTTCGACTTGGCCTCACAGGGTGACCATGTGTCGACCAGGCGCCATGTCGCTATGGGAAAATTGAGGTTAAATTTCCATAGTGCCATAGCACCCAACCGATGACGTGTCCCTATCTATGCATGGTTCTTTCTGATTCGCTATCGTGACACGGGCTCCGCCGACTGGGCAGATGAGGTACGCAATGGGGCCCAATATTTGTCTGAAGTTCTCGCCATTTATTTTCTCTAGCCCACCAAACTTTTACCCGATCGACGCAACATTTTTTTTAGCAACGTGACCCGCCCACCGTCGTGAGCATCTCCGTCGGGCGCTATGTCACCATGGAGATTTTTCGGTTGGCGTGCGATAGCGCCATAGCGCCTGCAGCACCAAAAAACTTTCTGACCGCCCTCCGTTGTGACCCACCCGTAGGGCCCACCAAACACGTGTTGTTCGAGCGCGATGTCACTAATACTATCTCCCGTGCAACTTTTGATGACGAGATCATGTCGACTGTCGATCTATCTAAAATTTGACGATCACAGAACCTTGGCGAGTTGGGGCATTAAAATAACAATTTTTTGGCTAACCGTTGAACAGGCCGCGGATTTGAATTTAAATCTTTTGGTGGTAAAACCAGCGTTAACAGTATCAAGGAAGGGTGCACAAATACCACTAGAATTTCTAATGAATTTCCTATAAAATTGGGACAATCCATGGAAGCTTTTTACCTTAGTGGTTGTGGTAGGTGTAGGCCAACTTAGGATAGTAGCAACTTTCTCCTTGTCCATCTTTAAGGTTCCTTTGGATACCAAAAAGCCTAGATACACCAGCTCTTGCTTGAAGAAGTCACACTTCTTAAGGTTGATAGCTAGCTTCTCCTCATGAAGTCTCTTCAAAATTGCCTCTACATGCTTGACATGTTCCTCTTTGGTCTTTCTGTAGATAAGGATATCACCCAAGTACACCACCATAAATATACCTATGAAGTCTTTGAGCACTTCATTCATGAGCCTCATGAATGTGCTAGGGGGATTGAAAAGATAAAATGGCATCACAAGCCATTCATCAAGACCATCAGTAGTCTTAAATGTTGTCTTCCATTCATCTCCCTCCTTTATTCTAATATCCAAATTTCAAGTCCAAATTAGTGAAATAAATAGGACCTCCTAGAATAGAAAACCTATACCTAATTGTAATGCAATTAATGGCCCTTGAGTCAGTACACAACCTCCATTTTCCTCCCTTTTCGGATGCCAAGACCACTCATACTACACAAGGACTTATTCTCTTTTGGACTAGACCTTGGTCCATCAACTCTTGGACTTGTCTTACCATTTCAAGGTTCTAATATGGATAGGCTACCTTATTAGGAAAAGAGGCACCTGGTACAAAATCAATTTGATGACTTATAACCCTCCTAGGAGGTAGGGTAGCTAGGGTACCATCACTCAGTATTTCCTTATACTTTTCAAGAAAAGTTTGGATTTAAACTAGTAAGTGTTCCTTAATTGATTTTTCTTCATTAGTGGACTTCAATATCACTACAAATCCTTGGCTTTCCTTATGCTTAAGGTCTTTTATAAACTCTTTCTCTCCACATAGAAGCACACTAGGCAATTGGGACAATGGTTCTTCTCCTTTCAACAAGGACTAAATTTTGAAAGTCTTGGATCCTTTTTTGAATGTTACATATGGCATTAACCCTACTATAATATACCACCTCCATATCAAATTTCCATGGCCTCCCTAGAAAAATATGACAAGCATCCATTGACAAAATATCACACAACAACTAGTCTTTATATCTTGCAATTGAGAAGTCCACCCAAGCTTGCTCATTCACTCAGATGCTTTGCCCTTTGTTAAGCCATGTGATCTTGTAAGGGTTTTCATGAGGTATCTTCTTTAGTTTGAGATTTGTAACAGCCTCCTCTAATATTGCCTTATCAATTGATCTGGAATCAACCACCACCTTGCATACTTTTCTTGGGACCTTGCACTTGATCCTAAACAATGACCTCCTATGTCTAGGCTCATTAGGATCTGGTTTCTTGGTCAGCACCCTCCTAAACATGAGATTTTCACCATTTTTAGACTCAAAATGGTCTATATGAGCATCCTTGCAACTTGTATTATCTTCTTATGTATATGCTAGCCTTTATCTTGGCTTGAGGAAGAGGGTTTGTCTGAGCACCTATAGGTAGGATGGTCTAGTTGACCATAATTATAATACTTCCTTGTTGCAAAGTAAGAGTTTCTCCTACCTCCTCTACTCCTACTTGATATTCCTTGATTGCCTCTCCCTCTATTATAACCACCTCTTGAAGAGTGGTCACTAGTTTTCTCCATGGGTTTTCTTTCTCCTTGGTTCTTTTGATCACTACCTTTTCCTTGGTAGCTCTAATTTCTACCTTTGCCACTATCTTTGAAGATAGAATCTCCTTTCCTCTTATTCTTTTCTTCTACCTTCAAAGCTAGCTAATGACATCTTTGGATAGTGGTAAGGACCCATAAGCTAATCTCCTCTTGAATATTCCACTTCAAGCCATTGAGATTCCTTGCCACCTTGAGTGACTCCTCTTCTTGCTTCTTGGATCTCAAACACAACCTTTGAAATTATTTAGTATAAGAGGTCATATAAAGATATTTTTTCTTCATTCCTTGCCATTTTTTATGGAGTTAGATCTCAAAGTCTTCAGGTATGAAGTTATTGTTGATACTATTTGTCATAGCACTCCAATTTGTAATTGGATTCTTGCCCATGCTGACTCTTTCATCTTGTACATATTTCCACTATATTGAGGTTGAGCCTCTAAGCCTTGGCTTACCAAGCTTAGCCTTCTATGCCTTTGAGATAATTTCACACTCAAAGTGGTTCTCCATACCCTCTAACTAATACATAACTACATCAATATCTATCTTACCACTAAAAAGTGGCACTCCTTCCAAAGCTTTACCTCTTAAGGCTTTGACTTCCATCAAGAAGAGCTATTCTTGCAAGATAGGATCAGGTTTAGGTATAGTGTCTTCCTCTACTACCTTTATACCCTTCCCATTTTCTTCTTCATCTATTTTCCTAGTTGTCTCTGTAATTGCATCTAGTTTTTACTCCACCTCTTCTAGTGCTTCTTCAAGAAGCTGATTTTTTTTCTTTTTTTCATTAACCTCTTTGGCTAATTCAACATTAGTCACCATCATGGATTCACCTACTAATTTTGTAACTTTAGACATACACTACCTTTTCCCAAATCTTTAACTTGCTTTGATACCACTCTCATGTAATGCCCCAACCTTGCTTCCAAAACCCAAGCTCTCTCACCTTAGGTCATTCACTAGACCCATTAGGGCTTCTTCACACCCTATGCTTACCAGGACCTTGCTCAAGAGATCTTAATCTTTCCATTGGGGGTACACCAACAAAGTAGCATCAAATTTATTACTAACCAGCTCCAGTCCACTACTAACCCTCAAGTCCATCTATAGCTTCAAGGGTGCTAGTTCTTCATCCAAGGTTTTTTAGATTCCTAACATCCATGATACTAAACAGTGTTGATTTCATAGGTGCATTCAAGTACTAGGGAAAATTACACCAAATTGCTACAAAAAGGCTACTAGGAACTAACCCTCCTAAATAGCTAGAAACAAGATTTTTTGGAAAAATTCTTAATGACCCTACAAAAAAATTGCATTTATGGATTCCCTTTTTGGTTTACTTCAAGATTTTTCGATTGTTCAACCCCAAACTGTCTGTATAACCAAAGTACAATTTTAGGCCAAAAATGACAGTTTCAAGTGCTTTATCGCCATTGTGATGGAACACCACCTTATAAAATGTTCCAAAACCTCTACTTTGGACTGAAGTAAGGTTATACCTTTCCCTTACTCACTGTATGGATAGATTGAGGTATTTTCATGCTCAATTCCCTCCATATCTCATTTTTCCAACTATGATTCCTAGCCAAGTTGCATTTGGCTTGCCTAGGGCATCAATTTAAAAATTCTTGATTCTTCCAAGGTCCTTCCTTCATAGTACATAATTTACATGGATCTTATTTCAAAATCCCAAAATACTAGAGGTTTCCAATGGTGGGAAGTGACTCTAACATCCCATTTTCTAAGTGCAACCCTGTTCAGACTAGCAACTTGGCAAGAACACAAAGACTTTCTAAACTAATGAAAAAAAATTGAAATGATTAAAAAAAAAATTCCAATTAGATAAAAAAAAATATTTCAAAACTTTTCCAACAAAAAAATTAGGCCATTCAATCCTTCTCTATTTGAAATGCCTTCAAATGCATAAAACTGACAACAAAACACTTGTACAATCCGTACAAACACAAAACCAACTTGACCAACCCATGAAAATGGTTGTCATCACATTTTTAAAGGATCCTCAATCAGTTTTATGACTTTTATAAATATTTAGGATGTTGCAAACTCAAAAAATTTAAAAAATTTCTTTTTTGCAAGAAAATGTTGTCGTGACAACATGACATGTTAGCAATTTTTGTTCTACATGGAGTTAGACCTCCAAATTTGGCAGAAAGACTAAGTAGACATATAATATAAATAAAATTAATTAAAATAAACTATTCAAATCCATTGTAACCTTTCTAGACCAATGTATCCTTTACAGGACCTAAGTCACCTAGTTGACAATATTCGCTTTGGGTCTTGCCAAGTCTCCTAAACACACCTAACGACCACATAGGACATATTATTAGAATATTGATATGGATAGCATCAGTAGAATAAAAAAAAAAGGAAATACCTAGGTCTCAAACTTATCCTACTTAGGTGTTCTTGCACCTAAAAATATACTACATAACCTCAACAGTACTTGGCTGTTCATTCTTGACAACGAACTTTTCTGGTTCAGGTAAGGTCCTAGCTTCACATTCATAGATATAGAAAAATTTATAGTCTTTAGGTTCTATCTTGTATTCTTCTTCATTTTTCTATGCAAATTCATCAACTCTAACATTTTCACTTTCCACAATCTTGTTACTATTAGAATTCAAACACTTATAAGCTTTACTCTTACTAGAATAACCTAGGAATATGCCTTCAAATTTTTGCATCAAGTTTACCTTTTCTTACATCTTTTAATATGTAACATTTTATTCCAAGAACTTTAAAATAATTCACATTCAATGCATATCCATAGAAAAGTTCAAAAGGTGGTTTTTTCCCCCTTTCTTCACTTGAACTCAATTCAGAGTATAGAGTGCAATGCTTATAGCCTCTCTCCAATAATTCTATGAAATATTCTTGTCCATAATTAGTATTCTTGCATAATATATAATTTATCCATTCCTTCTCTCAACTATACCATTTTTTGGTGGTTTGCTTATGTACACTCAAAAGGTATCACACTCTAAACCCTTCTATCTAAGTGATTCCATGAATTAGAATGCTTGGATGCCAGCTTAGAGCCCCCTATCCATGGAGTGCAATAAAGTATGTTTCAAGTATATGAGGGCTCTTAGATAACAATTAGAGATACTTCTCTTGTTAGTAAACCATGCAATGGGATATTTCATTGAGACAAGATGCAAGAGTGCAAGTGTCCACAAGAGAACTCTCAAAATGCAATGCAAATATGGATTAAACTAGTATGAATATGCAAAATGCAGCTATGTTAACAAGAATAAGAGTATTAAAATTCCAACTATTTAAGCTATGTAAGATAAATTATTACAAAAAGAGAACTAAACTACATGGAAATACACTAAAATGTCATGGATGATAGAAATTAGATAAGAAGTAGAAGTTCTCCACAGAAAGCTCTCAAGAATTTGAATGGCAAACCTACAACATAACAATACTCAATAGTGTGGATCATTTGACAAGGGGAGAGATATTTCTTTGAAAGATTTATAGATGTTGGAGATCAAGATAAAATGATGAATGATCAAGGGTGGAGTTTGAAAATGAGATGAATCCATGTGCACACACAAGTCAACTTATAAACAAAGAGTTGACTCTGCATATGAGACAAAAAGGGTCTTTTCCTTTAATTTGAAAAATAGAAATAATGCTTTATGTGTGCACATTGAGTGGGTTAGAAGAAAGGGGAATTTATTTAATTAAAAGGGGAAATGTTCTTTTAATCAAATAATGAACTTGGGATAGCATAGTCAAAACTATAGGTTATAATCAATTAATTGATTTTTAACAATTTGGCCTAGGAAAATGATTAATTAATTTAGCCAAAATGATGAGAAAGGGGCTAATAGTCTAGATGGCCATTTTTAGGTGATTACATTTTACCCTCTTTAAAGAAAACAAAAGCCAAGTAGGCAATAGTAGAGATATTTGATTCTGAAGAACTGAATGCAGAAAGAGATAGAAAATTTTGAATGTACAACCTAATAGTAGTAGTAGTAGTATTAAACACTTAGGAAAGAGATGATGTAAGAACTCAAGAAGAATTCTAACACCAAGTGAAGTAGATAGACTAAGAGAAAATGAAAATATCAAACATATACTCCTAAGAAATAGATAGTTATAGCAAGCAATGATAGAGTATTTCTACCACCTAAGGATCAAAATTGAAATGAGGTAAGGGTAATGAAAAAATAATCTAGATATGAGATATAGAAATGTCTAAGATGATAGATAGATGTTTAGAACCAAAGAGTGACCATAAAAAACTAATAGAATACCCAAGTTTAATCAGAATTAACCATGAAGGAAGAAAACATGATAATTAGGTCAAATAGACTAGAAACATGATTTAGACATGAAAATATGAATTAGAGTAGATATGAAGTATAGAAATGATGAAGACATGAAGAAATGGAGATGCCTTGATGAAGATTTGAATATTAGACCTCAAAAGGTTAGCTAACTACATAGAAGAAGATATAATTTTGAAATAGAATTTTGACTATCAAGATGAACTTGGATTTTGATTCTAACCCCAAAAATGGATCTAATACATCAAAATTAGATAGGGTGCAATTTTTGCAGAATTATGAGGAGTTTGAAAAATGGGTCAAAATTAGGTCAGAAGGCTATATAAGGTGTCCAAGTGTCATTGTCAAATCATTTTTTCTTTTGTGAATTTGGAGAGCTTAGAGTGAGTTTGACAGAGAAAATGAGGTTAGATAGCATTCTGACCCACCGACACCATTTCAAGTAGTACAACTAGTTGCATAATTGACCTCTCAGTCGCGAGGCACTAGTAAGTTATCAAGTTTTTTTTTTCTTTGAGATGCATTTATGAGCTTTTTTTGCATGTTTTAGGGTTGTACAAAAAAATATTGTATGATATTTATAAAAGTATTACATGGGTACTTTAAAAAATATCGCACGATATTTCACATAGAAAAAAGTATTGCATGATTTGGTAAACTTTGTCATATAGGGCTTCCCAAATGTCATACAGGCTAGTGCAAAATATTTCCTAGGAGAAAGGTATCACTTAGGTATAATAAAAAGTATTTCACACCATTTCATCAACAAAAAGTATCACACATGTATAGAAAAAAGTGTCACACTGTCTAATTTTTGTGTTTTTGAGTTGAATTTTGAATGTTTGAGTATTGTTTTGCAATGGTACTAATGTTTCATTATCATTGTTTTGTAGATGGTGTTCCCTTAATTTCTTATTAAGGCCCACAAAGTGGTGGGGTTATGCATTATGGGATGCCTTACTAATGATGAGAAGGTCACCAGATTGAGTATGGGGCTAAAGTGGGTGACATAGATGCCCCACATATGGGAAAACCATGGGCTCTTGATTGTCCTAGCCAAATGATGGCGTAGTGAGCATAACACCTTCCACTTGCTACTAGAGAGGAAAATATCACTTTAGAGTATGTGTACCACATCCTTTGAGTGCCTTACTATGGGGATCCAATGATTGTAATGTTTTAATCTCTCATTTGTGTTTGTAAGTTTTTGATATCGATGTGTGGCATATTGAGATAAGGTTATTTATGTATCCTAGGTGTATTATGATCAGGCCCCAATGGAGGGTAGAGTAGTAGTGCATGATATATTCCAAGATGTCACTATCCTAGATTGTTATTTGATTTGGGAGTGAGTAAAAAAATCAATGTCCTTTGTAGTGTTTGGTATGTTCTCCAATTTCTTAGGCTCTAGTGACTGATAAGGGCCATAAGGGTCTCCTATTGGGATGGGGTAGGTTAGTAGTAGACCTAATTAGGTAGCCATGAAAGATGGCTTGGAAACTGCCCATTCTGGCCAACATGTACCATGAGCTACATGAGATAGTATTTCATGAGGGACACTCTTGGGAATGTGGGGTGGTGTTAGCATAGGTATGGGCCTAGGAGCACATTATTGTGATCCAACTATAGGTGTAGCTATGAGAGCATAGCTGACCCTATATTTTTAGATATACAAGTTTTGAACCACAAACCCATAGTGGAAATGCAACATATTATTGATGGCTCTTAGATGAGCTCACATCCTTTGTATGGTGTCCATATCGACAATGCCATAGGTGGTCAAACTCTTGGGAGCTAGGGTATATGCATTGTAACCAACCCGTAGCTGGTAGGCATGCAAATATTGTTGAGCAGTTTATGTAGAGAAATAGTTGGTTTTAGTAGAGACTACTACCTATGTGCAGTACCATGGAGAGGAGGCATAGGGTTGGCTTCCTATGTTCGATTATCAAAAAAATCTCTAGGAGACAACAACATTAGTGTGAGATCCTTGGAATTATAGGCTAGAGGTACCAAATATGGGTACAGATCCAACTTATTTGTATGAGAGGTAGAGGCATCCATTCCCATGGTTTACTCAGCTAGATGCCCCACTTATAGCAACAGGATAGGATGGTGATGGGGGAGATGGAGGTGGAGGTGGAGGAAGAGGCAGAGGAAAATGGATAGAGGTACAGGTGGAGTAGCCAGCTATAGATGATGATCAAGATGCTCGACTTCAAGCCATTGGGGTAGAGTTATAGGAAATGTGGGTCACTATTGTAGTACAAGATCAACAACTTACAAATTAGAGAGAGAGAAAGTTTATTGTTGGTATAGTATGTTGCTACTAGATTGGTATTTTGTTTCATTGTTCTCCTAAAAGAACTTGAATTGTAAGTGTGTTTTAACCTTCTATGTTGAAGATAATGCCTTGTACAAGTTTTGGAGGGGTGGGGTTGTTTTAACAAAAGGTTTTTCCATTGACATATCTTTGTGTTTATGTTTTTTCCTTCTCTATTTTTCTTTTGTAATCATGGTTTACTACAATATTATTTTTTGGTCTCACATTGGTTTTGATATTTGAGTGTCAACACACTTAACCAATTCTAAAGATGATGTTGAGTATAATATAGAAGCTGAGCTACAATGTGTGCTAAGCCAGAGAATTCAATAGGTGCCAAGTGAACTTTAGGTGTCAGGTGAACTTTAGGTACTAAGAAAAGTTCAAGTGCCAAGTGATAAGTGATGCCGAGTCACTAGAGGTGCTGAGCAGAGTATAGATGTTGAGTGAAATAGAATTACTATAGGAGTTGAGTGAGACAAAATTCCTATATGTGCCAAGCATCAGAAACTAGTAAGTACCGAGTAACATAGAATCTACATATGAGTTTGTATCTTCACAAAAATAGATGTAAACCATTTTTTGAGCCAACTTAGGATGAATCTCAAAGGATCTTGAAGATAAGATCAAATATTTTACATTACCTATTTAATTAGTATGCAACTAATAAGAAAAATGGAGAAGGCATGCAACCAATAGGAAAAGTGTAAGAATTGAGTAGGAAATGAAGAGTAAATATTGATCATAGATTCATACCTAACCCTAAGTCTTTGAAGCCTTTAAAAGGAGGAAAAAACCCTATTGTATGTGCATGTGTGAGAAGTGTATGGGTGAATTATAACGAAGTTCAAAGGGGTGTAAAGACTTAGAGAAGAGCAGAACAACATTGCAGAATCCAGTTGATCAAGAATAGAGTATCAAAATTTCAAAGAGTGACATATTAGATCAAGATAGGATCAGAGTAATCAAAGTTAAAAGGATTTGGAATCAACAATTAAGGATTGCAAGTCATCAGGTCAAGACTTTCTAATACTCTCTAGCAATTGTATTAGGAATGAAAATCCTATGATGATAGGTTGGTTTAATAGCTATGTTGTAAGCCTTTAGACAAGGTGCTAAATCCTTTAACAGGGTAACATTCCAAGTGAATATTTGTAAATCCTTTAACTATGTCACTTTTCATAGGGTGTAAAGTCTCTAACAGGATAGGTCTTTCATAGGGCAGACCATTGGAAGTGGTCAAACTTTGTAACCTTGAATAGTTACATATTGATATATTGATATTTTGTGGGTGTCATCCCCACCCCAGTTTTACCTTCTCATTTTGGAAGGTTTCTAGGTTACCAACTTCTTGTGTTATCTGTTTTCATGCATGTCTTTACTTTCATGTTTATTAGATGAATTAGATGTATGAGAATGTTTTTAGTTAAAAGGCTTTGAAATGGTTAAATTTATTTACTTTTGATTCACCCCCCTCTTAGAAGTAAATCTTCACACTTGTAAACTCTAACAATTGGTATCAGAGCCAAGTTCTCACAAGAAGGAGCCTTACAGCTTGGAGTAAAGATCTAGAAATGGAAGTCTACAAACTTGGGAAGATCATAGAGAATGAAGCAATTGATATACAACTTGCTTTACATGCTTTGGAGGAAGCTAGAGGAGAATTGAGAAAATCCTTAAAGAGAAGAAGAGAGATTGCCATAGCTAAGAATGATACACAATACAAGGAGATTGACACCTCAAAACTATTTTCAAATGGAGATTCCAAAGAGTTTGATGCAGCAATAGTAGAACTAATGGAGAAGAGTAGAGCTCAAGTAGAAGAAATTAGAATACTCAAGCTTGAACAAGAGTCACAAGCCATGATGCTTTGTAAAGTATTTGAATAGAAGAAAAGAGCCATTGAAGATAAAGCTATGCTTGAAGAAGACAAGAGAAATCTTGCCAATAAATTGAAAGAAAACTCAATTGAGCTTGCAAGAATTTCAAACATGTAGCTAGATATCCTAAGCCAAATGATGAATGCACATCATGAACTAAATGTCAAGGACATTGAGATCTCTACACTAAAGATGCAAAATGAACAACTGCAAAATGATCTAAAAAGAGAGAAGGAGATTGTAGAGAGCTTTAACAAACCAAATGAGGCCATCAAGTACTTTGAATAGCTACTGAAATCACCAAGGGCTAGCAATGATACTTCAAGACTTGGTTACACCAGCACTAAATGAGGGGAGTCATCCAAGACTACAGAAGAAAGAAGTAACAAAAGTAAGAACACTAAACCTACTTGTCATTTATATGGTAAAAAGGGACATACCTCTAGTGTACGTAGGAGAAAGAATACCCATCAACATGAAAAAACTAAGAATGTGATTCATTGTCATAAGTGCTAAAAGCAAGGACATTAACCACATAATTGCATGACTAGGACTATCAAAACACCAAGATTTGAAGGTCATTGCTACAGTTGCAAGAAGTATGGACATAGAGCTTTTGAGTGCAGATCAAAGCCTATGTGGACACCCAATTAGCTAGCAAAAGGAAATAACCATAGACATCACTACAATTGGGATTATAACACCAGGTATAGTTGTCATTATTGTCAAGGATATGGACACATTCCTAAAAAATTGCATAAGAACACACATCAAAGGGAACTACAACAAATGGTTGAGTAAAGCCACATGCTTTAGTTTCTTGAAGACTGGTCATATCAATGGGAATTTCCCAACAAGGTCAAAGGCACCCAACTCAATGAACAACAATGGTAAAGAGAAGGTAGATGTTGAACACATTAAAGGTGAAATGAATAAGACATGGAAGAAGAAAGATGGGTGTAGCACATCAAACTAAGCAAAGAGAAGGCATGAGGGACTAATTTACAAAGCTTTATCATACATTAGTTCCTAAACAAGTGAGTACCCAAAAGAAGAGATCAACATGATTAGAGAAGAAAAGTCAAAACTTCAAGATTTCACAAGTGTTGCCGAGTTGTCCTCACATGCTAATTTGACTACCAAATTAATAGAAGTTGAATGATTAGTTGGAGCTGAGTTGATAGTAGAAGCAAAGTGAAAGGAAAATTTAGTTAAAACCAGCTAAAGGATACTTCAATGGAAGCTAAGTAATGCAAAAATCCTTTAGAAGCTGAGTGGATAGCTATAAATGCACTAAACATTAAATGCAATGAAAATAGGGTATATTATCATGTTTTCAATCATTTCTCTTCATCACAAAAGAAGAGTAAAGAAAAAAAAAGAGTACAGAGTGACCTCACAATAGAGAATCTAGTGTTTTAGCATATTTCAATAGCATTTCAACATAATTTCATAAATTTTGAGGTATTTACATTTGTGCTGAGCTACGCAGTTTCATATTTTCTTCATGTTCAAACCCTAGATCACAAAAATGACTTCTAACTCTAGGAAAATATAGGAGAATGAACCATTTAAATTCCAACTGGTGTCCAATGAAGTAAAACAACCTAATTTCTACCCAATACCTGAAGTGGCATATAAAAACAACCTAGCCAGAGCCCTATCTATCATACCCCCTAAGGTGGCTATGGTTCAAGATGTTAGGAGTTGTTACAATTGCAAGATTGGATCCATAGGAGACATGGAAATGAGGGAAGCTTATGAAAAAAAAGTGTGAAAATGGAGTGTTGAAGGAAGAAAATCAGATTGTTGAGAAGGGTTTGATGTGAGCCCTAGAATTCCCTATAGTGTTCAAGACTAAATGGATCAGGCTAGTGCTTAGTAGAATACATGATGGAAACTTATGGTTGGAGGATGGTCTAGTGAAAATTACTAAAAGAATTTTACATAGAGTGATAGGATACCCAACCCTAGATTGATCAAAGACCCTTAGGAGTGATTCTAAGGAGGAAATTGAGAAGAATACTAGTGCCAAGTGGAACAAGAGAGGGATGAAAATACACACCATCCAAGACCTTCTTGTTGAATTTTATGTTAGGGTTATTGCACACAAATTCTACCAATCTAGTATAATTAACAGTGTGCCTTGCATTGTAGTGGATGTAGGCTACAAACTAGGGAAAAATGATCATACTTATGATCTTGTAGAATTGCAACTGTAACAAATTAATGAGAATTTAGTAGCTATAATAAGAACAACGGGAGCCCAATGCAAATTTGGTGCTATTTTGATTTTAATATTCTTCTATGTGGATAATGAATTTCCTTGTTTTGGTAAAGTAGTGTGGAAAGAAAATAGGTCAATAATAGCTCAAGTTAATGAATATATAGAACAAATGGAAGCTAATTTCGAGACCCTAATGACTAGCTATTTTGAAGACTTGAAGAAGTCAATGAAGTAAAGGCTAAGAATACTAGTTTCTTTGGTAGAGAAACATCGAAATGATGTATGCATTCTTGTAGATATTGACTATACATACATTCAAGTTTCCATACAAAGATTTAGATGGTTAAGAACTCTTGGCTATGAAATAAACATAGATAGGCATTAGTAGCTACAACAACATTATTAGCTAATGAAGTAGACAAAAGTGCACCACATTTTGGAACCTATGATGTGGTAAGATCAAAGGTGGATATAAAGTTGAAGATTGTCTTCACATTGAAAAAGAAAGATAAACTTGTCAAGAAATTAAAGGCCAAATTTGGTGAGGAAGCAACAGAAGAAGAAGAAGGTGAAGAAGCCAAGGATGATGAAGAGGAACAAGGTCAGGAACCACTTGCTTTAACCCAAGGCACGGGGGAGGATGCTAAAGAAGAGGAAGGTGTTGAGTAAGAAGCACCAAAACTAGAGCCAAAGGGGAGGGAGAAAGCAACAAAGTCAAGCCCAACCAAAGGGGAAGAAGAAAGCAACAAAGCCAAGCTTAGCCAAGCCAACTACAAGGGCAGATACTAGGGCAACAACCCAAGTGGCAAAAGAATAGGAGAAAAAAAAGGAAATAGAGCAAGGAGAGCTTGTAGAACCAAAGAAGAGAATAAAATATGTTGCACCTCTTGAATTAGATGAAGAAAAGACAAAGTCTAATGATGAGCAATTCAGATTGGTAAGACATTCTACCAAGTCTAAATTGGAAAATATTTGTAATAAAATTTGAGATAATGTAGATTCAAGTGGTTTAAAGACCATTGATTTCAATAAGTTGTCAAGGGAACACCAAAACATAGTGGAAGAGTCCATCTACACTATGATGGCTAAGTTCAAGACCACCCCACTTGAACTTGACAATTCAATGCCTAAGGAGCTAAGCTCTATTGTAGAGAATAAATGACATTACTGCCTTAAAATGGAAAAGGAAATAAGGAGTCTACATTGGCTCATGTAATGCCCAACCTAACTAAATTTCAAATAACCAAAGCTAGTAAGAAACATGGGAGAAAATTTGCACCCAAATACAGAGCCTTTAGAATTTGACAAAATCAAATTGAAGATGTTGTGCAAAAGTCCACATAGATGTGGAAATTTATTTATGGATTGACTATAGTAAAGAAAGGGTAGGAAGACCCCTTTGAAGGAAGAAATGATGAAGAAGAAAAGGAGAATGAAAAAGATGAAGAAGGAGAGAAAGAAAAAGAAGAGGAAATAGTGGAGAAGACACAAGGTGAAGAGGCAACAAATGAAGAGCAATAGCCAGAATAGAGTGTCCAAGATACCCAACTACCACCACCAAGTCCTCCACATACAAGACTTGTAGAAACTATAATTGTTAAAGATTTTCCTAACACCTCAAGTTAGAACATCAATCCACTGACTGCAGAGGATCTCTAAAAGATCCTTCACCAAACTACATTGTAATCACAACTATGCACAATTCTTGTTTTGGAGAGTGTGGAAGAGTTGTAGAAGGCTATAACAGAGATCAATAGGGAGAAGGTGAACACATAAGAACCACCTTCACAACTTCCCATAGCTAAAATAGATCAACCAAAAGAGCAAGAAACACAAGATACAACTGCTAAGGTTGATCATATAGTTACAGCAACAACTGCCGAGGAGCCAACAAAGGAACAAATAGGACAAGATGCTGCTACAACACAAATCCAAGATGCACCTCCTCAAATCATTATTATTAATTAGGGTAGTAGAGAAGAAGAGAAAGAAGAGGAGAAAACACCCAAAGAAAAGGAGAAAGAGGCAATACAAACATTGGTGAACTTTCCTACCGTAGGGACTCCTACCAAAAATCTAAGCACTGATGTAGTACCACTGCAAATCTTAGCACCAAGCTTGAGCTCCACCAAGGTTGCAAGGGTACTTCACTATGGAGACCCTACACTTGATGAGGAAATAGTCATACCTAGTTACGACTCTAGGACAATGAACTTAACACAAATAAATGAAGTGCAAAAGGCACTAGAGAGAAGGAAGAAGTATTTGATACTCAGAAATGAGTATAGACAAAAGCAAGCACTTGTAGAAATCAAAGATATATTCCTTGATGCATTTAGCTTGCCAGTACCTAATGAAACCAAGCCCATCATGGAGCAATGTTTTTGATTAAGTAAAATAGGTTTTATAGGGATCCTGAAACTCAAATGTTTTACACCTTGATACAAATGTTAATTTATTAGAATGGTTAGAAAAGAAGTTTCAAATTAAATTTAGTGAGAAAATATCTAGTGAAATAGCACTTTCACAAGTTGAATTGGCTAAGAAGGTTAAAAAAGTGAAAGTAGTACTTGAGAACATATTCTTATTGTACTTTAAATTTTGTGACTCATCATTCTTCACACAAGAAACTAGCCAAATGATACTGAGCTTGGAATGAAATCTCAAGATTTCTAGCACATAGCTACCCAAAGATCCAACTCAAAGTGAGAAGCATTTTGCAACTATGCTTCACACCCATAAAGAGTTAGTTGTATTAATAATAGAGGAGGCTAATGTTAAGGAAAAATTTATATAAATTCAAAATGCAATTTCCCCACATTTAGAAGTACTATACAAGGAAATGACCTATGTAGAAAATTTTCTAAAGAAAGATCCCAATCTTTCTACTTTAGAAGGCCTTGTACATCTTGTAGCAGAGACAACCATCTAGCACAAATCACTAGAAATTTCTTTAGACAATTGAGATGCTTCTCTAAAGATGATCATGGACATAAACAAAACATTTTTGGCTAAATATTCTATTCAATCTTAGGACCCGTTGACATAAGTGTCAAAAAGGGGGAGATATAATATTTTGGGGGAGATGTAAATAAAAAGGGGAGAAATTACATTTTTGGAGATAATAAATTCTTTGATAGAAGCAATAAAGAATATCCAAAGGAGGAGATATTCAAATTCAAATTTTGAGTAAGTAATGAAGGAATAAAGCCAAAAGGAAGCAAAAACTACAAGAGAGATGCAAAAAAGGGGGAGCAGATACAGAGTACAAACAAAGCAGAAATAGGGTACAGAGAAATAGAGGCAAAGGAATGATAAGGAAGAAAAGGCAAAGAGTATCAGATACATCAACATGAGACAAATTCAACACAAGAATATTTGGTTGCAGGAATGAAATTTTGGTTATAGAAATGGTTCATTAGCTCAGGGGGAGTTACAAGATTTTGAGGTATAAAATTTTTTTAACAAGTTTTTGAAAGTCTTGTACATATGCCAAATAGAATGTGTAGTATACTCATATAGATTAGATTCATAATTTTTAGTTAAGTGTTTTTTACACCCATGTCAAAGGGGGAGATTGTTGGTCTCAGATTGGTTTTGACATTTGAGTGTCAACACACTTAACCAATTCTCAAGATGATGCCAAGTATAATATAGAAGCTGAGCTATAGTGTATGCTAAGCTAGAGAGTTCAATAGGTGTTGAGTGAACTTCAGGTACCAAGCAAATTTCAAGTGCCAAGTGATAAGTGATGCCGAGTCACTATAGGTGCCAAGAAGAGTATAGATGCTGAGTGAGATAGAATTCCTATATGTGTCAAGCATCAACAATTAGTAAGTGCCAAGTAACATAGAATCAACATATGAGTTTGTATCTTCAAAAACTCATATGTAAACCATTTTTTGAGCCAACTCAAGATGAATCTCAAAGGATCTTCAAGATAAGTATCGAATCTTTTGCATTACATATGTAATCAACATACAACCAATAAGAAAAATAGAGAAGGCATGCAACCAATAAGAAAAGTGTAAGAATTGAGTGGGAAATGAAGAGTAAATATTGATCGTAGATTCATACCTAATCCTAAGTCTTTGAAGCCTTTAAAAGGAGGAAAAAACCCCATTGTATGTGCACATGTGAGAAGTGTATGGGTGAATTATAGCGAAGTGCAGAGGGGTGTAAAGACTTAGAGAAGAGCATAGTAGAATTGCAAAATCCAATTGATCAAGAATAGAGTATCAAAGTTTTGGAGAGTGACATATCAAATTAAACAAGGATCAGAGCATTCAAAGCTAAACAAGGATCTAGAATTAGCAATTAAGGATTACAAATCATCAAGTCAAAACTTTCTAATACTTACTAGAAATTGTATTAGGAATGAAAATACTATGATGATAGGTTGGTTTAATATCCATGTTGTAAGCCTTTAGACAAGGTGCTAAATCCTTTAACAAGGTAACATTCCAAGTCAATGTTTGTAAATCCTTTAACCAAGTCACTTTTAATAGGGTTTAAAGTCTTTAACAGGAGAGGCCTTTTACAGGGCAGACCATTGGAAGTGGTCAAACCTTGTAACCTTGAATAGTTACATATTGTTGTAGTGATACTTTGTGGGTGTCATCTCCACGCAGTTTTACCTTCTCATTTTGGAGGGTTTATGGGTTACGAAATTCTTGTGTTATCTATTTTCATGCATGTCTTTACTTTCATGTTTATTATATGAATTAGATGCATGGGAATATTTTCAATTAAAAGGTTTTGAAATGGTTCAAGTTATTTACTTATGATTCTCCCCCCTCTCAGAAGTAAATATCCTCACTTGTAGATTCCAACAATTATTGTCTACATAATATCAAATCTGAAATTGTAAGGATTTATTAGGAATTTGTACAATACTTTCCTTAAGGGATTAATGTAGGAAGCTATTTATGCACCTAAGTTTCCTTACACAAATATCACTAAAATAATCAACCATCATCTATTTCTTTCCAATATAGATTCTCATCTACCATACCTTTGCTAAATCCAAGCTTTGTAAAATGCTTGTCTAGCCTTGCATACCAAATTCTAGGTGCTTGCTTTAAGCCATACAATGCTTTCTTCAATCTACATACAATGTCCTTGTCATCTATTATAGGAAAACCTTTAGGCCATTCTATGTATACCTCTTCTTTAAGTTATCCATTAAAAAATGTTGACTTGACATCCATTTGATACACTTTAAATTTTTGATATATTACATGTGCTAGGAATAACCTTACTACTCCTATTCTTTCCATAGCAGTATAGGTTTCATCATAGTCTATTCCTTCTTGCTATGAGTATCCATTACATACCAATCTTTCTTTGTTTCTTACAACTTAACCTTTTTTATTCATCTTTTTCTTGAATAACCATTTTGTTCTTATCACATTCTTGTCTATTGGTTTGGGTACCAATTCCCATGTCTCATTTTTCACTATATGATCTAATTCTTCTTTCATATCTTGCTTCTAATAGTCATCTTTACATGCTTCATCTACATTCTTTGGTTTAACTTGAGATATCAAACATAGTTCTTCATTGATTCTTCTTCTTGTCATTACACCTTTATCTCTACTTTTGATGATTTGCTCAGGTGGATGATTCTTTGTCATAATATTTTTAGAAGTAGAAATTGTTATCTCAACTCTTAGCTCTATTGAAGGTTTTGAGCTTTTTTCCCACCTTAGATCTCCTTCATTCTACAAATCATTGTTATTCTTAAAGAATACTTCATCATTCCTTGGTTTAGTAACAACATTCTCATCATCTAAATTATAGTCAACTATTCTTTCTTGTATCTTGAATTTCTCAACAACTCTTACATTTGCACTTTTAACAATAGTCTTAGTTCTTAGCTTATAATATCTATTGGCCATTGTTTTCAATGAATAACCAAGAATCATGCTTTCATCACTTCTACCATAAAATTTACCAATATAATCATATCTTTTGATATAAAATTTACTACCAAAAATTCTAAAATACTTAACTATAGGTGATTGGCCAAACCATAGTTCATCAAAGGTCTTGTTTGTGTCTTTCCTGACTTGCACTCTATTCATAGTGTAGACTATTGTACTCAAAACTTCTCTCCAAAATGTCTTGGATACATCATTCTCAGCTAACATAGCTCTTGCTACTTTTTTTATTGACTTGTTTCTTCTATCTGCAACACCATTTTGTTCAGGGATTCTCAGAGTTGACAATTGTCTTTTGATTCCATTAACTTCACAAAAGATGTTAAACTTTTTTGAAGTAAACTCTTCTCTTCTATCTAATCTTAAACATTTAATTTTCATACCTGATTCATTTTGAACTCTATTATTGAATATCTTGAACTTATCAAATGCCTCAGACTTTTTTTTAAGAAATGCAACCCACATAATTCTAGAAAAGTCATCAACTAAAACCATGAAATACCTTTCACCATAGAGTCCTTTAGTCTTTGTAGGACCACTAAGATCTATATGTATAATATCTAATTTTTCTATCGTAGTAAACTTCTTGCTGGAAAATAATTTCTATTATGCTTTTCCAATACACACTTCTTGCAAATTGTGCTAGTAGCTTTACAATCATAGGCAAATCTCCAACTGCAAACATACTACTAGTCTTCATAATGCTATCAAAGTTTATATGACAAAATCTCTTATGCCATAACAAACTATCATCTACCTTTGTAATCAAACATGTCATTTTATTATGTTTCAACTAAAATACATTACCTCTTGATTAGGTTCCTATTCCAATAACCTTTCCATTTTTGTCTCTGATCATGCATGTCTACTTTGTGAACTATAACTGATAACCTTTATCCACTAGTTGTCCAACACTTAGAAGATTGTGTTTCAAACCATCAACAAAATATACATCATTAGTGTTAGTCTTACCATCAAGGGTTATAGATCCAAGACCTTTAACATGACACATTGCATTGTTTCCAACTTTAAAAATGCCTCCATCATGACTTTTTAAGTCAAAAAACTTGTTCATGTCACCACTCATCTGATGTGAACAACCACTATTAGTTATCCAATTAGATTTCTTTTCAGTCTATGATACCAAAGCCATTTTTTTTGGATTTTCTTCTTTAATAGACACAAATCATATTTCATCATCACTAGCACTTATTGCTTATTCATTAGAATCATCTTCTTCATTTGAATACAAACACTCTCTATCTTGTCTAGGTTTGAAAGTTCCTCTATAATTTTTCTCTCTTTTATGAAATTAAGATGCATAATAACCAAATTCATTACAAGTCCAACATTTAAATATTTTCTTACAATCCCTTTCTATATTACCAGAAGGACTACTCCTTCTATCTTTTGGTCCTCATCAGATCTACTACTACTAGTAAAGTTTCCTCTAGCACTTGTGCTCCTTGATAAACTAGGTTGAATATTTAGGGCACTAAAAGTTGATTCTATTCTGGTCAATTCTCTAGACTATCTAAGCTCATTTTCAACTGCTTCAAGTATCCCAAGTAATGTTTCATTTGTGAAATCTTTGGTTCAACAACTATATCATTTGAACTACTTTCTTAAATGATGGTGTCAAGCTCTTCAATATCTTCTAGATCACCTCACCATCTTCCTTGGTTCCTCCTTGAGATCTAATACCTACAGTAATTTTTGATATCCTTCCTATATATGTTCTTATAGATTCATCTTCCATCTTTTAGCATTTTGAAATGTACAAATCTAGCTTTGTAGCGTCAATTTCTTAGAATTTTCATCACCTTCAAAACTATTTTCCAAAGCTTTCCAAATCATATGAGAAGCAATAAGTGATTTTACTTGGTTGTACTCAATTTTAGGAAGTGAAGACAATAGCGCTTCTTTAGCTCTCATGTCGCACATAAAAAGTTATCTTTCTTCCTTGGTACAAGTTTTCAAATCTTTTTCAACAATGATTGTCTTTTCTGATTTTGCCAAGATCCAATATCTTGGACCCATACACAATATATGTGTCTTCATCTTTTCCATCCAATTGTCATAATTTTTTCCCTCTAATTTTGGACTATCCTTTTTGAATATGTTATCCATGGATCTCCCAAAGTTGTTAAACTTTATCTTCAAGGACCTGATGCTTTGATGCCAATTGCTAGAAATAATAGTCCACCAAGATAACTGAGATAGGGTGTACAATGAATCAGTTATCCAATAACTAGAATATATATCAACCTTAAATAATCTTAACCATTCAACCAAAGTAAACAACAACCATAACAAGATGCATATATACAATTACACTAGATATGTTAACTAGGGAAACCCTTGATCAAAGGGAAAACCCTTATGGGAATGATGTCCACAAGATGATGTGCTAATATAAATATTCCTTATTACAGAATGGACCCTATTAGGAGTCTATTAAAACATTTAGTACATATGAGTCCCTATTAGGAGATTCCAACCCTATTAGGAGCTATGGAAGACAAAAGGACCCACTATCTAAACAACTTCTAGGGCAAGACCATTGAACTCACTATCCAACTGATCTCTCAACTATTCCTTGCATGACTATTATTTTTACTATATTTTAACTTCTTTCCTCTATCTAGTCAATTGGACCAATTACTCTCAGACCTTATAGACCAGGTTGGGAACCTCAGTTCCAAATATCAAACTTTAGATCACACAATAGAGCCTTGGTAATGAAGTTTCCTTCACATTTTCTTTTCTTTACTTATCTTCACATTATGCTCTTTGTGTTGCTCACAATCATTGCTCTATATCATACATGACAAAGGAAAATTTTCTTCGTTTATATCAAATCCATAAAATAATTTCTTGAGTCATATGTTACACCTTCTCATTTAATTATTATAGAACCTTATTAAGAACACTTTACACTGAGTGATAACTGTAAGAATTTTCCTAAGGGAAAAATTCACCTAGGAACTAAGAACTCAAACACAAGCACACAATAGACCAAAGAGAGAGAGTATGATTAGAATAATAATGTATTCAATAACTGGTTCATGATAAGAGTACACTAGGAGTGCCTAGATATAAAGGCCTCAGGAGAGCTTCTAGAATGCATAGAAGTTAGCATCATGATGTGTCATACAACCAAGCACATGTCCACTAGATATGGGTTATCCTCCATTAAGCACAACAGTAAGTGCAGTGATGAGAGGATAAGCCTACAAGGGTGTGACACGCAAAATAATGTTGTAGACACCATGTGATTAAATAGAGTTGCATACTCCTGTGTTGTCTACATGACAAATCACAAAGGTGTACAAACTCCTAAGTGTCTCATAAATAAAAATAATAAACTAATGCAAAATAATAAACTAATGCATTAACCTAAGTAAACTTAAGTAAGTGTAAATAGTAAAGTACGTATTTACACCAACACCCCCCCTTAAGTGCAACTTAGGGGAATGCCCTTAAGCTTGTGAACTAGGATGAAGATGCATAATGGGTCCTGGCTACTAGGCCATGTTAGGTACCCATGTACATAATGAAAATGCAATCTCCTATAAAGCAAGGAAAGAGGGAAAACCTCATGGGAAAAATTCTTCCCCAAAAAGAGAGATAAATATGGATGCATCGATGGATGGAGTAATCATGACCCCCCCATTACAACATACATCTAGTGTATACATAAGTGAATAAGAGAAGGAAGAGAGACAGAATAGACTCCCCCCCCAAAAGAAGAATGCCAACAAGTGAAAGTTGCTCCGAGGAAGAAGCTGGTCCAAGAATGTAGATATGTGTTCCTCTCCTTAGGAAGAAACAAGGCCAAAGGTACAGTCTTGAAGATGTATGTTGGCCCTGAAACCTACTCAAGTATCCCTATGTTGATGCTAAAGTTCACCCCTTCCAATTGTACTAAAAAGAACAAATGTAGATTAGTCAAGGATGTCTGTTGAACCTATTCCACTAAACCATCTGTCTCCTCTATTGACAAAGAGACCTCCACTAATTCTTGTTCATAAGGATCCACAATCATGCCAACCTATGTAGATTGATCATGTAGAGAATGGACATGAGGGTTAGAGTGAGCCCTTGCAACAACTATAGAAGAATCATCATCAATGAGAAGATGTAAGTCCTCAAGTCTATCTCCCAATTCAATTGAAGCTGGAGTTGAAAGATGAGATGTACCATGCTGAGATGGACCTTTCACTATGGCAATATAAGCATGTGTATTGGATTGATGTGACCTCTCACTGTAACTGTTGATAGAACCCCACATGTTTGAACCTATTGAAGCACTATCGCTGGTGTCACTATCAGTTTCCATTGTGTATGATGTGTGGAGAGGAGTAGAGGATAAGCTCGATGAAATTTCTTCAAAGTAAACATCCTTCTCCACAAAACTCTCATGAGTCTTTGGATCCATAAGTTTGTAAGCCTTCACATTGGCTTCATAATTGATAAAGGTACACGACCTAGGTGTCAGTGCCTTGCAACTCCTGGAAGAAAGGTTTTCCCATGCTAGACAACTAAAGACTCTAAGGTGACTCACAACTAGTTTTCTACCACACCATGCCTCAAAAGAAGTCTTTCCATCTAAGGTTGGATGAGGAGACCTATTAAGTATGTGAGTAGCACTACTAATGGATTCAAATTCAAGTGTAGGATCAAGAGACTTGGCTTTTATCATGCAACTTGCCATGGTCTTGAGAGTCCTAATCCTCATAGCTACAACATTTGTCTTGTGTGGACTAAATGCTAGTGAGTTCTGAAGATCTATCCCCTCAATTCTGCAAAAGTTCTTAAGTCTTCTGTTAACATATCTATTCTCATTGTCTACTCTAAGTACTTTGATGGCTTTCCTTGACTTGTGTTCAACATGAGTCTTGAATTCTTGAAGCTTATGAACCAATTCATTCTTATGATGAAGGAAGAAGACCCAAGTGAATCATGAAAATTCATCAACAAGTGTGAGTATGTAGCAGCCTTGGTTGATTGAAGTCAATAGAAAGGGACCTGATAATACCATGTGAACTAGCTGAAGAACAACTAGAGCTTTAGAAGACTTCCCTTTATCATACTTCTCCCTGAGATTCATATCCACTGAACAAGATGAAAACTCTCCCTTAGAAAAGTTTCTAAAGAGAGCGAAAGTCAAGGTGACCAAACCACTCATGCCATAAGTTGATTTGTGTATTTGAGTGAGTTAACAAGGCTTGGGAAGGACTCTTAGGCGCAAAGTGGGAAAAGGAATATAACCTCTTGTCATCATTGACTTTCCCAACTGCTACTAATGAATCATCTTTTAGACTTCACACCATCACAGAATTTGGAAGGAACTCAACCTTATGACCATCTCCTAGGTGAGTGATTTGGTAAATTGATAGGAGATTGGAGCTTAGATTTGCATTATAGAGAACATCTTTGAATTCTCCATCTTCCATTTCAACATGTCCTTTCCCTTCAAATTCCATCCTAGTATCATCTCCCATGAAGATGTGTGGTACCTTTGGTTGCTTCAATGAAGAAAATTCTTCCTTTGAAGAACCCATTTGGTAAGAGACACTTGAGTCAAGTATCCATTCCGAAGAAGAATTTGAGTTTACCATAAGTTCTTGAACTTTACCTTTTGAAGAGGCAAGAGTAGAATCCTTGGAAGTACCTAACACTTGAATCTTGTTCTTCTTGAGTAGATTTTCTAACTCATCGATTCTTTTTGTCTTGCAATGATGCTCATCATGATTTGGCTTTTTGTAGTATGCATAAAAGAGTTTGTCCTTCTTTTCATTACTTCCCTTCTTGTTTGAAGAAGAATTGCCTTGTTGAGAGGAGGATTGTTGTGTCTCAGATTGTGTTTTTTACTTCTACTACTTCTTGTTGTTGCTTTTCCCCCTTTGACTTGATTTTTGAGCATCACTAGCCACTAAGGCTTTGGTCTTAGATGACTTGAGAAGTCCAAAATCCACCAAGTGAGATTGTTCAACAATCAACATGTCTTAAAATCCTTCAAAGGAAGGCTTCTGGTAAGAAGATCACATGGTTAACCTATGAGTATTAAAACTCAAAACAAAGTTAGTGTACTCAGAAGGTAGCTTCTTCAGGATGTGATGAATCAACCTATCATCCTTAATGGGATTTCCACAATCTTTAAGAAGTGCCCTATACTCATTGACTTTGATGATATAATCCTGAATTGTGTCATAATTGTTAGGATCCAAGAGAAGTAGATCATCTTCAATCTAAAATCCCTTTTCTTCATCCACTTTACCATACAACTGTTCAAGTTTATCCCAAGCTTCCTTAGATTCTGAACAATTTTTAATGTGAAAGAGAAGATCCCCATGTACACAACTCGTAATCACACCTAAAGCTTTTCGGTCTTGTCTTTGCCAATCAATGAGTTCTTTAGCATCAGTAGGTTTGGTAATTATACCATCAACATATAGACTATATCCTTTTTCCATTAATCTACTCCATGCAATATCTTTCCATGTAGAATAGTTGCATGAAGTTAAAGGAGGACATTTAAAACCCATGATGTAGAAATGAAAGAGCACAATAGAGATACAAGAAACACTGTACACATGCCCCCTTTTCACTCAATCAAAAGACCCCTCCAAAAAAGATGCTTTGGCACTTTATTAGTAGTGCATTTACAATGGACCACTTGTCAAAATGAACAAAGTGGACTTTCTAATTTTGGTTTTACAACTGCCTTATGAGACTGAAATCTATCACTTAAGCACTATTGCTTAGTTTTACAACAATTTTGAAAAAGAACCAAAGCTATACAATGCCAAAGAAGGCCTAATTTTGAAAGTGAGAAATTGGTCCACACAACCCTAGAATCTGACTTCAGATCTAGAAAGTAGACAAAAAAAAATGCACTTTCAAAAATATCAAAACCTAAAAAAGTGACCAGATGTGCCCGTATAGAGCTTCTGAAGTTGCAAAAGGCAGGATTATGTAGGTATAGTCACCAAAAAATGCAATTTTTGCAAAATCTATGCACCAGGAAACAACACCACCACTAGAAATTTCAAGAAATTCTACCTGATTTCAAAAAAAATTACACTTGAATCAGAGTCCAAATGTCTGAGATATGAGCTCACAAAGTCAAGCTACCTAACTGAAATGCAATCTGGAGAGGGGTCTAGAGCAAAGACTGTAAGTCTAAATTTGAGAGTCAAATGACCATCAAAGTAGTTGTAAAATGCCTTGGAATGACGGTCAAACAACCATCAATTTTAACCTAGGAAAAAGATGATGTCAGTAAAAAATATAGCCCACTTGGGTGACGTGTCAAATGACATGTGTCTGTACTATACGAACATGCACATGGTGATCCATGCACTATCATGGCATTCTACGCAAACCAATTTCCATGTGGTAGTACTGGTGTTTATGTGACATGTCTCAGGTGGTGGGGTTTGTAGTTTATGGGCCACATGGAAACTTTACACTGGTCTACATGGTGGGGTTCATGGCAGGTCTACTACTGAAATTGATGTCGAAAATGAAAATGACCGCTGGTGTTTAAAAAATGATGAAGTATAGTCTGTGCCGAGGTTGACTACTGTCGATGCCAAAAGATCTGCGAGAGTTTTTAGAAAACTCACTAAAACCTATTGTCTAGCCGAAAAATGCTTACCAAAGAGCTTCTACACATTTTTGAATTAAAAACTGTGGTCAGAGTTTGAATTTTGCTTTTTGTGATGCTGAAAACTCGCTGATGGATTAATGAATGCTCGAAAAGATTGATTCGGCTACCGAAAGTCTCAGTGTTGATGCCACATTTTCCTTTCACGTCATCGAAGACTGTAATATGTCGACAGAATAGAAGACGGGTGTTGGGATTCTGTGGGTTTAGTCCCACATCACCACGGTGTCAATGGTTGGCGTTGTTAAAAAATAAAGGGTTGCCAACGTTAAAGTGAATTAGGATGTCTGCTGGCTGGTTACTAGGGTATTGCCAATGGGCAGTGTGGCCAGCTCAATTTGGGGGAGCTCTATGGAATTATAGTGCAATATTTAATTGTATGGCCATGAAGTATAGAGCCAAACCAATAAAATATGACCTATAAATGCAAAATATACTTTCCAAATTGGCAGATCCGTGGTGTCACTGCCCGAGTTTGTCAAAAAAAAAATTCTCTGTCAGGTGCCTGAGAGAAAAATAATTTCTAAAAATTTGATAGAAATATGACTGAAACTATAGAGAAATGAAAAATTGCAGATCCAAAATCAACCAAATAAATCACAGATCTGAAAATAAGATCATACCCATACCGCAAATCAGGGTCTTCGGGTTCTAATTTGCAAAAAAAATTTGCCTCATGGTTGACTTTGGGCCAAGATAGCTAAGTTTATAGTCAATTTTCACCAGTTCAGTGTTTCGAACACAATGGCGAGGTCAGATCTAACACTGGAAACTCTCAATTTTTGCAGCACTCTAGATTCAGGCTGAGGTGATGAAGCAAGCAAGAGGTCTCGAATGGCTATGTGATGAGAAAATCTCTATGCTCTGATACCATGTAATAATTTTCCTAAGGGAAAAATTCACCCAAGAACTAAGAACTCAAACAAAAGCACACAGTAGACCAAAGAGAGAGAGTATGATCAGAATAACAATGTATTCAATAACTGGTTCATGATAAGAGTACACTAGGAGTGCCTAAATATAAAGGCCTTAGGATAGCATCTAGAATGCATAGAAGTTAGCATCATTATGTGTCATACAACCAAGCACATGTCCACTAGATATGGGTTATCCTCCACTAAGCACAAAAGTAAGTGCGGTGATGAGAGGATAAGCCTACAAGGGTGTGACATGCAAAATAGTGTTGTAGACACCATGTGCCTAAATAGAGTTGCATACTCCTATGTTGTCTACATGAAAACTCATAGAGGTGTGAAAACTCCTAAGTGTCTCACAAATAAAAGTAATAAAATAATGCAAAATAATAAACTAATGCATTAACCTAAGTAAACTTTAGTAAGTGTAAATAGTAAAGTACATATTTACACCAACAATAACATTAATCTTTCACCTTGTAACTCAAATAATTTTTTTTAATTGTAACATTATGATGAGTGAGCTTAGCTATGTCATCTCTATAATTTCTTCTTTACATCTTTAACTTTGGCTTCTCAGAATAATAAATCTACTAAGAGATATAACAATTTTACTAGAACATGCTTCTTTAAACTCTATCTCAGAATAGTCTTCACTAAAACTTGTATAACTTCTCCCACACTTAGTATCTTATGCTTTTGAGGTTAGTTACATATACTAGAAACTTAGTTATATCACCTTTTAACCTTGCTAGTAAAGACACTCAATGATCTATTTGTACCAACTTGATGTCTCTGTTGTTCTTTTGTTAGATACCATAGAAAACTAATATGTTGACATCAATGACAAACATAGTCATGAATGTAAGATATCATCATGATAATGATCTAATCATGTTTCTACAATACTCCCCCATAGAATTATCAACATCATTAATGTATCCAACATTCCTGACTACTTGGAGTGAGCTAATAGATCAAAGGGTGCAGTATAGCTACCAAATAGGAGATGGACTGCACCACTAGGACCACCACCAGATGTAGAGGGTGGGAGTCAGTCTTAGGTCTAGGCTTGATATCTCGTGAAATTTTTTTATTGTACCTCATATGTTTTGAGATGGATATCAAGATTTTGCATCTCTTGTTGTATATTTATTATGACACATTTTGATATATATGAGCTATATGATTTGATCAATAGCCTTGTGTACCTATCTCATTTGATGGATGTTTCAGCATTTTAAGTTGTCATGTGATGTTTTAGTTTCTTTCTCATGTATGTGTTATTTTATGCCCATTTTTGATATGCTCATGGATCTCTCTCATGTATGATGTTTATCTCACATGTGTATGATGTAGATTTATGTTTTTGAAAAATATAACACTTGGATAAATCAGATGTGATTTTTAGATTAACCCCTTGTAATGAAAAGATAGTGAACAGGTGAAGCATAAGACCAATAAGATAAAAATAAATGATTAAGATGAAAGAAAAGAAGGTATGAAATAATTTAGCTAACATGTTTGAAAAAGATGAATAGAGAGCTCTCCCCATATGCAGGAAAGCAAGACTAAGCTAGAAAATGAACCTATAATGCAAACTAATATTTCAAGTGGTTCACTAGAAAGAAACACATAACATTTAGGGTCTAATTTCATCATTGAGTGTTTATTAGGGACATCATGAGATCACACAACCATCACAAATCTAACTATGAGGATATGAATATGATTGATATTAGATAGGCATGTGGAAATCCAATATAAGCATCAAAGACATGTAAGTCAAGATGGCTACACAATTATATTCCCTAAGCTTAATATAGCAAGATTACACCTGTATCAAGGCAAAAACACTAGGATAACCTCTAAGTGTGGTATTGTGAAAACACTCAAGGATGATACATTGTAAGTCAAAGTTTCCAGGAGGACATGCATGAATGATCTAAACACCTTATACTAAAAAAGTATACCCACAAGAAGAGAGAAACTAAATATACTCCATGCCCCTAGCCTTCTAGTCCATGACATCCTCAAAATACTATTAGGGAGGGAATACATAGAAAAGAAATTGTCATAGACAACACACAAAGAAGATAAAGTTCATCATAGCTTAGTCATTTAAATGTTTAAGTGCATGTGTGTAAGTCACTTAGCCATTTCAATACTTGATTCTAATAATGAGAAAAATCACAACATCCAAGATGGTAGGTAAACTATCTAAAAAGTGTTGAGAAATACTTGATATCAAAGGAGGTAGTACTGAAAAAAACTATTTTGTGGGTTGCCAAATAAACCCTAATGTACAAGGAGACCTCGATAGGCTAAGCAATTGTGCCCCTGAGATGAGGACAAGAAACAATTCCAAGCTAGGAAATGTGGTGTCTGTACACTAGAAAGTGTGTCACACTCTAAACCCTTCTATCTAAATGATTCCATGAGTTTGGAATGCTTGGATGCCAGCTTAGAGATCCCTATCCACGGAGTGCAAGAGAGTATATTTTAAGAATAAGAAGGCTCTTAGATGAGCTTTAAAGATACTCTTCTTGCTAGTAAACCATGCAATGGGAGGTTCCAAAGACAAGATGCAAGAATGCAAATGTCCCAAGGAGTTCCTCAAGAATGCAATGCAAATGAAGATTAAGCTAGAATGAGATGCAAAGTGGAGCTATGCTAAAACATGTATGAGAATGTTACAATACCATTATTAAGCTATGTGAGATTAAGCTACATGTAAAAATGAAAGCTAAGCTAAGCTAGAATGCCATGATGCCATGGATGAGAGAATGTAGACAAAAAATAGAAGTTCTCCACAAAGCTCCAAAGAAACCTGTTAGAAAACCTGTAGCATAACAATATTCAAAAATGAGGATTGGATGATTTGAGGGGGAAAGCTCTCTCCCTTTTAAAGTTGTATGGACAGTAGAGATCAAGATGAAGATGGTGGATGATCAACGGTGGAATTTGAAAAGAGGAGTGATCCATGTGCACACAGAAGTCAACCAATAGAATATTAGTTGACTTTTCATATAAGACAAAAGTCTCACAAGCCTTTTCTTTTAATTGTAAAATAGAAAAAGGATTTTATGTGTGCACTTTAAGTGGGTTAGAAGAATGGGGTGTTTTATTTAATTAAAAGGGGATATGTTCTTTTAATCAAATAATGAACTTAGGATAGCATAGTCAAACTATAGGTTATAATCAAATAAATTGATTATTAGCAATTTGGCCTAGGTAAGTGATTAAATTAATTTAGCCAAAATGCTGAGAAGGGGGCTAATAGTCTAGATGACCATTTTTAAGTGATTACATTTGCCCCTCTTTGACTAATGCGTGATCAATCTAGGAAAAAATTATGTCAAAGAAAATCAAAGCCAAGTAGGCGATGATAGATATAGATATCTGATTCCAAAGAATGAAATGCAGAAATAGATAGCAAGTCCTGAATGCACAGCCTGATAGTGGTAGTACTGAACATTAGGAAGATGATGTTAGGATCCAAAAAGAATTCTAACATCTAGCAAAGGGAATAGATCGAGAGCAAGTGATAAGGTCAAACAAATGCTCCTAAGAAATAGATAGCTGTAACAATTAGCAATAGAGTATTTCTACCCCCTCGGGATCAAAATCGAAATGAGGTAAGAGGAAGCAGAAAGTAGCTAGACATGAGAAAATCAAGATATAGAAATTTCTGATATGATAGATAAATGATTAGAACCCAAGAATGACTATAAGAAACTAATAAAATGCCCTAGTTTGACTAGAGTTGACCTTGAAGGATATAGCATAAAAATTAGGTCAAAATGAGTAGAAAGGTGATTTTAGACATGAAATAGTGAATTGAAGTAGATATGAAGTATGGAAATGATGAAGACATGAAGAAATGAAGATGCCCCAATGATGATTCAGAGATTAGACCTCAAAAGGTCAGCTAACTACTCAGAAGAAAGTAGAATTTTTAAAAGATAATTTTGACCATCAAGATGAACTCGGATTTGGATTTCGATCTCGAAAATGAATCCATGATGCCAAATTATTTAAGAGGTTAAAACTTTATATAATGTGATGATAAGATAGAAAAGAGATGAAGTAAAAGATTAAGAAGGTGAAAAGACATGAACAAGAAGAAAGTAAAGAAATATATGAAAGGAGTTAGCCGATATGTCTACGAAAAGATGAAGAGAGAGCTTTCCCCATATGCAAGAATACAAGACTAAGCTAGAAAATGAACCTAAAATGCAAGCTAATATGCAAAGTGGTTTACCAGCAAGAAGTGCATAACATTTAGACTCTTAATTTCATCATTGAGTATTTATTAGGGACATCATGAGATCATACAACCATCACTAGTATAACTATGAGGATATGAATATGATCGATATCAAATAGGTATGTGGAAATCCAATATAAGCATCAGAGACATGTAAGTTAAGATAACTACGTGATTAGATTCCCTTTAATTTTGCAAGATTACACCTGTATCAAGGCATAAATGCCAAGATAAACCCCAAGTGCGGTCTTGCAAAATAGTCAAGGATGATACATTTATAAATTAAGGTGTTGAATAGGACAAGCATGAATGCTTACAACACTATAGACAAACAAAGTATACCCACAAGCAGAAATCAAGAAAACATGCCCCATGCCCCCAATCTTCTAGTCAATGACATCCTTGAAAGACTATTAGGGAGGGAACACATGATAGCACACAAAGTAGATAAAGGTCAGCATAAATCAATCATTTAAGTGTTTAAAGTGCATGTGTGTAAGTCACTTGGCCATTTTTTCAAGACTTGATTATAATAGTGAGAAATATCACGACATCGGAGACCGTAAGTAAACTATCTAAAAAGTGTTGAAAAACACTTGATGTCAAAGTGGGAGAAGTGTTGAGAAACACCATTTTGCAAGTTGTCAAAGAAACCCTAATGCACAAGAATACCTCAATAGGTTAAATAGTTATGCCCCCAAGACAAGGACACAAAACAATTCCAAGCCAGGAAATGTGTAGCGAACTGGATGATTGAGATTGATAGACATAGGTGCAAGGGTTTCGAGTAGTGCCTGTTTCCAGATTTTCACCACTTGACAAATTTTTTCAGGACTTTTTTCATTTTTTTAAAAAATTTTAATTTTTTAAAATTTTTTTGGTGATACATCAAAGCGCCTATTGCTAGGTTTTCACTAAGATGATCATTTTTTCATGACATTTTTTGATTTTTAGAATTTTTTAGAAGGTTTTAGAGATCACTAGTTCTTGAGCAAGATCACATCATTTTCTCCCAATGTCTAGCAAGGTATAGGATATGATGGAGCAACGAGCCGGTGGATAAGCAAAGATGGATGAAAAAGGAGTATGAAGCAAGTGAAAGTGATCCTCAAGGACTGACTCCTCAAGAGTACCCAAGCTAGGGAAAGAGGTGAAATAGTCATATGAAGCATATTTTGGATAAGCAATGGAAGAAATGAGCAAGATAGCATGTAGGATAAGCAGTGAAGCCAACAAGTGAGATAGCATGAAGCATTTAGTCCAAAAGAGTAGATATGTCAAGAGACCTAGGAACGATTTTTAATTTATCGTGATCAAGACCAAGGGGTCAACTAGATAGGATAGCAATGGGATAGAGAAATAAGAATAAATCTCAAGATAGAGGCTATGAGTGAATGGGAGAGCACAATAGAAAATCTCATGGACAAGATATCCAATATGCAAAGATAGTTTAACATTGTCAAGATCAAAGAGAGAAGAGGGGATAGATGGATGATGGAAGAATTATGCATGATGCCTGTTTGCCAAGTTTTCATCATGGTACTTATCTAAGGTGCCACAAGAAGTAGTTTTCACCATAGGATGCATTTATTTCTCTTTACTTTTGCTACCAAGGTGCCACAAGAAGTGGTTTTTACCAAGGCACATTTCCTTTTTTTTTCTTTTTTTCTTTTTTTTTGAATTTTTAGAAAGAGCTCAAGCTTTTTGAATGTAGATAGCGCTCCTATAGGAAAAATAAGTCATGATAAGCCAGGTATGCTCAAATATGTTGATAGGGTGATGAAAGAGAAATGGTAGTAGGAAGAGTATATGGAGGATAATAGTTCATGTATAGAAAGTAAGTGTAAGCTTTAAAGGATTTCATGAGGGTAGCTGAAATATTGGACCAGATCAACATTGACAAACACCTTGAAGGGTATTGGAATGATGGAGGAATCATGGATGAAGTAGCTTGAGGTTTAGATCTATGAGGTGGTAGAAGAGATTTGGAAAAAAAAGTGGAGTGGAAGGCTTTGGAATATTTTTAGGAAGATTTTTGGAAGAAGATGGAATAGAAGCCTTTGGAAGATTGAATGTCAACTTTGAAGTATTTTCAATATTCAAGTCTTCTAAAAGAGACTTGGGAATCCATATAGCTTTAGATTTTCCTTTCAATACTTCAAAACACATTTCTTCAATAATGGGTTTAGGAACTCATATTTTCTTTGATTTAGCTTTTTTTAATAGTGGACCTTTGCAGTCTCTTTTGTGCTTTCTCCTTCTTAGCATTCACATGTTGATTAGATGGGACATAGTGATCTTCATTTTTTGATGGATTCTTACATTTATTCTCACTTCCAAAGGAATTGGGATTTGTGGATGAATAAGGATGATATGACTGGTTTAGATGTATAGATAGATGAAAAGTCATCAAGGATGAGTGTCTTTGTTGATCTTGAGGTAATATAGGAGAGCTAGGGAATGAGCTATGAGTGAATGTAGGAGATGGAGGAACATAAGGCCCCAATATGGATGGAAGGTTTGAATGCTTTAGCTTAGATAGATAAGAACCAAGGATAGATTTAGAAGATGCAAAGGGATAGTGGGAAGGGATATCAACATCTTTATAGTGAGCAACATGGTCAAAGCCATCAATAGACTCAAGAGTACCTTTGATAGGAACAACATTTTTAATAGAAGCACTTGAAGCTTGAGCACAATTTTGAAGTGGATGTGGAGAAGTAGAACATGAGGGGATGCTTTGATCTTGGCAAGTAGCTTTGGATAGAATATGAAGAGAACTTTTCTCATAATTTTTAGTAAGCTCAAGAGAGATAATGGAAGTGGTATCTTCATCATACTTAGGTGGTGGACAAGTTATAGGATATGGAGGGAAAAAATCTTGAAAGAGATGAAAGGGTGCTTGATCTTGATCTTTCTTGACATTTATAGCTTTTTCTTTTTTAGAGTCCTCTTGACATGGAGCCACTTCTAAGGACAAGGGAGAATGAAGAGTGAATGGAGTAGTGTTTGGATTAGGAATAGCAGTGCATGAAGGTTGAGGATGTTTAGGATTAGTAGCATGGAAAAGGTTTGCAGGCAAGTGAAGGTTAGCTTGAGTTTTTTTTAGAGGTAGCCTTTGAGAATACACGTAGTCAATGTGGAAAGCATTAGATTCTTTATTTGATGGAGGCATGTTGGAAAGATTTGAAGTGTTGGGAGATGCATGAGTGTTGGAAGAAGTGGAAGATGTAATAGAGCCACTACTAGACATAGGTTCATTAATGTAATCTTGCTCAAGAAAAGTATCCTCATCGCATGAATCATTAGAGGTATCAATAATTCCATTATCAATAAGATCTTGGATTTTATGTTTTAGCTCAACACAATCTGAAGTACTATGCTCATTATGTTGATGATAAGCACAATAGATATCCAAGAATGGGTTTCCATATGAGCTAGACTTTGGTAACATGATGATCTTATTGCTAAGAAGTTTTTGCAAAGTGTCATCATAAGAATCTTCCAAGGGAGAAAAAGTTCTATTAGAAGTATGTCTAGGATCTTCTTGTTGTTTCTCAAGTGAATAGAATGCATTCATATCTTCATCATTATCTTGGTCAAAGATAGGTCCATCATGAAATTTTTGAATAGGCTCAAAGTAGGTATCACTTGCTTGTCCTCTAAAGAGGTCTTTAGATCTAGAAGATGAAGACATTTGATGTCTTGAAGTAGAGAATGTAGACCTAGAAGAAGAGGACGACCTCAAAGAAGGTGACTCACATGCATGTAAAGACCTTAAGGAGGATTCATGTAATGATACAATCTTCTCCTCTAACCTTTTCTCAAGTTTAGACTTCATTTTTGTCATGCACTCAGAGAGATGAAGGTAAGAAAGATCATTTGTCTCTTCTAGTTCTTTGTATTGCACATATAGATCTTGAAACTCTTTAGCAGCATGGAGGATATCATGATCATCTAGATTTGGCCAAGATTTGATAGCACAAGCTTCGAATGCCATAGTTTTAGATGAAAATCCAAGCATAAAAGAGCCTAGAAGATAACTTGATGTTGAAACTATAGGAGGTAAAGTGTTCACTTGCCAAGATAGTAGAGAGAGATTAAAGTGACTTGTCAAACAATATGTCCAAGAAAATTATGACATGAACGACTCAAGTCAATAGCTAGGAAAGATGCCCAAATAGAAAAATAGATAGACCAAGCAAGGTGACAAGTGGACAAATTTCCCAACCTAAGAGTGCAGTCAAGAAATCAAGGTAACCATTTCAGAAAAAGAATGACTAGCAAGTGGACACAGACCATGAAGACAAAAAGACCAAGAGCATCAAGACCAAAGAGTCACTTTAAGCATGTTCAAGAACTAGAGACCTAGAAAATAAAAATCAAATGATGAGACTCCCCTTAGCAAGCAACACAAGAAAATGTTTGCATTTGATGTTTTGACTTGGTTGACAAAGTTTGACAATAGTTGATAGCATAGAAAGTTTGATGTTCAAAAGCAATTTCTTTCCAAGCAAGATAGTGACACATGGAGTAGTCTTCAAACAATCAAGAAAGGGACAAAGCAACCTTGCATGATACAAGCATATATGAGGTCTCAAAATAATTCCCTAGAATTATCATCATGTGTATGTTCAAAAGATTTTCACAGGTCTAGCACATTCAAGAACAAATCAAGCAATATCTACCTAAATGTCATAGTTCATTACTCAACAACTTGGCCCACACTTGATGCTCCTTTGCCTCACACCAAGTGGTTTTCCACAATAGATATTGGCTTTGTCATAGAAATTCCATAAGCATAACCAAGGGAACACAGATGGTGAGTGTAAAATCTTGGGTGATCCGGGTAGTCCACTAGGATCGATCCTTGCACCAAGAAGTTGAGCGGCTAAAAAAGGTAATTACTAACTTAGGGTGTTTAGATAGGGCTCCTATTCATAGTGTTCCTCTTGCTCCCAATTATGGGACACCTCACCTTGCGATGAGTAACCAATCTTGTGACCACAAGAGTACCTTAAGAATTCTTGCCTAGTGATCTCCCTATGGTCAAAATCCCATAAGTGATCACACTAGGCGAAGACAAACACTATGTCTACCAAGGTTTTGTGTCCTTGATAGCCTTGAATTTATAGTGGGTTGGAAGAGCCGAGAAATATTCTTGTCCCCACTTGGGTCATTCCTCTCAGGTTGTCCGAGAGTAGGCCCTCTAAAGGATTCTAAACTACACAAAGAGTGGATCAACTTTTGGAAGTAAAGATTTCTAATTCACCACAAGGGTGAAGAGCATACTCTCCTATCACCAAAAGATCTCAATTGTAAGTTTTAATGTGCCTAAAAATAAACAACTAGTATATGACACACATGTAAAAGTAAAGAACAAGAAAAATTGGGTTTTTATGCATTGGGCAGCCCTGCAAACAATCGTTAGTAGCCCTTGTGCATTTGAAGCTTTGACATGCATTCTTTCTATGCAATGTTTTAAATTTTTTCACAAGGATGGAAACCTGCAATCACAACTTGTTAGCACCAAAAGTTAGTGTGAAATAACATAAAAAACTAAAATAAAAAGTTGTCAGTTGCCTCAAATATCCAATTTATCTTCCAACCAAGTGCATGCAAAGAAAGTGCAAGTTAATCACAAATGCTCTCATTTTTACTCTTTGATTTTAATCTAGTCAACAAGATTAGACTTTTTCGCTATTATTTCGGATTCAAAAATAGAAATGGAAAGAAGAGACCCCTACTAAAAATCAAAGATTGTTCCAAGAATGCAAGAAATTCAAAAAAAAATCTTTATTTGCTTCCTAGAGATCAATTTTGTCAAAACAAGCTAGATTTATCAAATTGAATTTTTAATTCCTAATACGACCTCAAAAGACAAAACACAAAGAGAGTACCCCTCTTAGAATTAAAAAATATTTCTAAAAATGTAAGTTTTTTTGAAAAATGCATTGATTTGTGATCAGAAATGACTTTTTATGAAAAGAAAAGAAAAAATCATAACTCTCGAAAATCATGTCAAAATGTTTTGAAAATCAGACAGATATTTTTAACACATACCCAACTTGAAAAAAAAAATTCAGAACCAAAATCTAAGTGGTTTAAAAGATATGATCAAATCTTTAAACCAACTAGATTTTTTGCCTTCAAACCAATCTACTTATGGGTTGGCCTTAAAATCAAAGTGATAATTTTACAAAAGCACTTGATTAGATCCAATATGCTGCTATAAAAAAATTAGAGATAAGAAATGAAAGCAAATGGAGCTAGAAACTTGATTCAAGCTCCATGGTGGGCGCCAAAAATGTACACTAGAAAGTGTGTCACACTCTAAACACTTCTATCCAAACGATTTCATGAGTTTGGAATGCTTGGATGCTGGCTTAGAGCTCCCTATCCACGGAATGCAAAAGATTATATTTCAAGAATAAGAAGGCTCTCAGATGAGCTTTAGAGATACTCTTCTTGCTAGTAAACCATGCAATGGGAGGTTCCAAAGACAAGATGCAAGAATGCAAATGTCCCAAGGAGTTCCTCAAGAATGTAATGAAAATGAAGATTAAGCTAGAATCAGATGCAAAGTGGAGCTATGCTAAAACATGTATGAGAATGTTACTGTACACTCAAAAGTGTCCCACTCTAAACCCTTCTATCCAAACGATTCCATGAGTTGGAATGTTCGGATGCTGGCTTAGAGCTCCCTATCCACGAAGTACAAGAGAGTATATTTCAACAATAAGAAGGCTCTCAGATGAGCCTTAGAGGTACTCTTCTTGCTAGTAAACCATGCAATGGGAGGTTCCAAAGACAAGATGCAAGAATGAAAATGTCCCAAGGAGTTCCTCAAGGATGCAATGCAAATGAAGATTAAGCTAAGAATGAATATGAAAAGTGTAGCTATTCCAAGCATGGATGAGAGTGTTACAATCCAACTATTACACTGTATGATTTAAGCTACATGTAAAAATGAAAGCTAAGCTAAGCTAGAATGCCATGATGCCATGGATAAGAGAATGTAGACAAGAAATAGAAGTTCTCCACAAAGCTCAAAAGAAACCTATTAGAAAACCTGCAGCATAACAATATTCAAAATGAGGATGGATTGAGGGGGAAAGCTCTCTCCCTTTTAAAGATGTATGGATGGTAGAGATCAAGATGAAGATGGTGGATGATCAACGATGGAATTCAAAAAGAGGAGTGATGCATGTGCACACACAAGTCAACCAATAGAATATAAGTTGACTTGTCATATAAGACAAAAGTCACAAAGCCTTTTCTTTTAATTGCAAAATAGAAAAAGGACTTTATGTGTGCACTTTAAGTGGGTTAGAAGAATGGGGTGTTTTATTTAATTAAAAGGGGACATGTTCTTTTAATCAAATAATGAACTTAGGATAGCATAGTCAAACTATAGGTTATAATAAAATAAATTAATTATTAGCAATTTGGCTTAGGTAAGTGATTAAATTAATTTAGCCAAAATGTTGAAAAGGGAGCTAATAGTCTAGATGACCATTTTTAGGTGATTAAATTTTCCCCTCTTTGACTAATGCATGATCGATCTGGGAACACATTATGTCAAAGAAAATTGAAGCCAAGTAGGCAGTGGTAGATATAGATGTCTGATTCTAAAGAGTGAAATGCAGAAATAGATAGCAAGTGTTGAATGTACAGCCTGATAGTGGTAGTACTGAACACTAGAAAAAGATGATGTTAGAATTCAAGAAGAATGCTAAAACTTAGAAAAGTAGATAGAGTGAGAGCAAGTGAGAAGGTCAAACAAATGCTCCTAAGAAATAGATAGCTGTAATAATCAGCAATAGAGTATTTTTGCCCCCTCGGGATCGAAATCGAAATGAGGTAAGAGGAAGCAGAAACTAGCTAGACATGAGAAAATTGAGATATAGCAATGTTTGATATGACAAATAAATGATTAGAACCCAAGAATGACTATAAGAAATTGATAAAATGCCCCAGTTTGACTAGAGTTGACCTTGAAGGATATAGCATAAAAAATTAGGTCAAATCTAGTAGAAAGATGATTTTAGATGTGAAAAGGTGACTAGAAGTAGATACGAAGCATAGAATTGATGAAGACATGAAGAAATGAAGATGCCCCAGTGATAATTCAAAGATTAGACCTCAAACGGTCAGCTAACTGGTGAGAAGAAGGTAGAATATTAAAAGACAAATTTGACCATCAAGATGAACTCGAATTTGGATTTCGATCTTGAAAATGAATCTAGGACATTGAAATTATTTAAGAGATCAAAACTTTATATAATGTGATGACAAGATAGAAAGGAGATGAAGTGAAAGATTAAGAAGGTAAAAAGACATGAACAAGAAGAAAGTAAATAAATATATGAAAGGAGTTAGCCAATATGTCTATGAAAAGATGAAGAGAGAGCTTTCCCCATATGCAAAAATGCAAGACTAAGCTAGAAAATGAATCTAAAATGCAAGCTAATATGAAAAGTGGTTTACCAGCAAGAAGTGCATGACATTTAGACTCTTAATTTCATCATTGAGCATTTATTAGGGACATCATGAGATCATACAACCATCACTAGTATAACTATGAGGATATGAATATGATCAATATTAGATAGGTATGTGGAAATCCAATCTAAGCATTAGAGACATGTAAGTCAAGATAACTACACGATTAGATTCCCTAAGTTTAATTTAGCAAGATTACACCTGTATCAAGACATAAGCGCCAGGATAAACCCTGAGTGCGATCTTGTGAAATAGTCAAGGATGATACATTTATAAGTCAAAGTGTTGAATAGGACAAGCATGAATGCTTACAACACTATAGACAAACAAAGTATACCCACAAGAAGAAATCAAGAAGGCATGCCCCATGCCCCCAGTCTTCTAATCAATGACATCCTTGAAAGACTATTAGGGAGGGAACACATGGCAAAGAAATCATCATAGACAACACACAAAGTAGATAAAGATCAACATAGCTCAGTCGTTTAAGTGTTAAAGTGTGTGTGTGTAAGTCACTTGGCCATTTCTTCAAGACTTGATTTTGATAGTGAGAAATATCGCGACATCGGGGACCGTAGGTAAACTATCTGAAAAGTGTTGAAAAACATTAGATGTCAAGGTGGGGGAAGTGTTGAGAAACACTATTTTGTGAGTTGTCCAAGAAACCCTAATGCACAAGAATACCTCAATAGGCTAAGCAGTTGTGCCTCCAAGACGAGGACAAGAAACAATTCCAAGCTAGGAAATGTGTAGCAAAATAGGTGATTGAGACTGATAGAAATAGGTGCAAGGGTTTCAAGTAGTGCCTATTTCCAGGATTTCACCACTTGACAGATTTTTTTTTTAGGACTTTTTTTCAATTTTTTTGGTGATACATCAAAGTGCCTATTGCTAGGTTTTCACTACGATGATCATTTTTTCAGGACATTTTCTGATTTTTAGGATTTTTTTCAGGATCATATATGATTTTTTGGATTTTTTAGAAGGTTTTAGATATTATTAGTTCTCAAGCAAGATCACATCATTTTCTCCCAATGTCTAGCAAGGTATAGGATATGATGGAGCAATGGGCCAGTGGATAAGAAAAGATGGATGAAAAAGAGTATGAAGCAAGTGAAAGTGATCCTCAAGGACTGACTCCTCAAGAGTACCCAAGCTAGGGAAAGAGGTGAAATAGTCATATGAAGCATATTTTGGATAAGCAATGGAAGTAATGAGAAAGATTGCATGTAGGATAAGCAATGAAGCCAACAAGTGAGATAGCATGAAGTGTGTAGTCCAAAAGAGTAGCCATGTCAAGCGACCTATGAGAACCATGTTTCATTTATTATGATCAAGACCAAGGGGTCAACTAGATAGTATAGCAATGGGATAGAGCAATAAGAATAAAGCTCAAGATGGAGGCTATGAGGGAATGAGAAAGCAAAAATAAAGAATCTCATGGATAAGATAGCCAATATGCAAAGATAGCTCAACATTGTCAAGATCAAAGAGAGAAGAGGGGATAGATGGATGATGGAAGAATTACACATGATACCTGTTTACTAGGTTTTCATCATGGTACTTATCCAAGGTGCCACAAGATATAGTTTTCACCGTAGGATGCATTTATTTCTCTTTACTTTTGCTACCAAGGTGCCACAAGAAGTGGTTTTCACCAAGGCACATTTATATTTTTTTCATTTTTAAATTTTTTTCTTTTTTTTTTGAATTTTTAGAAAGAGCTCAAGCTATTTGAATGTAGATAGTGCTCTTATAGAAAAGATAAGTCATGATAAGCCAAGACCATAGAAAGGTATGCTCAAAGATGTTGATAGAGTGATGAAAGAGAAATGGTAGTAGCAAGAGTATATGGAGGATAATAGTCCATGTATAGAAAGTTAGTGTAAGCTTTAGAGGATTTCATGAGGGTAGTTGAAATATTGTACAAGATCAACATTGACACACACCTTGAAGGGTATTGGAATGATGGAGGAATCATGGATGAAGTAGCTTGAGGTTTAGATGTATGAGGTGGTAGAAGAGATTTGGGAAAAAGTGCAGTCAAAGGCTTTGGAATAATTTTAAGAAGATTTTTGGAAGAAGATGGAATGGAAGCCTTTGGAAGCTTGAATGTCAACTTTGAAGTATTTTCAATATTCAAGTCTTTTAAAAGAGACTTGGGAATCCATATAGCTTTAGATTTTCCTTTCGATACTTCAAAACACATTTCTTCAATAATGGGTTTAGGAACCCATATTTTCTTTGATTTAGCTTTTTTAATAGTGGAATTTTGTGGTCTCTTTTGTGCATTCTCCTTCTTAGCATTCACATGTCGATTAGATGGGACATAGTGATCTTTCTTTTTCAATGGATTCTTATGTTTATTCTCACTTCCAAAGGACTTGAGATTTGTGGGTGAATAAGGATGATATGACTGGTTTAGATGTATAGATGGGTGAAAAGTCATCAAGGATGAGTGTCTTTGTTGATCTTGAGGTAATATAGGAGAGCTAGGGAATGAGCTATGAGTGAATGTAGGAGATGGAGGAACATAAGGCCCCAATATGGATGGAAGGTTTGAATGCTTTAGCTTAGATAGATAAGAACCAAGGATAGATTTAGAAGATGCAAAGGGATAGTGGGAAGGGATATCAACATCTTTATAGTGAGCAACATGGTCAAAGCCATCAATAGACTCATGAGTACCTTTGATAGGAACAACATTTTAAATAGAAGCACTTGAAGCTTGAGCACAATTTTGAAGTGGATGTGGAGAAGTAGAACATGAGGGGACACTTTGATCTTGACAAGTAGCTTTGGATAGCATAGGAAGAGAAATTTTCTCATAATTTTTAGTAAGCTCAAGGGAGATAGTGGAAGTGGTGTCTTCATCATATTTAGGAGGTGGATTAGCTATAGGATATGGAGGGGAAAAATCTTGAAAGAGATGAAAGGGTGCTTGCTCTTGATCTTTCTTGACATTTATAGCTTTTTCTTTTTGAGAGTCCTCTTGACATGGAGCCACTTCTAAGGACAAGGGAGAATGAAGAGTGAATGGAGTAGTGCTTGGATTAGGCATAGTAGTGCATGAAGGTTGAGGATGTTTAGGATTAGTAGCATGGAAAAGGTTTGCAGCCAAGTGAAGGTTAGCTTGAGTTTCTTTTAGAGGTAGCCCTTGAGGATACATGTAGTCAATGTGGAAAGCATTAGGTTCTTTATTTGATGGGGGCATGTTGGAAAGATTTGAAGTGTTGGGAGATGCATGAGTGTTGGAAGAAGTGGAAGATGTAATAGAGCTGCTACTAGACATAGGTTCATTAATGTAATTTTGCTCAAGAGAATTATCTTCACCACATGAGTCACTATAGGCTCCAAGATCAACAATCTCATCATCGATGATGAGATCTTGGATTTTATGTTTCAGCTCTATACAATCAAAAGTAGCATGGTCATTATATTGACGATAAGCACAATAATCATCCAAGAAAGGATTTCCATAGGAGCTAGACTTAGGCAACATGATGATCTTATTGCCAAGAAGTTTTTGCAAAGTGTCATCATAAGAATTTTCCAAGGGAGAAAAAGTTCTATTAGAAGTATGTCTAGAGTCCTTTTTTTGTTTCTCAAGTGAATGGTATGTATCCATGTATTCATCATTATCTTGGTCAAAGATAGGTCCATCATGAAATTTTAGCATAGGCTCAAAGGAGGTATCACTTGCTTGTTCTCTAAAGAGGTCTTTAGATCTAGAAGATGAAGACATTTGATGTCTTGAAGTAGAGCATGTAGACCTAGAAGAAGAGGATGACCTCAAAGAAGGTGACTCACATGCATTTAAAGACCTTAAGGAAGATTCATGTAATGATGCAATATTCTCCTCTAACCTTTTCTCAAGTTTAGACTTCATTTCTGTCATGCGCTTAGAGAGATGAAGGTAAGAAAGATCATTTGTCTCTTCTAGTTCTTTGTATTGCGCATATAGATCTTGAAACTCTTTAGTGAAATGGAGGATATCATGATCATCTAGATTTGGTTGAATTTTGGTAGCACAAGGTTTAGATCCCATAGTTTTAGATGCAAAGCCAAGCATAAAATAGTCTAGAAGATAACTTGATGTTGAAACTATAGGAGGTAGAGTGTTCACTTGCCAAGATAAATATCATCATGTATATGTTCCAAATATTTTCACAGGTCTAGCACATTCGAGAACACATCAAAAAATATCTACCTAAAAGTCATGGTTCATTACTCAACAACTTGGCCCACACTTGATGCTCCTTTGCCTCACACCACGTGGTTTCCCACAAGAGATATTGGCTTTGTCATGGAAGTGCCATAAGCACAACCAAGGGAACACATATGGTGAGTGTAAAATCTTAGGGTGATTCGGGTAGTCCACTAGGATCAATCCTTGCAGCAAGAAGTTGAGCAGCTAAAAAAGGTAGTTAATAAATTAGGGTATTTAGATAGGGCTTCCATTCATAGTGTTCCTCTTGCTCCCAATTACGGGACACCTCACCTTGCGATGAGTAACCGATCTCGCGATCACAAGAGTACCTTAAGCATTCTTGCCTAGTGATCTCCCTATGGTCAAAATCCCATAAGTGATCACACTAGGCAAAGATAGACACTACATCTACCAAGGTTTTTGTCCTTAATAGGCTTGAGTGTATAGTGGGTTGGAAGAGCTAGGTAATCGGCTTGTCCCCACTTGGATCGTTCCTCTCAGGTTGTCTGAGAGCAGGCCCTCTAAAAGATTCTAAACTACACAAAGAGTGGATCAACTTTTGGAAGTCAAAATTTTTGATTCACCACAAGGGTGAAGAGCATACTCTCCTATTCCAATCATTTTCTCCCAAACACACTAAGAAGATTCAGTTACCCCTTGCTTTTGAAACCAAATGACAAGTCAAGATTTCTGATTCACCACGAGGGTGAAGAGCATACTCTCCTATTACCAAAAGATTCCAATCACAAGTTTTATGTCCCTATAAAAATGAACAATTATTCAATGCCACACATGAAAACAAAAAAGCAACAAAGTTTGGATTTTTATGCTTTGGACAGCCCTGCAAACAATGTTAGTAGCCCTTGTGCATTTGAAGCTTTGACATGCGTTCTTTTTATGCAATGTTTTAATTTTTTTTTATAAGGATGGCAACCTATAATCACAACTTGTTAGAACCGAAAGTTAGTGTGAAATAACATAAAAATTTGAAATAAAATGTGGTGAGTTGCCTCAAAAATCCAATTTATCTTCCAACCAAGTGCATGCAAAGAAAGTGCAAGTTAATCACAAATGCTCTCATTTTTACTCTTTGATTTTGACCTAGTCAACAAGATTGGACTTTTTTGCTATGATTTTGTATCCAAAAATAAAAATGAAAAGAAGAGACCCTTGTTAAAAATTAGAAAGCTTTCCAAAAATGAAAGAAATTCAAAAATATCTCTTTATTTGTGCCCTAGAGACCAATTTTGTCAAAACAAGCTAGATTTATAAAATCAAATTTTTGATCTTTAATACGACCTCAAAATTAAAAACACAGAGAAAAAACCCTCATTAGAATTAAATATCCTTTCTGAAAATGTAATTTTTTCTGAAAAATGCACTAATTTGCGATCAGAAATGACTTTTTATGAAAAATAAAGAAAAAATCATAACTCCCGCAAATCATGTCAAAATTATTTAAAAATTAGGTTGAGACATTTTGAACACATAATTAACTTGTAATAAAAATTTTAGAACCGAAATTCAAGTGGTTTGAAAGATATGATCAAATCTTTAAACCAACTAGATTTTTGGCCTTCAAACCAATCTACTTATGGGTTGGCCTTAAAATCCAAGTGATAATTCTACAAAAGCACTTGATTAGATCCAATATGCTGTTGTAAAAAATTAGATATGAAATATAAAAGAAAATGGAGCTAGAAACTTGATTCAAGCCCCACGATGGGCGCAAAAAATGTACACTCGAAAGTGTCCCACTCTAAACCCTTCTATCCAAACGATTCCATGAGTTGGAATGTTCGGATGCTGGCTTAGAGCTCCCTATCCACAAAGTAAAAGAGATTATATTTCAAGAATAAGAAAGCTCTCAAATGAGCCTTAGAGATACTCTTCTTGCTAGTAAACCATGCAATGGGAGGTTCCAAAGACAAGATGCAAGAATGCAAATGTCCCAAGGAGTTCCTCAAGGATGCAATGCAAATGAAGATTAAGTTAAGAATGAATATGAAAAGTGTAGCTATTCTAAGCATGGATGAGAGTGTTACTATCTAACTATTAGACTATATGATTTAAGCTACATGTAAAAATGAAAGCTAAGCTAAGCTAGAATGCCATGATGCCATGGATGAGAGAATGTAGACAAGAAATAGAAGTTCTACACAAAGCTCCAAAGAAACCTGTTAGAAAATCTGCAGCATAACAATATTCAAAATGAGGATGGATTGAGGGGGAAAGCTCTCTCCCTTTTAAAGATGTATGGATGGTAGAGATCAAGATGAAGATGGTGGATGATCAACGGTGGAATTCAAAAAGAGGAGTGATCCATGTGCACACACAAGTCAACCAATAGAATATAAGTTGACTTGTCATATAAGACAAAAGTCACAAAGCCTTTTCTTTTAATTGCAAAATAGAAAAAGGACTTTATGTGTGCACTTTACGTGGGTTAGAAGAATGGGGTCTTTTATTTAATTAAAAGGGGACATGTTCTTTTAATAAAATAATGAACTTAGGATAGCATAGTCAAACTATAGGTTATAATCAAATAAATTGATTATTAGCAATTTGGCTTAGGTAAGTGATTAAATTAATTTAGTCAAAATGTTGAAAAGGGAGCTAATAGTCTAGATGACCATTTTTAGGTGACTACAATTACAATACCATTATTAAGCTATGTGAGATTAAGCTACATGTAAAAATGAAAGCTAAGCTAAGCTAGAATGCCATGATGCCATGGATGAGAGAATGTAGACAAAAAATAGAAGTTCTCCACAAAGCTCCAAAGAAACCTATTAGAAAACCTGCAGCATAACAATATTCAAAAATGAAGATTGGATGATTTGAGGGGGAAATCTCTCTCCCTTTTAAATTCATATTGACGATAGAGATCAAGATGAAGATGGTGGATGATCAATGGTGGAATTTGAAAAGAGGAGTGATCCATGTGCACACACAAGTCAATCAATAGAATATAAGTTGGCTTGTCATATAAGATAAAAGTCTCACAAGCCTTTTCTTTTAATTGTAAAATAGAAAAAGGATTTTATGTGTGCACTTTAAGTGGGTTAGAAGAATGAGGTGTTTTATTTAATTAAAAGGGGACATGTTCTTTTAATCAAATAATGAACTTAGGATAGCATAGTCAAACTATAGGTTATAATCAAATAAATTGATTATTAGCAATTTGGCCTAGGTAAGTGATTAAATTAATTTAGCCAAAATGTTGAGAAGGGGGCTAATAGTCTAGATGACCATTTTTAGGTGATTACAGTGTCGAGTGAGTGATTGAAACTAATAGACATGGGTATGAGGATCTCAAGTAGTGTCTGTTTCCAAGTTTTCACCACTTGGCAGATTTTTTTAGGACTTTTTTTCATTGTTTTTGTATTTTTTTAATTTTTGAATTTTTTGGTGATAAATCAAAGCACCTATTGCTATGTTTTCACTAAGATCATTTTTTAGAATATTTTCTAAATTTTAAGCTTTTTTCAAGATCAATAGATATGTACAAAATAGCTGAGTTGTGGGACTTAAGAATAGAACTTCTTTTGATGTAGGACATTGATAGGCTCTGCTAGTTTCTTCCCTTTTGGAGTGGAAAGATGATAAGTACTAGACCCAAATACTACTATGATTATGTAATGGCCCAAATAGTTAGGTTCAAAGTTCCCTTTTTGTTCTCTGTGCTACTGATTTTTAGGATTTTCCCTTAATAAAAGCTCACCCATTTTGAACTCATGAGGATGAACTCTCTTATTTTAGGTAGTAGACATACACTTCTGACAAGCCCTCATAAGATTAAAATCAATCTTGTGGCATTCATCAAGAGTTTCTAGTTCTTGTATTCACATAGCCCTATGGTCTTCATCGTTGATCAACCCATGTAAGGAGACTTGCAATGAGGGGATCTTAACTTCTAAGGTGAGAATAGTCTTAGAGCCATAGACTAGATAAAAGGACATGGCCCCTGTAGGAGTACAAATGGTAGTTTTGTAGGCCTATAGCACTAGATTGATCTATAAGTTCCAGTCCTTCCTTGATTTGTGAGCCATTTGGTGCAATATTTTTAGTAATGTTCTTTTTGGAGGCATCAACTTGGTCATTGCCTTTAGGGTAGTAGATTGAGGATTGATGTTGTTTGATTCTAAATTTCTTGCATAGTTGTTTGAGGTGCTTGCTCTTGAATTGTCCTCCATTATCAGTAATAGTGGAGGAAGGAATGCTATAATGAAAAATGATGTGGTTTAGTATAAACATGGCAAGATGTTTTCCTATATTAGTAGATAGTGGTATAGCCTTAACCCATTTGTTGAAATACTCAGTGACTATAGTGATTAATGTGTTGCCACTAGATGAAATTGTATGAATCTTTCCTACCAAGTCAAAGGCCCATTGCTGAAATGGCCAATATGTAACAGAGGGTATCAACTCACAACCAAGAGAATGAATCAAATTATCATGAATTTGAATATTTTTTTACATGACTTATCATAATGAACAACATCATATTGCATGGTTGGCTAGTAATAACCCACCCTAAGCAATTCTTGAGCAAGTGAAAAACCATTGGAATGTGCCTTGTAAATGTCATCATGAACTTTGGCTAGTGCCTTTTTGGACTCTTCTAGTTGTAAACACCTAAGAAATGTTCCATGTAGACCCTTCCTATATAGGTCACCGGAGACCAAAGTGTAATGTGGAGCATTTTTGAGGAGTTGGCATTTTTGTTTGCATGTGAGGTTTTCAAGAATAACATGATCATGTAGGTAAGAGAAGATGGTAGCATAGGAGGATGAATCATGATCTATAATAGTGTATATCACATGATGATCTAAGGAATCATAAGTAGGATGACATAGTTCTTCCTCCAAGAACTCAGATCATTATTCATGTTCTTGCAACTAGAGGATAGATGCTAGAGTAGCCATAGCATTGACAACCTTGATCTCTATTTTAGGAATTTTTTGGAATGTCACAAAAGTGAAATAGTTCCTTAGAGCATCAATCAAATTCATGTGAGGTACTAACTTGTCATATTTTTTTTGATATTCATTGATTACTTGATTTGACAAGTTGAGGATCTCCATAGATGTGCAATTCAGTGATTCTCCATTCAAGAGCTATTGTGATCCCATTTATTAAGGCCTCATATTCTGCAATGTTGTTAGTGTAAGGGAATATAATTTTGTAGTATTTTGGGATTGTATAGCCATGAAGTGAAATAAACAAGATGCCCACCGCAGCCCCATTCTATGTATGAGAACTATCAAAGAACATTTTATAAGTTCTCTCAGTGATGTACATAATTGAGGCATCTAGAAACTCAATTTGCATAGGCATTGTATCTTGTAGTGGAAAATCAACCAATTGGTTAGCTATAGCCCACCCCTTGATAGCTTTGTGTTTGACATACTGAATGTCAAATTCTAAAAGAATCATCATCCATTTAGCAAGGTGGAAAGTAAGCACAACTTTACTTAACAAGTATTTTAGGGGATCAATTCTAGCAATTAGGTGAACTATATGTGCCAACACGTAATGTCTGAGTTTTTGAGAAGCAAAAACCACTACAAAGGAAAGATTTATCAATGTTTCTATAGTTTGTTTCATAGGCTATGAAAGTGCGACTAATGTAGTATATTGTATGTTCTTTCCTAGTCTTATCATTTTGTGCTAATAATGCTCCTAGAGAAGATGTTGTAGTTGAGATATACAAAATCAAAGGTTTTCCTAGTATGGGTGGCATTAATATAGGAGGTTTAGCCAAGTACCCTTTGATTTGGTCTAGAATTTGTTGGCAATCTTCATTCTAGATATGAGTAGAGACTTTATGCAAATTCTTGTTAAAAGATAGAGCTCTATTAGCCAACTGAGAATTGAATCTTCTAATGGATTGCAAACATCCTTATAGACTTCTAAGTTGACTGATATTTCTTAGAGGAGGCATTTCCATGATTGCTTGTAATTTTTTAGGATCAACCAAAATTCCTTTTGCTAGTATAATGTAGCCTAGCAATTTTTCAAATGTGACACCAAAGGTACACTTTTTTGGATTTAGCCTAAGTTGAAATTGTTCCATATGGTTCAATATCAAGCTAAGGTTGTCAAGATGTGTCTTTTTTTAAAGATTTTTCTAGTGTACCATCAACTTAATCTTCCATATTTTTATGCATCATATTGTGGAAGATGGTGGTCATTGTGCGTTGATAGGTAGCGCTAGCATTTTTGAGCCCAAAGGGCATGACATTCCAATAGAAGGTACCCCATGCACATTTGAAGGTTGTCTTGTCTTGATCAATAAGAGAAATTCTAATTTGGTTATCCCTAGAAAAGCCATCCATTAGGGAGTACATTTCATAACCCACTATTATATCCACTATCATGTCTATATTGGATAGTGGAATTCATCCTCAGGGCGTGCTTTATTTAGATCTATGAAATTAGTATAGAATCAAATGGATTTTTCATGTTTAGACACAAGTAAAATATTGGAAATCCACTCCGCATAATCAATAACTTTGATGAAGTTGGCACTTAGGAGTTTTTCTAACTCTGCATTAACCAAGAGGGCTACATGTAGATGCATCTTTCTTAATTTATGCTTAAAAAGTTTTACATCAGGAGAGATAGATAAATGATGCATGATTAGATCTGTGTCAAGTCTTGGCATGTCTAGGTAAGTCCATGCAAAGTTGATCTTCTTTTTGTAAAAGAACTTGGCAAAACTTTTCTTTTTGTTAGTTGACAATGATTGAGCCACATGGATAATTTTAGGAGATTCTACTTTCCTCAAGTTGATAGGTTGTATAGGTTCAATAAGAACTGAAGATATATCCTAAAAATAGCTTGGTAGACTACCAAATACCTCATTTGCAAGCACCTACAGGAGGTTTTCACCATTGGATACATCTTTTTTTCTACCTTTTTAGGTTCAAATATTGCCACAAAGTGGTTTTGGCCACTGACCACTTGTTTTTTCTTTTAATTTTATGATTGAGATACTTTATATCTACTTCCATCATGTTAACAGTGGGTTCACTAGTGGAAGAAGTGATGGGTTCAATGGCACTTAGGTAAAAGGTAATCTCATAGTCATTTTGAAAAGATGGTATTTCAGATCTTTGATATTGAACTGACTAATCTACAAGATCAGAGTGAATCAATAAAAGGGATGTAGAAGCTTCGAGGTTATTGATATGGAAAGATTCATCTCTAGTGACATGTAATGTTAAGCCTATAGAGAAATTTGTGAAGGAATCTAGATTAGGAATAGACCTAGAGGGACCAACGCGGTCCACTAAAGTAGGTTACAAAGAAAACTCATCTAACCATACACTAGACTCTTAAATTGCATTTGATTGGGTTGCATAGGTGTGAAAGACATCCATGCCTAATTTACAATATGCATTGGATAGACTTTCCCATTCATAGTCTCCAAAATCTATGCTTTGGTTCCTAGAAAAATATTTTGTCTAATCCATCTTTTGTTTAATTCTTCATGGTTAGATTTTTCTTGTATCGTGATGTCTAGAAGTGGAAGCTTCACAGAACTAGATATGGGTTCTCTTCTATCAAAGGTTGGTATTTCATCTTCTATCCCAAAACCTAGGCCAATAGTATCTTGAGTGTTGTGACCCTTAGTATGACTCAAGGGTTCTACCAGAGCCTTTTTGTTACTAGTTAAGGACCTGTGGCCTTAATAGCCCTTTTTTGTGAGAAGTTTATATTCTTTTCCATAGCTTTTAGGAGAGATGGGAGTAGTAATGTGACTTCCTCCTCATCTTCCTCTTCCCTATTAATCCAATCTTTGATTGCTTATTCCTCTTTTTCTACTTCTATGGGAACATAGGATTGAACAAAGGTGCCAAAAATGGTCATTACAAAAGCTAAAGGCTTTGTTTTGGCAAAAGGTTTCACATAAGTCTAAGGGGAAATAGGTAAAGTAACAATAGAGTCTAGAGTGTATTCACCCATGCCTAGGCTCATCATTTTCAATTTTTGTTCACACTCTATAAAGGATGGTGTCAGGTCATGAGAAGAGCGATTATGTGGAACCAATGCTTCTATAGCAGGTACCATATCCCCAGGGTCTTAGTACCATTAAAAGGAAATTTGATACAGTGATGATATGTGGAAGCTACTGCTGCATGTCATGAATCCATGGTTGTCCCAACAACAAATTATATGTAAGTGGTATGTCTATGACTTAGAAAATGAATTCTTTCTTAATCAGACTAACTCTAATCAGAAGCACAATTAGACCTTTAGAAGGTCTTTTGAACTCATCATAGGATTTGATAGATATCTTGTACCTAGGGTCAATGGAAAATTTAAACATTCTTAATTGTTGGATCACATTGAATGAGATGATGTTCAACCCTTTCTATCAAGACTTGGTGAATGCGAGTACAAAAAATTTGGACTGTGATATGAAAGGCAAGATTGTGGGGATGACTGAGAGATTTTTCATCTCCTTTAGAAAAGGTGAGTTAGTGAGGTGAAGAGATATGGTTCACCATAGCTTGGAATAATTCTGTGTCAATATCCATGGGAATGTTGACAGAATGCAAGGCTTTTTCAAGGATGTCCTTGTGCAAAGAGGATAATTCTAACAACTAAAAAATGGAGATTTGAGTTAGGGTACATTGCAATTGGTTGACAAGGTCATAATTGGAGATTACTAAGTTAGTTTCTTATTTGGAGGATGAAGCATGCTTAGGATCATTAGCAACTTTTAGGACAACTTTAGATTTCCCCCCAGTGACAGTGTCAAGTGGTTCACTCTATGAAGAGGAATATTTGGCCACTCCAAGTACCACCTTAGGTCTAGGGTCCTTATGGTGTTGGGGAGAAATTTTCATTTTAAGGACAACCTTGGGTCTTCATCCTCAACATCATAGTTTTGTTGATTTCCAAATTTAGAATTCATCATACAAAGATAATCAATAGGATCAATCATGTTTATAACAATATCTATGTTAGCATAGGCTTAGTTGATCTTGGCATCATGATTTTTCTTAGGAGGCTTGGAGGATTCACATTTCTCATATTCTAAAAAGGGTTGTGTAAAAGATTTATGGTCAATTTTTTTAACAAGGCCATTCATGACAACTTTACCAGCATCAATAAGATCTTGAATTAGATCTTTGAGTTTAAAACAATGATCAACAACATGGCCTTTTCTTCTATGATAGTTACAAAATGGTCCTCTCTCCACCAATTAGGCCTGATGGGTGGATCATAGGGTTGGGAGTTGTCTAGAAGCATGACCACATTTTTGGCAATTAGAGTCTTCAAGAACACACTGTAAGGTTCAACCATTAGCATGTAAACACATTAATTCTTAGTAAACTTGGTATTCTGGTCGAATGTTTATGGTTTCAAATCCTCTTTTTTTTGTAGCATAAATAGCATTAGAAAGGTTGAATTTAGACTCCTTGGTTTTAGGAGCATCCACTACTCCATCATTGACAAGATATTTATTTTTGTTCCAAGGTTTTTTTTGTCCTTGCCATTTCTATTTCTCTTTGTTCACAATAATATCAACCTTCTTCATAACACCATCCTCAATATGATATGCACTCTCAACTATTGTGTTGAACAATGTGAACAACTATTTTCTTAAGTCAAAGTATAGTTCTAGTACAAGTGTGTTGACAAAGATGTCAATTTTCTTAGCCTTAGGAACTTGCCAAGGGTACCTAGAGTATAGGGATCTCCATCTCTAAAGGTATGTTGCAAATTTTTTATTTTTTTTATGGTGCACAAGTCCAACATAGTTATGAGATGTTGAATGTTGTAGGAGTATCATTGGATAAAACATTGTGTGAGTTCATCAAATTTTTTGAGAGGGAGAGTCAATTTTGTGAACCACTCCATATCTTTCCCTCTTAGACTCCTACAAAATAATTGCATAAGATAGGTGTCTTCATGCATGAAATCCATTCTCATAGCACAAAAATATTTCAAATTATTGTGACAATCACAATTTCCATCATATTTGACATACTTAGGAGCCTCTATATCCTTAGGAAATGGAGGCATGTATAAAATCCTATCAAATAGGAGAGCACACATTGAATAAACAAATGTAGTTTTAGGTGGCTCTTTGGAAGTTTGTAATTGTGCAAGTTGTTTTCTCAATTCTTGCATTTCTTCCCTTAATATTTCAGCCTTGGTGGGCTCTCGCATTTTGATTATTCATTGCACATTAAAATATTGAGGGAGTTTCCATCCCTTTGTTGTCATATACTGGAAGGATTGGTCCCTATTGTGCTCCAAAGCCTTGAGCATCAGTTCTGGAGCAAGCTCATCTTATTGAAATCTTATTGAGTCTTTAGTAGTGATCTCATCATCACTTTCATGATGTGATTGTGATTGTCTAGGTGGTGATGGGAATGCTCCCACATTGACTCTAGGAGTCCTTGGAGGTGTGTGGTTGTCATCATTTCCAACAAGGGAATGTTATCAAGTGGATTGTGATAATAACCTCTTCTAGTTTCCTCATTGTGTGTATGAGTGTTGGGATCAACTTATTGATCAACTCTTTCTCTAGTGTGGATGGTTTCTATAAGTCTTTCATTTTCATGTGGTTTCTCTTCTAAGAGGCATTTGATTTCTTCAAGATGCATGTTGGTTAAAATGTTTTCATCTATGGGTGTATCAAAGGGTGTACCAAATGGGTTTTCAAAGCTGTAAAGAAGATTGTGTCAGATGTTGGCTATTTGTGTTTAATTAGAATTGTGATCTTCCACACAAGGTTATCTATGAGGGTGCCTAGATGGAGTCTCCAATTATGCAAAAATGAAAGAGAAACAACTACCATTACCAATTTTGAACCTACTTGTGACTAGCATGTAAGGGTGTGTCTTTTCTTAATAGGACAAGAGAAATGTTTAAGATTTGAAGCTTGTATAATCAATAATAATCACTTGACAAAGTAAAGTAGATGGCTTGTCAAGATTGTTCAAGAATTTACAATATTAGTGACTTGAACTAAGAGTGCGAATAAGAATCTCAATAGAAAATAGCTAGCATAGAATAGCAACTAAGTTTTGACAAGTGATCATTAATGACATTAAACTCATCTTTTCAACCTTAGACAATACCTATCATACATTTTTGAGACCAGATTTAGGAAGGAGTGGATTGAAAAGACCCTAGATCAATTAGAATGCACTAAATAATCTATTTTGGTAGCCAAATAACCCAAGAAATATTCTTCTAGAATCTAGGCGATAGTAGGACAACAATTTATTTCATATGACAAAGTTCACAATAACTAGGTGACACTTTTCTATTGGGCAATAGTTTTCCTTAAGTAGGGTGATAAAACTGAGTATAACCAAGTGATAGACCTGGAAGGAAACAAGCAATACTTTTTTGGACAAAAAGTGTTGTGTGATATTTATCTAGAGATAGTGCAATAGTTTTCCAGTGAAATGTGAAAAAGGAAAATTTTGATTCAAAATTTTTGCATTTTCAGTTGGTCAACCAAATAGTTTTAGATTAGATAGTGTGAGACTTTAGTTCGTGTCAAAGAACAAGGTTTACAAATAGTAAGGGTATTTTAGCATGTCTCAAAAAATTGAACAAGGGTCAAAACCACATTGCCAATACACATTTGTTATATCAAAACAACCTTCTTACCAATTTTACTAAGATATTTGATTTGTGAGAACATTTTCATAGGTCAACACATTCGAAAACACTTTCCAGGGAATCTACCTAAAAGTCATAGGTCATTATTCAATAGCTTGGCCCATACTAAGTGCTTCCTCACACCAAATCGTTTCCTACAAGAGATATTGGCTTTGTCATGGAAGTTCCATAAGCACAACTAAGGGAACATAGATGGTGAGTGTAAAATCTTGGGGTGATTCAGGCAGTCTAGTAGAATCAATCCTTGCACAAAGAAGTTGAGTAGCCAAAAAGGCTAGCTACTAACTTAGAGTATTTAGAAAGGGCTTCCATTCATAATGTTCCTCTTGTACCCAATTAAGGGACACCCCATTTTTCAGAGGCTAATAGACTTCATAGCCATAAGAACACCTTAAGTGTTCTTTCCTACCATTTTCCTCATGGTCCCAATCCCACAAGTAATCACACTAAGAAAAGATAAACAATACATATATCAAGGTTTTGTGTCCTTGTTAGCCTTGAGCTTATATTGGGTTGGAATATTTGGGTTTGCTTGTCCCCACTTTTTTTGTTCCTCTTAGCTTCCCAAGAGCAGGCTCTCTAAACGATTTTATCTAAAAATAGATTGGATCCACTTTCAAGAATCAAGATTTTTGATTCACTGTGAGGGTGAAGCATACTCTCCTATCTTAATCATTTCCCCCAAATATGCCAAGAAGCTTCAATTATCTTATTTCTTTCAAAATCCAAAGGAAAATCAAGATTTCTAATTCACTACAAGGGTGAAGAGCATACACTCCTATCACCAAGGAATCCCAACCACAAGTTTAGTTTTTATGCTTTGGGTAGTCTTGTAAACAAGTTTTAGCAGCCCTTGCACATTTGAATCTTTGACATGTTTTCTTTTCAAGGAAATTATGTAAGCATTTCAAGGCAACAAAAACCAAACACAACTGTTAGTCCAACAAGTTAGTCCCAATTTAGCATAAAATCTATAAATGAACCTCTGTCAAATAATTAAATACCTATAAAATCCAACAAACAACAAGCAACAATTGAGAAATTGACCAAATCACCCAAATAGCAAGAAACTCCAAGCTAGGTGACAATTTTTGCTGAAAGGCTTTCATATGATACTTTACAGTATACCTGTGTGACAATTTTCCTTTGTGCAATATTTCTTCTTAAGCTGAGTGATAAAACTTACTATACCAAGGCGATAAAGTGCAGTAAGTGTGTGTGACACATTTTTTGCAAAAGTATCGTCTAACACCTGTGACTATAAAAATAAATAAAATGCAAACAAAAAAGCTAAAGATGCAAGAAAATATAGTGAGATAAAGAGAAAAAATAGGATGTTCTGCCTCATGGTGGGCACCAAAAAATAGTCTCCAAAGGTGTCACACTCTAAACCCTTCTATCCAACTAATTCCATGAATTGGAATGCTTGGATGCAACTTAGAGCTCCCTATCCATGGAGTGCAAGAAAGTATGTTTCAAGTATACAAGGGCTCTTATCTGAGCCTTAGACATAATTTTCTTGCTAGTAAATCATGCAACGAGAGGTTTATTTGAGACAAGATGCAAGAGTGTAAGTGTCCACATGAGAACTCTCAAAATGCAATACAAATATGGATTAAACTAGTATGAATATGCAAAATGCAGCAATGTTAACAAGAATGAGAGTATTATTAATCTAGCTATTTAAGCTATGTGAGATAGATTATTGCAAAAAGGGAACTAAGCTACATGAAACTACACTAAAGAGATAGATTATTTCAAAAAGAGAACTAAGCTGCATGAAACTACATTGAAATGATATGGATGATAAAAAATAGACAAGAAGAAGAAGTTCTCAACAAAAGCTCTCAAGAATTTGAATGCTAAACCTACAACATAAAAATACTCAAAAGTGTGGATCCTTTGACAAGGGGAGAGCTCTTTCTTTCAAACATGTATAGATGGTGAAGATCAAGATCAAATTATGGATGATCAAGGGTGGAGTTTGAAAATTAGATTGATCCATTTGAACACACAAGTCAACCAATAAACAAAGAGTTGGCTTTGCATGTGAGACAAAAAGAGTCTTTTCTTTTAATTTTTAAATTAGAAATAATGTTTTATGTGTGCACATTTACTGGGTTAAAAGAAAGGGGGCTTTATTTAATTAAAGGGGGACATATTCTTTTAATAAAATAATGAACTTATAATATCATAGTCAAAACTATACGTTATAATCAATTAATTGATTATTAACAATTTGGCCTAAGTGAATGATTAATTAATTTAGCCAAAATGTTGAGAAGGGGGCTAATAGTCTAGATGACCATTTTTGGGTGATTACACCTTAGTCTAATCATTTTCCTCTTGATTACTTTTTTATTGTAAAATATATTGAACTCACCTGAAATGAATTCTCACCTTTGTCTAATCTCAAACATTTTAGACTCTTTCCTATTTCCTTTTGAACTCTAGTAAGATACCACTTAAATATTTGAAATGCATCAGATTTTTCCTTAATAAATATTATAGTTGTCATTCTAGAAAAGTCATCATCAAACAAAATGATTTTTTTATATATCATATAATAGCTTTGTATTCCAATAAGACCACACAAGTTAGTATGAACCAACTCCAAAATATCATCAGAAGAATAGGTCTTGCTCTTGAAACTAGACTTTATCATTTTACCCATTTAACATTGTTTGCACATCACTTTATTGGGTTTTCTTTGTCTTGGTAATCCTATAACTCTTTTCATTTTACTAATGCTTACCAAGTTATTAAAGTGCACATGACATACCTCCTTATGCCATAACCAAGCATCTTCATATTATGAAATTAGACAAGAATCTTTAGATAGGTCTAGATAGAACAAGTTACCTCTTGTTTGTTCTCCACTTCCAACAAGTTCACTAGTACCATAAATATAAATTTTTCCTTCTTGTTCTAGAAATAAACTCTATAGCTAGAACATATCAATTGTACCACACTAGGAAAGTTATATTTTAAACTATCAACACAATATACATTGTCACATTTGATCTTTTCATTTAATTTAATTTAATTGATCCTTTACCCTTTACCCTTCAAATAACAATTTGCATTGTTACCAAACTTAACACTACTTCCATTATAGTATTATAGCTTATTAAGCTTACTTGTATCACTATTCATATGATATGAGCAACCACTATAAATTATCCATATATCATTCTTAATCACATGTGAGATCAATGTGGTTTTCTCATCTTCATAAGAATTATCTTTTATTGCAACATAAATGACTTCTTCATCATGATCATCAAAATTACTGTTAGAACCATCCTCTTCAATAATATAGCAAGATTTCTTACCTTTGTCCTTATAGTCTCTTCTATATTTGTTCCCTTTGTAGTCTTTATCATCTCTTCTTCCTTTGTAATTTAAGTCTTTCATTTCATCTTTTTCATCTCTATTAGGACATCAAGCAACAATATGACTAAATTTGTTACATGTAAAACATATGATAGGAAATTTACCTTTGTATTTTCATTTTCCTCTAGGAAGCCTTTTAGCCCACAATGCTTCAAGTTCATCATTAGATCCATGGTCACTTTCTACATACTTTATTTTCTTCTTTTTCTTAGATTCGTCAAGGGTTAGTTGGGCTTTCAATGTAGGTTCAATATTTGTGGAGAGAAATTATCAAAATTTGATAATTCAAATGCACTAAGTCTACCAATCATACTATCCAAGGTTAGATCATTACTAGGTGTCCATCTTAGTTTTTGAATAATAGATATACCAATTACATAGATAGGAAGCACAGTCCTCAATACATTGATTACCATAGTCTCATTAGTTATATGTCCTCCAACTCCTTTGATAGAATTCACCAGTTCTTTGATTTGACAATAATACTATGCAATATTCTCACCTTCTTGCATTCTCATGTCATCAAATTTTCCTCTGAAGACTTTTACATTATCTCTCAATACATTCTTGTCTCCTCCATGTATTTTTTCCAACTTCTCCCACATTTTCTTAGTAGTAGTGGATTCCTTTTCATCATCAAAATTTGCATAACTTAGGATTGCTACAAGTTCAATCATCGTTTGGTTGGGCTCCTGCTTCTCTTTCATTTGTTCAACTGTCATAGGTCTAGGTACTTCAATGTATTCATTGTCCAAGTAGTAAGATGTGGAATCTCCAATACTATATAAGTTCAATCTCATCATTCTTTTCCATGCTAGGAAGTTCTCCTTGATCAGCTTAGGTGTCTCTCTCTTGTACATCTTGAACTTTGGCTTGAGTCCCTTCAAACTTTCCTAACAAGCACCAAAGCTCTAATACTAGTTGTTATAATGATTTAGAATAATTGATAGGGGGGTGGGTGGGGGTGAATCAGTAATCTTTAGGTCTAGAGGAACCAATTCATCTTTTAATAACTTGAAATAGATTAAACAATCTCAAATACCCACTTGGTCCCTATAGCATATCATCAAGAATTTAACATTTCAAGAAATATCTTAAATCTATGTCTCTGTATGTGTTGACTATAGGTAAAAAAACTACTATAACATATAATATGCATAACGGTAACATCCACACATGAAAATAACACTTTGACACTAGGATTTAATGTTAAAATCCCAATTTGGGAAAAACCACCAAGTAACATACTACCAATTTTTCACTCTTATAAAGTGAGCTCAGTTAAAAGATAACCATATTAAAGGTTATACAACACACTGTATAATATGGCCCTATTAAAGTCATCTAATCACCTTGTTAGGAGTGGCCTTTTTAGAGGACTTTAGAACATCCCATTAGAATATCACCTTGATTAAAGGATTTACAAAATGACTCTTAGGTCAACCTTGATTAAAGGATTTTGACTAATAAAACAGTTATAATGTAACATTAGGTTTGATCTATAAAGTATAACTCACTTTGTGAATTCAAATTTTCATTCGCTCATCTATTGGTTCATTGAATAGCCTCCATTAACATCTCCACCATTTATTTTCTTGGCATCTCCTCAATCAACCACTCTTCAAAAAATCTTCACAACTTCTCCTTAAGATCTCTAATCAACAAAAAATTAACCTTGAAATTCATTCCTTATGCCTCCTTAAATAAGTAATTTTGATCATTTTCCTCTTAAACATCATTGTTGATCTTAGGGTTAGGTTAGATTCATCAAATCCTTCCATATTTTTGTTCTCCTTATTCTTCTAGAAACCATTGATCAAATCCTTGACTTTGATCACTTAACAAACCCTCCTCATGCATTAAATGCATCAACTCATAATCCTTATCTTCCAAATTCTTTGACTAATTCAAAATTTTAATTGTGTCAGCCTCAAATTCAAATCTTTCTCAAATTGTAACTTTTTTTGTCACTTGGTAATCACTATGTTGTTCAACTCGATCATCATTGTGTAGCTCAACATATACTACACTTTCTCACTCGGCATCAACATCCTTTCTTGACCATTACTATGCCTAGTTGCTACTATGATTCTTCATACATTTTCTCAACAATAACTAACACTGAACTTGAACTATTCACTCAGCTTCTAGTGAATTCTTTAATCTTTTTTTTTGGCTCCTTCATTGACCATGCACCACTGGTACTTGGTTAAGCTTATCCTTTTGACTTGTTTCAACTCTTAGCTTCAGCCAACTATCTTCTTCACTTTATGTATTGATTGAACAACTCACTATCTTGTCAAGGACTAAATTATCAAATGCCCATTGTATTTCCATGATACTTAATACATCTCAACTCAACCATTCACTAGGTCATCTCATAATCTCTTGTTTTCAAATCTTTCTCATCAATCAAATGATATGACACTCTACACTATTAGTAAATGTATCTCTAGTAGGTTTGACACTCTATCTTACCAATAAGTTTGGCATAAATGACAACATAATAATTTCTCTAATTTTAGTTTCCAAAATTAACTCCATTTTGGTTCCTCTTAAGCACATAGCATGAAGGGTCCTCAAGAGTGATAAGAATGTCACCACCTTTTTCAAAATCAAACTCATATTTGAAGTAATAACTTACAGAATTTCCAAGTCCTCTTGATTTTTTTTCATCACCAATTAATTCTTCTATAGCTTCCTTGTTTTCTTCCATCCCTCAATAATGTACCATCTCTGAGTAGGTGCCATCATGATCATATCTCAAGTGGAAAATAACATACTTACCTTATCAGTAGAAGGCCCTTCAATTAATGGCTTTTGATTTCCAGGTAACATGTTGGGTTGTCTCCCCATCATCCTTGAGTTTGGATGTTTCCTTGGAATATATTGATAAGGGGCATTGGCCTTAGGCATTTTTCTTTTAATTATGATCACATCATTCACCAACCTTCAAACTAGAGGGTCAATTGAACATGACGTAGAAGCTTGTAAATTGTGTACTTGCACATCCCTCCTTTACTTTATTGCAGCAATAAGATCATCTTCCAACTCAATAGCTAATCTTTAGCCTACATCAACATGGTATAATCTATCATGCCTCAAGTGAAAAGTGATGTTAGGAAACATAACACTGACAAAGAAGCCATTCATATTCTCACTATTTGCTCTCTTTGTAATGGGTATTTTACGTAATACCTTGTTAAATTTTTCCACAAAATCACACATAGTTTCTTGAAATTCTTTCTTAAGTCATGTTAACTATAATAAGAGGGTATGTTCATAATCAAATTCTTTAAACCTTGCTTCAAAGATGATCCTTATTGAGGCCCAGTCAGTTATTGATCCATTAGGTAAATAATGGAACTAGTCTACACTACTTCAATCAAGGTTTGCACAAATAACCTAACTACAACATTTTTGGTGGAAACAAAAAGAACCCCACATGTAGTATTAAAAGAATTCAAATGTTCATCTATCAAATTTTTCCCATTTCCACTAAAATTGGGAAGGATGTCTCTTTCTCCTTTTAGGAGAAAATTTGGATTGGGTCTGAGGTTTAGAGGTCCAACTTGGGCACCCCAAGGGTTAGCATTAATATTACGTAATATAATATTAAGAGGTTGGGCTTTAAAGTGTGTTATAATTAAGGTTCTATATAACACTAAGGCCATTAGGCTAGAAGCAACTGACATCAATCTCTTAGGAGAAGGTGGCCTACTTCTACACTTCTTATCCTTTTCCTTCTATTGGTGAGGTTGGGGGAACTTTTTTGACAAACAACACAAACACATAACATAAACAAAAACAAAAACAAAAAAATTATAAGAAATATGGGCTTCTTATTATCGTCACAAATATGGAAATGTAAAATTTTGAAATACAATATGTAAACCCATGCAAGTGCCTTCCTTACAATAATTTGCAACAAAGAGCTACAAACTATCACCTATATCTTTCCTACACAATATACAAGAATTCCAAAAAGTCATTTTACACCACACGAGAAGTTTCTAGACATCAAACCCTAACCCTTGAGACTGTCTAACTCTAAAATTAGATATTAAATTTTCCTGGTACACCTTCAACACTTATTTTGGAAAATTTGTTTGGCCCAACTTTGGAAGGCCATAACTTTTGAACCATTGCTCTAATTAGCTATTATAACCACTTTTCAGAATCCTCAACTTCTAATCTAAATGGCTTAACTCATGAAAGCTCTATTCAATCCTATTTTGTGTTGAAAATAGATTGATACAAGTATGATAATGTATTTTATTCATTATTTTGTTGCTGATGTCAAACCTACTACTTCCTGGTGAGACAATTGCTTATATTATTTGAGTACTATCATTTGTTTGATTGATGAAGAGGATTTGATCAATTGAGCTAACAATAACACCTAGAGGAAAGGTTAAGTTATGATATGGAAAAGGATTACAATGATTAGTTAAGATAGTGATATCATAGTGCATTGATAAACTACTTAATGTTGCAAAGGATGTTTACATTGATTAAGTTTAGAAGAAAAATTTGAACAAAGTATGGCTAGTAAGCTTAATAAACTACATAGTTGGTACTGAGCAAAGTTAGTGTAAACCAAGTAGAAAATTAGTTGGAGTTGAGAAAAGTCAATTTTAGTGTAAGCCAAGTGATATGGTGTAAGTTGAGTAACACAGTGTAAGCCAAGAAAAGTTTAATTGATGCCAATCACTAGTAAACATTAGTTCATGCTGAATCTTTTGATAGTGGATGTCGAACAACATAGTATGTGTCGAACATTAGACGAATGTTAATGATAAGTGTTAGGATTATGAGAAAGATCAAGAATTTGATGAATCTAAGCTAAAAAGTTTGATTTCTTGAATTGTGTGAACCATGTGGAAGATAAACTTGATGATTTGGTGGCACAAAATTCATGGCAAACCATTTTGAGGTGAATCAAAGAGAATTGAAGGAGAAGTTTCTAAAAGTGAATGAAATAAAATAATGGGTAGATTCATTAAATTCTACCTAATCTAACCTAACCCAAAAATGGATGAAAGAGGATGAATAGAAAAAGATCTTAATTCTCTATTTATAGAGATGGTTGGTCAGAAGAAAAGGTTGTCATGTGCAAGAACCTAAGGAAGACAAGGAGTCTAGGGTATTGCTTCATTCAATGACCTAAGAGACGAGACTATATTGGTAAGCAAAGCAACAAGGCTTAAGGGTATAGATGCTTGAAGGGTGAACAAGCTATCAGAGTTGAAGTGTGTGAAAGAAAAGCGGAATGGAGGACTAGAAACAAATATCTATAATCTGCAAGTGTGTTATGAGTTGTTATCAGATCAAGCCTTACTATTGCTTTCTAATCATTTTATTAGTCTAGGGTAAATCCTTTGGATTAAGTTTTACCTAAAAATCATTTGTAATTCCTTCAGCCAGTTGGAATTCCAAGTGATTGATCTAAAGTCCTCTAATAAGGCTTAGTCCCAATAGGGTGATTGAAATCATTTAACCAGGTCACATTTAATAGTGTGCATTGTCACCATTAATAGGGTTGGCCTGTCACAAGACATCACTTTAGAAGAGTGATAATGAGTAGCATGTTACTAGTGGTTTTCCCAAATTGGGTTTCCACATTAAATCATTGTGTCAAATGTGTTATTTAATATTCTATGTTTCATGTTTACATTTCTACAAAGCTGATTCTACAGTAACCTACAAGTTTAAGTGATTGTATGATCTAATGGATTCATGCATGATGAAAATATTTTATGGATATGGGTTCACTAAATTTTGAAAGGTTTTAATTGTACATCTAGACCATGGATAGCTAATTCACCCACCTCTTAGTTATTCTAAAGAATTCAACAATTGGTACCCAAGCCATCTTCTTAGGAGCACTAGTTTGAAGGTACTAGAAGCAAAAAGATCAAGATGTCAAAAAGAGAGGTACCTAAGGTTAATAGAGATAACTTTCATGCATAGAAAAGTTTGATGAAGCTACAACTAGGAGGTCTTGGAGATTATATACAATCTACCATTGTTGTTGAGCATGTTGATCCTACTAGAGTCCTAACTCTTAAAGATCTGAAAAAGAAAAAAGAACACAACCAAGCAATGTTGGAAATTTCCTCTACCCTAGGTTATGTCGAGTTTGATGATATCAAGGGTTGTGATAGTGCAAGGAAAATGTGGGATGCTCTACACAACATCTATGGAGAAGACCAAAATATTCTAAGAGCCAGATCTAAAAGTCTTAGAGGTAAGTTCAATGATATGAGAATGCAAGAAGGTGAGAATATTGCTCAATATTTCTCTAGAATAAAAGATGTATTTAATGCAATAAGAGGAGCTACTGGTAATATAGATGATGAGACTATACTAAGAAAAGTTTTGAGAACATTGTTGCCTATTTATGCTATTAGAGTTTCTACAATAGAAGAACTGAGATGTATACCAAGGAATGAGCTAACTCTTGAAGGTCTAGTAGGTAAGCTCATTGCTTTTGAGCTATCTATTTTTGATAATTATAAACCTACCAATGTTGAATCTTCTTTCAAAGTTGAGATGTCATTGAAGGAACCTAATGAGAAGAAGAAGAAGAAGAAAGGGAAAAAAATGTGTCCAATGACAGTGATATAGATGAGAAAGATGTAGATAAACTTGAAGCACTACTAGCAAGGAGATTTCATTGAGGTAAAGGCAAGTTTAAAGGTAAGTTACCTATCATGTATTTCAATTGAAATGAGGTTGGTCATACTGCTACTAGATGTCCATAGAACAAGAATTATAGAGGTGGAGATAAATACAAAACTAGAAGAGATAAAGACAAAAAAGATTACAAAGACAAAGTTAAGAAGTCTTGCTACATTGCTAAAGAGGAAACAAAATATGGATCTGGTGATCATGATGATTAAGTGGTGTATGTTGCAATGAAGGATGAATCTAATGAGGATGAGATAAATACACTAGAGTCTTGTGTGAACAAGTTTGATAGATGGATCATCGATAGTGGGTGTTCACATCACATGACTGGAGATAAAAGTAAATTTATTACCTTGAATTATTATGATGGAAATAGTGTAAGGTTTGGTAATGATGCACCTTGTCTAATAAAAGGAAAAGTTCTATCAAACTCACAAAAATATTTTATGTAAAAATGCTTATCATGTTGAAGGACTTAAATATAATTTTTTGAGTGTTTCAAAAATGAATAATTTAGGTTGTAAGGTTGAGTTTGAAAACAAGATTGCTAAGATTTATGATACTAATGGAAAATAATTGAAAAAGGTGATCAAACTAGAGGTAACCTATTCTACCTTCATCTAGAGGATGCTACTTGTTTAATTTTATAATTTGATGATACGTGGTTATGACACAAGAGGTTATGTCATGTTAATTTTGATAACTTGGTTAGTATCAGTAACATGAGAAGAGTCAAAGGTTTTTCTAAGTTAAAGAAACTTGACCATATAATTTGCAAATAATGTCAATTATGAAAAATATCAAAGTCAAGTTTTAAGAGTAAGATGCATACCTCTAAAGGAATATTAGAGATTGTTCATATTGACTTGTGTGGACCAATTGAAGTGCAAAGCTACAAAGGAGACAAGTACATTATGCTACTCATTGATGATTATTCTAGAATGATGACGGTTATATTTTTGAAATAGAAATATGATGCTTTCCAAATGTTTAAATGGTAATTAGCAAGAGTTGAGAAGGAAACATGCAAAAAATTGAATTGTTTGAGATTTGATAGAGGAGGAGAATTTACATCAAATGAGTTTGAAATGTTTTGTAATGATAGAAGAATCAAAAGATAGACATTTGCTCCTAGGGCCCCTCCACAAAATGGAATTGCTAAAAGAAGGAATAGGTCTATAATGGATTGTGCTAGGACACTCTTGATGGAGAAAAATGTAGCTTTGAAATAATGTAGAGAAGTTGTAAGTACAACTGTCTATATCTTGAACCATGTGCAAGTTAAGAAAGATACTCATTCAACACCTTTTGAAGTATGGTATGGATACTCACCCAATGTAGAATATTTTAAGGTATTTGAAAGAAAGTGTTATATTCTCAAGATTTTAGGAATGGTAAATTAGATGCAAAAAGTGAAGAAATTATATTCCTTGTTTATTCCACAAGAAGTAAAGCTTTAAGTGTTTAAATACTAACACTAACAAAGTTGTGGAAAATGAAAATGTGGAATTTGATGAATATACAGAAGTACATGAGGCTAAACCTATGAAGGAACCAAAAGAATACAAATCATTTTTATACTTTTATGAAGGTATGCCTACTAATAAAGATGTTCTAAATCAAGTTGCAAATCAACAACCAGTTCTAGTGACTACTGAGTCGCATACTATGAATGTTGAGTTGCATTTAGGAGCTAAGTTATATTTAGGTGTCAAGTTATAGAATGAAGTTGAGGACCATTATGATTCTGAGATTAGCATACATGAAAGAGATGTTGAACCACCTAATAGAGATGTACATAGTGATTTAGAAGTTGAGAAACCAAGTGAAAAAACTAGAGTAGAACCAAGATTGTCTAAGTATGTCAAGAGACATCACCCTGCTACACAAATGATTGGAGATAAAAATGCTAGACCAATGACAAGGAACAAGTTGAGAAGTGATATATGTTTGCTGAGCAAACAAGAACCTAAAATAGTGAAAGATTCATTAGAGAATGTGGATTGGACTAAATCCAAAAGAGATTGAACAAATTGATAAAAATAAGACATGGACTATAGTTCCTAGATTAGAAGACAAAAATGTGATTGGTACCAAGTGGGTATACAGAAACAAGTTAGATAAAAATGGTCAAGTCACAAGGAATAAGGCAAGATTAGTTTGTAATGGATATGCATAAGAAGAAGAGATTGAAAATGGAGAAACATTTTCCCATGTTGCAAGACTGGAAGGAGTAAGAACTCTACTTTCTTACTTTGCATATAAAGGTTTCAAAGTTTATCAGATGGATGTTAAGTCTAAAATTCTAAATGGTATATTAGAGGAAGAGGTTTATATAGAATAGCCAAAAGGATTTTTTGATGCTGAAAACAAATACATGCTATGTAGACTACATAAAGCTTTATATGGTTTTAAGAAACCACCGAGAGCATGGTATGAAAGGCTTCATAATTATCTTGTGAAGATTGAATTTGAGAGGAATGATGATAAGAATAATTTGTACTTGAAGATGGATAAAGACAAAGTTATTTTACTATCTAAAATTTCTGTTGATGATATCATATTTGGATGTCAAGATACTTTATGTAAGGACTTTACAAATGAAATGAAGAAAGAATTTGAGATCTCTATGTTTGGAGAGATCAAGTTCTTTATGGGTTTACAAGTACATCAAATGAAATATGGTATATACATCACATAGTAATAGTATGTAAAGGTTTTATTAAAAACTTTTGGATTGGAGGATTCCAAGCTAGTAAGTACACCTATGGTAATAGGACATAAATTTTCTAAGAATGATGATTTAGCTAAGGTGAGTCAAACATTATACAGGTCTATGATTCACAAATTAAGATATCTAGTACAAAATGGACCTGATATTGCATTATCTATTGGGATAGTTGCAAGATTCTTTGCTAATCCTAGGGAGAATCATTTGATGACAGTAAGAGGATAATGAGATATCTAAAAGGAACAATGACTATGGTCTATACTATAAGAAAAATGATAAATTTGAATTGAGAGCCTACATTGATGCTAATTGGATTGGAAATATTGATGATAAAAAGAACTCTAGTGGAGGATCATTTTTCTTAGGAAAAAGGTTGGTTAAATGGACTAGCAAGAAACAAAACTACATCTCTCAATCTAATATTGAAGCTAAATATGTTGTTGTTTTAGTAAATTGTATAGATATTGTATGGACCAAATCGCTGCTCAAAGGTATGAAGGAGAAAATCACTGAACCTGTGATAATTTGTTGTGATAATACAAGTGTTATAAATAGATCAAAGAATCCTATGATGCATAGAAAGACTAAGAACATTGCAATCAAGTATCATTACTTGAGAGAGTTAGTTCAAGATAAAGAGGTGAAGATGGAATATGTAAACAAAAAAGAGAAAATAGTTGATATCACCACAAAAGCATTACCTAAGGATGCTCATGAGTATCTAAGAGGTAAAATAGGGGTTATATCCTATTAAAGGATATCTAAGAAGCATTAGGACTATCTTGCATCAAACAAGTTGATTGATATATGTTACACATTGATAGTGTGGATCTTACTTTAGGAGTCACCTAAAGTAATCAAAGAGCTGGAGTTACAAATAAGTCATAAGCTAGGCGACCAAGGGAGAAACTAACAATGTTCATATCTGAATATTAAGATGACAAGTCTTTGGAATTGTTTTCAAAGAGGGAGATATTGCTGAGGGAGAAGAGGGAGAAATCCTAATCCTCTTGATCCCACTAAGGGATAAATCTTAACTATTGAGGGAGATACTATTGTCAAAAAAGGATAAATCTAGAACAAGAGACATAAAGGGAGATAGAAGTTATAGATAGAAGACACATGGAATATCTACTTAGAGAGAGAAAGTGTACCTATTGATTACATCTACCTAGTAAGATGGAATTAATGTCAAAGGATATATAAGAAGTGATTGAGAGGGAGTCATAAGGATGAGTTGATTGATTGTCTATTGGTCAAAACAAAATTTTGTAACCTATTCAAAAGATAAAATGTTGCTAATAGAGGGAGAGATTTCAATACATTGAATTATTTTCTTTTTGGTATTTTGTAGGTTGAACTGATTAAGCTTAGTCAATTTCGCTTTCCATTAATGCCAAAGAGGGAGATTGTTAAAAATAGATTGATACAAGTAGGATAATATGTTTCAATCATTATTTTGTCACTGATGTCAAACCTATCACTTGCTGGTATGACAATTACTTATATAATTTGAGCACTATCATTTGTTTGATTGATGAAGAGGATTTGATCAAATGAGGTAATAATAGCACCTAGAGGAAAGGTTGAGTTATGATATGGAAAAAGAGTACAACAATCAATCAAGATAGTGATATTATAGTGCATTGATAATCTACTTAAGGTTGCAAAGGATGGTTACATTGATTAAGTTTAGATGAAAAAGTTAAACAAAGTATGTCTGCCAAGCTTAACAAACTACATAGTTGGAGCTGAGCAAAAAATCAATTAGAGCTGAAAAAAACAATTTTAGTGTAAGTCGAGCAAAATTTAGTTGATGTCAAGCACTAGTAAACATTAGTTCATGTTGAGTGTTTTGATAGTAGATGCTGAGCAATGTAGTATGTGTCAAGCATTAGAAGCAAGTTAATGTTGAGTGTCAACATTATGAGAAAGATCAAGAATTTGATGAATCTGAGCCAACAAGTTTGATTTCCTTAATTGTGTGAACCATGTGGAAGATAAGTTTGATGAGCTGGTGGCACAAAATTCATGGCGAACCATTATGAGGCAAATTCAAAGAGAATTGAAGGAGAAGTTTCAAGAAAGGATTGAAATAAAATAATGAGTAGATTCATTGAATCCTACTTAATCTAACCTAACCTAAAATGGAAGAAGGAGGATAAATGTGAAAAGATATTAATTCTCTATTTATAAAGATGGCTAGTCAGAAGAAAAGGTTTTCATGTGGGATAACCTAAGGAAGACAAGGAGTCTAGGGTATTGCATCACTTAGTGACCTAAGTGAAGAGACTACATTGGTAAGCAAAGTGAGAAGACTTAAGGGTATGGATGCTTGATGGTGAACAAGCTATCAAAGCTAAAGTGCGTGAAATCCAAGTAGAATGGAGAACTAAAAACAAAGATCTATAATCTGCAAGTGTGTTCTAAGTTGTTATCAAATCAAGCCTTCTTGTTACTTTCTAATCATTGTATTAGTCTAGGGTAAATCCTTTGGATTAAGGTTGACCTAACAATCATTTCTAAATCCTTTAACTAGGTGACATTCCAAGTGAATGATCTAAAGTCCTCTAACAAGGCTCAATCTTAATTGGGTGATTAAAATCCTTTAACCAAGTCACATTTAGTGTTGTGCATTGTAACCTTTAACAAGGTTGATCTTTCATAGGGCATCAATTTAGAAGAGTGAGAATGAGTAGCATGTTACTGGTGGTTTTTCCCAAATTGGGTTTTTACACTAAATCATTGTGTCAAATGTGATATTGAATCTTTTATGTTTCATGTTTACATTTTTATGAAGTTGATTTGACAGTAACCTACAAGTTTAAGTGATTGTATGATATAATGGATGCATGCATGTGTAGACACTTAAAATTGTCTCTAAACACTATATTAATTAATTTTAATATTGCCTATGACATCGTAATTAATTATTAATTAATTAATTATATTTCTCACATTCTTCTACTTATTTAATTAAATTAATTAATTAAATGAGTTCATTCTCTTAAGTATTTAAATTTAATTTAAATACTCCTAGCCTTAATGTGTTAAATTAATTTAACACATGATCCTCCATCATCCCCTTTTTAAAATAAATTTTGTTTATTTAACCCTCTCATCCCATTAATTCCTCTAAACCCATGATTAAATTAAATCTCATTTAATTTAATCTTAAGCCTAACCTAGAGCCTAGCCTATAACCATTATTTTCATCCTCTTAAGCCTACTTCTTCCTTAATCCCACTTAATCATTCTTAATCTTCTTCCTAATCCCTCTCATTATCCTAAGAGTGTGCTCACACATGTGTGAGATGGCATACCTACACACTCCCCTTTGCACTCTTGTCTTCCACTCTTCTTCTCAAGTTTGCTCACACATGTGTGAGAAAACTTTGAATTCTTGACCATTTGCATGGCTTGCATGTCACCTTATGTGGCATCTACATGGATGCAACCTCACCAAGCCCTCACTCAAACCTATAAATAGAGGGCTTGTCTCAAGAATTTGGCATCTCTCATTATTGCATTGTTACCATGTCATTTTGAGTCTTGAGTTTTCATGCTAGGGTTTTCATTGTAGTTTGAATTTTCATAGAGATTTCTAGGAGAATACTAACCATTTGGTAGCTGGTTTAGCTTTACATTTTCATTATTGGTTTAGTTTACATGCATTTTCTCATCTCCATTCCATTTGCATCTTAGTTTAGCTTGCATATCTAGTTAGTTTATTGGTTGCATTTCATATTTTCATCATTAAATGCTTTCAAGTATGGCTTTCTCCATAGCCATTCCTTGAAGTGTTCTTCATTTCATGTACATTAAGATCATATTGCATCCTCATTCTCATTTGCACATCCACTCAAGATATTCATCATTTTTTTGTGTTTGGGAGAGCACACAAAACATACCCCCCATCTTAACACGCCAACAAGGCCTCTTATGGGTGCCTTTGTTAAGCTGTAGAGGTGCCTAGAATATTGGTTTGTTGGATTCTTAGAGTTGCAAAACTCAAGCAAGGATTATTTGGTTAATGGTCTTTTATTTTATTAAATCTTTGTTGCATATTTGAGGTCTTTAACTAATGTTTGCTTGTTGATTCTTGCTCTCAACAGGTCACATTTTCTAGCACACAACATCATGAAAATGTTTTATGGATATGGGTTCACTAAATTGTGAAAAAAATTAATTGTACATCTCAACCTTGGATAATTGATTCACCCCCCATCTCAATTATTCTAAAGAATTCCAACAATTTTAGAGCCCTTCCAGGACATCTAAGGTCTTCAATGGTGAGATTAAATTTGTTATACCAAAATTATACACTAAAAATCCACAATAAATCTATGAATACCCATGATATGGTACTGGTAGGGTGAATTATCCAAGATAAACATCCACCTCTAAAATTAGGGCATTCCAAGTTGATATGAATGAAATACTAAGAAAAAATACTTCACATATAAAAACTCTACACAAAGACAAGCCTTATTCATGAAATAAAAATGAAATATCTTTGGGTGATGTAAGATTTCTCTTTCACCCAGGATGCTCCTACATTAGATACCTAGGGTAGTTTGAGAAGTGACCTCATCATGTCTTATATATTTTGATGAAAACCAACATATTCAACCTCCTCCCTTGCTAGCCATGATGAATCCTCTACTAGTCACCCTCTCCACTTGACCAAATACTCTTCATATATTATGTTCCTTGTGATCTTTCCAACACAACTATCCAATATCTCCTCAATATCCTTTCTAGCTGAACTAGCTGTTGAAATACTCCACTACACTTCTACAAATTCATCTCCATCACCTCCTTCATGATATTCTATCATATCTAAAATGTTAAATAATGGTGAAATATTTAGTTCAACAGGCAGCTCCACTTCATAAGCATTTCTAGAATCATTACTTTTCACTATTTTCCATAGTCCAAACATTTTCATTTTCAGCTTATTATATGTACCCACTAGAAAATGCTCCTTTCTCAAATGAACCATGAATTCATCTCCAATATTAAATTTCTTATACCTCTTTTTCACATCTACGTTAGCCTTGTCCTTCATATTCATCTTTATAATTTTCTTCTTCACTTCCTTATGGATGTTCTTCAAATGTTCAACAAAATCTTCAGCATCAACAATACTCATTTCTTATTTACCCAAATGTCTCACTTTAAAAGTATTTATGAGACTGCTCCTATATACAATCTAGAATAGTGACTTACTAGTACTTCTATTAACAAAATTATTGTATGAAAAATCTACTTGTGGTAAAATTAGATCCCAACCCATTGGTTTATCTCTAACCAACCATTTTAGTGAATTCCCCAAATTCCTATTCACAACTTCTATTTGTCCATTAGGTTGTGGATGATGTCATGAATTGAAGTTCAACTTTATCATCAACTTCTTCCATAATATTTGCCAGAAATACCAAAAAAATTGGTATCTTGATTATAAATTATACTATTTGGTAGACCATGTAGTCTCAGCACTTCTCTAAAAAATAACTCTACTACATGCACAACATCACTAGTCTTCTTGCAAGAAATGAAATGTGTCATTTTAAAAAATCTATCAGCCAACACAAATATGAAATCATGCCCTCATTGTGCCCTTGGTAAACCCAAAATGAAATCCATGTTGACATCCTTCTATAGCTTCTCTTTTATAGGTAATGGATAATACAATCTAGTATTCTACTTCACTCCTTTTTCTATCTAACATACTCTACAACTTTGCACAAACCTCTTCACATCTTGTGGTAACTATGGCTAGTAATAGTTCTAAAAAACCAAAGAAATAATCTTATCTCTACTAAAGTGTCCAACCAACCCTCCACTATGCTTCTCCTTGATGTGATTCTTCTCATAAAAATGCTAGGAATGCACACCTCACTTCCTTTGAACAACATACCATCTTTGATAATAAAATCCAACCACTTTGTCCTATCAAGTGTAACAGGTTCTATACAAGCCTTCCAAGCTTCACCAAAATTAGGATCATCTAGATACAAATGCTTGAGTTTCTTGAACCCAACCACCTCGATTTGCATATATGCCAGTAAAAGATATCTTCTACTGAGATCATTTACAACTTTGTTAGACTTCCCACTCCTATGTTTCAAAAGAAATGTATAACTCTTTAAAAAGTCAACCCACTTCAAGTGCATTTGGCTTAGTTTTCCTTGACTATTCAAACAGTAAAAAGCTTGATGATTAGTATAGAAACAAAATCCTTAGGAAGAAGATAGTATCTCCACTTCTTCAATGCCTGAACTATAGCATAAAATTCTTGATCATAAACATAATTTTTTTTTGGCATCATTCAATTTCTCACTAAAATAAGCAATAGGTCTACCTTCTTGGCTCAAAATATCTCCTATTTTAGTTCCACTAGCATCATAGTCTACTTGAAATAAATTATTAAAATATGGAAACTCTAAAATAGGTTTTTCTATAACTTTCTATTTCAATAGGTTAAAACTCTTATATACTCCTACAATCCACTTAAATTCTTGTTGGAAATTTGTTTAGCACTCCCCTCGAGATTTGTGATAAGGACTTAACTACCTCCTATATATTATAAGTTGAGTGGTTGTATTAAGCATTTGTAGATGGGTCTTTTGGTGCAATGGAAACCCCACTCTAACAAGTGGTATTAGAGCTTGACCACGGGTTTGAATCCTCAAACCCTCAAGTAATGTTGAGGGGGAGATTGTTCAAAACATTTTTAGTGCTCCTCTTAGGAATCATGAAAAAGGCTTAACCACCTCCTATGTACTATAAGTTGAGTGGTTATATTGGGCACTAATAGGTCATTCTTTTGGTGCAATAATGACTTCAAACAATTCTTTCATAGGTCCTCTCATTGTTTCAATCAAAGGTCCACAAACACTACTAAAACCTCTGATAAACTTCTTGTAAAAACTAGCCAGTCTGTGAAAATATATTACCTCTATTTCACTCCTTGGAGTGGGCCATTCAAGGATAACCTTCACTTTCTCAAGGTCCATTTTTAGACCTTCTGCTAACACTACAAATCTTAAGCACACCAACTACTTCACAAAATTAGACTTCTTCAAGTCTATTAGGAAATCTCCCTCCCTCAACTTCTCAAACACCTTATGAATGTGCACTAGATTCTCCTCCGATGTCTTACTATAGATCAATATATCATCTAGGTAAACAATTGCAAACTTACCCATAACTCCTTTAGTACGTCATTCATGAGCCTCATGAAAGTTTTTGGTGCATTGATTAGCTCAAAAGGCATGACTAAACACTCATACAATCATTCCCTTCTCTTGAAGATAGTCTTCCACTTATCTCCTTCTTTGATGTGAATTTGATGGTACCCACTCTTTAGATCTATCTTTGTGAAATATATATCTCCACCCAAACACCATAATATCATCCATCCTTGGAAGTAGAAATTTGTACTTGATTATGATCTTGTTGATAGCTCAAGAATCTATACACATCCTCCATTCTCCATTCTTCTTTGGTGCTAATACTATTGGTACAACACATGGACTTAGACTCTCTTGAATCAAATCCTTCTATAATAATTCATGCACTAAGTCTATTCAACTCTTCACTTTTTGGTGGTGTCATTACATGTAGTGCCTTGTTTATTAAACTTTCTCTCAAAATCAAATCTATCTGGTGACTAATCTTCCTCATTGGGGGCAATCCATTAGGTACATTATCTAACACAATATTAGGAGACTCTCCTAACAAATATTTAACTTTTACAAGTAACTCCTCTACTTATTCTTTACCATTTCTTGGAATTACAAGAAACCACATAGGCTCATGCTTCATACCTTTGAGAAACTCCTTTCCATCAACAAAACATATTCTAGAAGCACTACATACCTTTTCTTGTTTCTCCTTCAACAACTTTAACTTATGTTTCACTTCATCTGTGTAGGTATTTTCTTGCCCATCATGTACAACATGCATGTCAAACTTCCACAACCTACCCAACAACATATGACATATGTCCATAGGTATGATATTACAAAACACCCCATCCTAGTAGCTTCCAATGTTGAACTTCACTAGGCACTACTCATTAATCATGACCTTTTTTGACCCTATGGAAAGACATATTATCAAATAGTGAAAAAACACTTAAGTCATCTAGCAAGGTTAGTTAATACTATAATTGAGATTTCCTTCAATCATCATATTTTGCATTACCTGAGTAGATTGAGAATATCTAGTGTGAACCAAACTAGCAATGTGAAATGAGTTCACAATATTCGTCAAGTTCTCAGTATGAACCAAGCATCTAGTTCAATTCATGCATGATTCAATATTACCTAAGTGCTTAATAATGCATGAGCATCCAGTCTTTCTAAAGTACCAAAGTATCATCTGAGCTCACTATATTTCCCAAGCATCAGCATATCACCTAAGTGCACAACATGACCCAAGCATTGGGGTTTGACAAAATTGAAGTTCTAATTTGATTATTCTAAAGACATCTCTTGTTTGAGCTGACTTAGAATGAAAATATAGTTTAATGGTTATATAAGGAAGGAAAATAATTTTTTCTACTAGAATAAGCATGGAACATGAGTAAAAGAGATATAAGAAAGTAAAGAAAGTGAATATGGAATTTAAGAAGAAGATAAAGAAGATAAAGTAAGTAGACTAACAAGAAATATAAAAGGAAAATCAGAGTCATATCTATCATAGTTAGGTGATTACAATCTTCAAAGGATCTATACCACCAAATCAATTGCAAAAAAAAGATCATCCTACTGATTGCATCCTAATAGTTGCATCGGGTAAATCCTCTAACAAGGTGTACCTAACAATCCTTTGTAAAATCTCTTAATAGAGTACATACTTCATTTTTTTTTAAAATCCTTCAAAAGGTGGACCTAATAGTCCTTCATACTCCTAATAGATTAGATCACTAGAAGTGATCAATTGTAAGCCCTAATAGGCCAACTTTATTACTTCAGTAGTGAAGCATTATAATTTTCATTCCCACCCCAATTTTAACTTCTCCTTGGAGGGTTTGTAGGTTACCAAATATTGTTTCAAAGTGTTATGGTGTTGATTTCTTTATAACTTTTTGTTCATGTATTACAGTAGATTAGCCAATCTAATAAAGTAAAGTATAAATATTCATAGTGAAAATTTTTAAGTGGTTCATGATTCACCCCTCCCATCTTAATAATCATTCTATCATTAAATTTCCAATAATTGGTATCAGAGAAAGGTTCTCCTATCATAGGCTTAACAACTTAAGAGTAAAGATCTGACGAAATGAAAGTGTATAAAATAGAGAAAGCCATTGTGATGAAGCGTGCTTCCCTAAATACCATAAACACATAACCAAAACAAAGAAATAACAACAATTTGTGAGAAAAAAATATGGGCTTCTTATTATCACCACAAATGTGGAATTACAAAATTCAAAATTAAAATATGCTAACCCACATGGGCATCTTCATTATAGTAATATATAAGACAAAGTTGTGAGCTATAACCTAGAGCTATCCTAGATAATGTTTAGGTGTTTCTTAAATAGGGATTATATGCTATCCGTGAAGGTTCTAGACACTCAAAATTAATATGTAGGGTTGAAAAATCCTAAAAATACATATAGAGTCAACTAAATACATTTTTTATATTAATTTTATAATTTTTGGTTGGCCCAACTTTAGAAGGTCATACCTCTCGAACTGTTACTTTGATTGACTATTATAACCACTTTTCAAAATCCTTAGCTTTTTATGCCCAAATCAATGCAAGTGCCCATCCCTTGAGCTTTTGGCTCTCATCCAAGAATATTTACGCCTTCAATGGTGAGCTTGAAGTTTTATACCAAAATAGCATACCAAAAATCCACAATAAATTAATGAATATGCATGATATGGAATTGAGGCTCAACTACTACGCTGATATATCCAAGATGAGCATCCACCTTTGAAATTAGGACATTCCAAGCTTGTATAATTAACTTAATAAGTAGAAAGCCTCCACACAAAAAAAAAAACTCTACATTAAGATAACCCTTATTCAAACAACTAAAATGTAATATTTTTGGCTAATGCAAGATTTCTCTTACACCTAGGATGCTCATGCATATTGTTGAGAATGACACATTTTATCTATATATGCTTGTGGAAGAAGTCAAGAAACTTAAAAGGAAACTCACTTGTTCTCTAAAGAGAAGAAAATAGCTAGCTATATAGATAAATGGCAATGTATATATAGAAGAAAGAATAGAAGACCTCTATAGAGAAAGAATTTTAGAAGAAGCAAATGCAACCATAGAAGATCTATAGGAAGGAATGCTACTTTACAAGAAGAAGTGAGAAAAATGAAAAGAGAATAGGAAAGTCACTCTATCAAGCCATGTGAAGTCACGGAACAAAACAACAATGAAGTATATGAAAAAGAAATGGTAGATAATTAAAAACTATTATGTACAACAAGATTAGAAGAAAAGACCAATAAAATCCAACAACTATCACAACATCAGGAAGACATGGAAAACCAACTAGATGATGTAAATTATGAAATCACCAATCTAAGAATAAAGAATGATAGACTCCAAAATGAACTAAGAGTTGAAAAGGAACTCAATGAAAAAAGGTTGAGGTCACAAGAAAGTGCAGATAAATTTTATGAACAAACTCTAAATAGACCTAAAGGTACTAATGGCTTAGGGTATACTAAACAAGGAGCACAGAAGAATAAAAGATCTACATATAAAAATTATGGAAAAATAGGTCATACATCAAATGTTTGTTGGAGTAATACTATGCAACCCAAGTTTAAAGGACATTGCTATAATTGTAATAAATATGGACACAAGGTAAATGAATATAGAACTAGATCAAAGTTTAAAGGAAAATGGTTCAAAGTCACAAGCATGGTCACAAATCATCTAAGCAATGGAACTAAGCAAAGAGAATTTATTGGTCGGGACTACAACACATGGAGAAGATGTCATATATGTGGAGAATATGGTCACATTGGAGTAAATTATGTAAAAACTCACTTTAGGAAAAGGCATACTAATGTGAGATGTTATGTGTCAAAAAAGATAGGTCATTTGGCAAGAAACTACATGAATCGAGCTACAAAAAATTATAGTGAAGATAGAAAATGGAAAATAAAGGTTAAATAGATCAAAAATCAAATGAATCATAAATGGGTAATGAAATTAGAGGAAAACACAGGGCAAGACAATGAAGCTATTGTCATCTAAACCAATGAGGTGGGTGAAACATCCACATCCAACTAAGTAGTTAAGGAGATTGCTAGAACTATGAATCCAAATAAGATCCTACATTAGTTCTAGATAATTAGGAAGGATCAATCCAAATTTGCATGCCAAGATGCACTAGGACAAGTGGAGGAGACTGTGTTTTAGCTAAGTTAAACTTTAGTTATAACTGAGCTTTCAAGCATCACTAAGAAAAGCCAAGTTAGAAACTAGTTCTAACCAAGCTTCTCAATGAATAGTTCTTGTCAAGCTTAATTCAAAGACCTTTCTAAGTTATCTCACCTACCATAAATGGATCATTTATTAGGCTCTAATAGTTAGAAATTTTATAAAAGAGGGAATCAAAAGTTCATTTTCTCATCATGAATTTAGAGATCAGTTTTAGGAGAGAAATTTTTGAACCCCACGTGATCAAAAGAGTGAATTGTTGTGTTGTTAGAGTGAATTTGTAGAAATGCATTTCAAGAAAGTTATATATCAAGATTTATCAATAAAAATGGCATCTAGCTCTAGTGCAAAGGAAAAGAAGGGTTCTAATATGTTAGTTAAGAATGTGGTCTACAAGGTACCAATTCAAGTTCAAGCTTTATCCAACAATTGTTGAGAAGAAGGAACCCATGAGAGCTCACTCAATCATTCCTCCAAAGGTATTGCTAATCAATGACATTAGTTTATTTTATCATTGCATAGTTCAAGAATTATGCTCTTTCAAGCCAAATGAGGCATATAATGCATTATGTGAGAATGCAGTTGTATGGAGGACAAATGTTATACATGCATTATATGTAAGCACAAACATATGGATGACAAGGGTTTTATTCATGCATTATACATGAAAAAGAATTTTTAGGTGAAGTAGATTAGATATGTTTTAAGTAGGGTTCACAATATGTCCTTTAGCTTAAGCAACTAGTGAGGATCATAAAGAAGATAATCCATTGAGTCATGGGTTACCCAATGCCAGATAGACCTAAAACTACCAAAACCCTAGCTTGAGGTGTGATTACAAATAGAATCCTATCACAGTGGTATGATAGGGGCATGAAGATGAAAAATGTCATAGACATGGAGATTAGGTTTGGAATCCATGTGATTTCTCACAAGATCTATAACTCAAGTAGATCTAACAACGTACCTTATGAGAAAATTGACGTAGCTTAAAATATTGTTTAGAACAATATATCCTTCGACCTACTCAAGTTCTTGCTAAGAAAACTAGGGAAAATCATGGAAAGCATTCAAGCATCAAAGAAGAATGTGTGTAAGTTTGGCTCTCTTTTGGTATGTTTATTTTTCTATGTACAAAAGTTATTTCCTTCTAAAGGAGATGTGGTTTGGAGAAAGGATAAACTTGTTATATACCAAGTCAATGATTTAGGAGAAAATTTTGATAGTATTGTGTATCTAAACTTTAAAATTTTTAAGGAAAAGATGTAGAACAAGATTAATATTACTCAAAATTTGGTTTAGTATGAATATTTCTTCCTAGTCAACTATGATAACACTCATACTCAAGAAGTCATACCTAGGATAAAATGGGTATAACCTTTGGGGTATGAAGTGAACATTGATGATACTAAGGATATCACTAAGGCTATACTAAATGAGCTAGATGGTTCTAAGGCTATATATTTTGGAACCTATGAGGAGGCTAAAACAAAGATATCTCTAGAAATATAGATCCCACAAATTTTGAAGAAAGTAAAGAAAAGAGTGCGAAACATTCGAAAAAAATTAGACAAGAAGGACAACCATCTTATGGTCACCAAGGGAAGAGGGGAGGATGAATTAGAAGAGGAGGAAGAACAAGAAGAATGAGATGAAGAATAACCTTCAAAGATGTTCAAGGAAAAGTGATCAAGTCTACACCAAATAAAGCTACACCTAAGAAGGTAGCTACCCCCATGATCACCACTTCCAGAAAATCAAAAAGGAAATTGAAGCTTTAGGGTGATGAGGAGGAGGAAGAAGAAAATATAACTATCATCCAACTAAAGAAGTTAAAGAGAAAGAGGGAAGGAAGTAGCATGACTGGTTTCAAATATATTAGATATGAAACTAGGAGAAATGAGGAGCAACAATAGATAGAGGATGTTTTTGCTAAAAAGATGGAAATATAGAAATATGATCTTATGAGCTACAAAGCCAAGCTCTAGAAGTTCTACTTAAGGAAGTGACACAAAGATGGACTAATGTTGTGAAAATATAGAGGGACATCAGATAACAAATGTTGAAAAGTGTCATGCCACACTTCACTAAAGAAGAAATCAAGGAGGCCATGACCAAGCATGAAAATAAGAAAATCACCTAGATTTAAATAATTTCAAATTTTCTCTAATAATATTGAAGAGATTATTCAATCCACAAAAAAGTTGTGGAAAACCATTTTTGAGGAAGAGAATAATGTGGACAAAGATGAAACACTAGATGTACAAACTATTGAAGAATTGAATTCAAAAATGATGGTAGTTGTAAGAAAAGCCTATTTACCCACTTCTCCAAGCCATGACATTATTTCATCAAGTGTAGAGAAGACCAATATTAAAGAGAAGGAGAAAGAAAGTACTACATCCACCCAAGTAGAAACTATGAAGAAGACTTTGACTACCTCTAGGCAAACAATAACCAAGCAAACATTAGACATGGATGAGGACATAGTTGAAAAAGGAAGCAAAGGAGAAAGAAAAAGTCAACTAAGTGGAGAAGAGAAGAAGGATGAAGATAAAGGAAAATAAATTATACTTTCTTTGAGTGCCAAGGGAAAGGAAAAATACAAGATTCTTGAAGAGATTGACCTTGATATAGAGATTATGATTCCAAATTGGGGTTAATCTAATCCCCCTACTGAATAGACAAAGATCTTGAGTAAACTGATGTACAGGAATCTTCAAATCCAATGTAAGGGACCATTGATAAAGAAAAAATTTAAGGATGTATGATTTTTTTTCAACTTTTTGAAGTCCTTTCATGTTGATTTTACATAATTAATTAACCCCACTTTGTAAGCCAATACCCTAGGTAGGTGTGTTACAAACCACCTTGGGTACATGGTAATTGGGGTCTTATGAGTCTTGGATTCATTTTTAGATTTTTAAAATAGTTTTAAGCATATTTGGAATCATATGAAGTGTATTAATGATGTTTAGGGACAAAAATTGTCCAAAAAGTGGTCATAAGTTGTCAAGCAAACATGACAACTTTTGGTTTAATTATGCAACTTCCCCCCCAACCACCATTTTTGGTTCAAAATATGATTTATAAAAATTGGGGAGGTTATAAAAATCGAATGCACACCTTGGAGAAGTAAGGTGGAGGTTGTATGCAAGTTTTGGGCACTCAAATCAATAAAAAACTATGATTTTTTCTTGTAATTTCATGGTTGTGGTCATTTTTGCATACTGTAAAGACACCAAAATGTCATGAAAGTACTAAAACCTGATAGGGCTTTGATTTATATTTTTTATTCTTCAATTTTGAGGCCTTAACTCACCCAAAGGAGGGATAAATCTACATTTTACTGAAGGTGACTTGTTTGAGCATTTTTATTAAGGGTTTGAGAAAGAAATGGCTTTATCTTGTTGATCCACCATTGGAATTTCATGCCCTTTAGGGTGAAGTAAGATAAACAAATTTACTTTTAGATTTTCATGTCCATTTTTAGGGAAATAGTAGGAAATATCGAGGGTTTGATGATCTAAGGTGGACATTTCCATGTGGCCACCAAGTCTAAAAATTGTAGCATGTTCCATATTTGAAGATAGGGGTGTTACTAAAATTTGTAACTTGGTGAATTGTGTTGTTTCCATGCCACTCCATGTTAAATTCAGTATTATTCCAATTTAGTAAGTTTTTGACGCACTTCCTTTGTTTTAGATTATGGTAAAAGCAGGTTTTGAAGGGACCCCAAAACCCTTTAACAAAAAGCAGAAAGATAAAGCATTATAGCCCAATAGGTAAAAGAAACCTGCAAAAAACTATAGAATAGTATCAAAATCAGGTTTTACAGGGACCTGAAACCACTAGAAAAGTCCAAAAACAAACTAACCTAGGTTTTACAGGGACTTAGGACCACTAACAGTCTAAACGAGAAAATCCAAAAACCAGGACCAGAGACCCCAACTAGTAACCAGCACCAAACAAGAACAAAACTAGAGAACCTAACCCAGAGCCACTATTGCAGCTCTAAGATCATTTTAGTAGCTTCCTTACCAATTTCTGTAGTCTCTTGAATGGTATCAACAACCAAAGTAGCAACAACTTTCATTGCACTCTTCCTCAAGCTTTGCCTTGTTCTTTTTCTCGGACCCTTAGCCGAAGTGATTTCTTCATTAGCCCTTTTTCCTAGGCTTGCAATGGCCGCATATATACTCAAGGTGACTTGCTCCATCTTAGTGCCACTCTCCTTGATTAAAATTTTGAGGTTCTACTCATAGTTAAGTTTTTTAGGGATGTCTCCCATCTTCCCTTCCAGTTGGCTAAGTTTGGCATTGGTAGTATCCTAGTTTTGTTGCAAAATTTCCACCTTTTTCTTCAAACCCATCATTTCATTATAGATCCAAGAATCTACTTTGAGCATGGTGTCAGCTTTAACCTTTGCAGAATGTAGGAAGGTGAGCATGGTATCCCTCTGCATTGAATCACTATCATCTTTAGCAGTCTTGTGTGGGGGGGAGCAGACATTGTCATTGTTATCCTCCATTTCTATTTGATCCTCCTTTTGAGCCCTGGCAAAGTCCTCTATGTGAGCAGATTCCTTCCTTTTTTCTTCCTCTATCCCCTTTATAGGAGAAGCAATCTTGACTATATGGTCCTCCTTACTCTTCTCAGTTCTCGATAATGTTATCTTTCACTTTATCACCCCCACTAGATATAGCCTAGTTACCCTCATTAACAGATTTACTCTGTTCGGAATTACCTTCACTATTGGCTTCCTCTTTCCCTTTTTCATTATTACCTTCAGTCTCCTGGTACCCATCCAAATTAGAGCTCAAATCCTTTGCATCAGTATCATCCTCATCCTCAGGGTTAATATTCTCACAAATTTTTGATTTCTTGGTCTCAGACTCCTCATCCTCATGTTTTTGAGAAGCCGAGGGTTTCAAATTCAGGTCCTTATCTTTACCTTTAATAGATTCACCCTTCTTACTCTTAATGGAGTCCTTCTTCTTTTCCTTAGAGGGAGTAGAGGCAATGTGTTTATTTTTACAATACCCCTCAATAAGAAGAATCAACCCTTCATGTAAAATGGTCTGGACACATTCTTATGGGCTTCTAAACTATGAAGTAAAGAAAACTACAAAAATAAGGGGAAAGATATTCTATCTTTGTGTCTAAAGTGATTTTAAAAAACACAGTGGCATTTATGAACTCTTTTACTTCTTCCATCAAGTATGAAATACTCACGGATATAGCAAAGAACATCCCTCCAAATCTCCTTTATCTGATGCACATCGAAGAAATCACCACTCTTTTCCAGTTGCTTCTCCTCATCTTCCATTTTTGAAAAATTTTTGTAGGCTACATTTGAAATACTAGTTTTCTTGGTTAATTTTATGCCTGTTGTGGGGAGCCCCATGATCTCTGCGATAAAATCCTCTGTAAGTTTCACAATAACACCATGGGGAGTGACTTTGTCATTGGACTAGTTCTTAAAGAAAGTCGTAGTGATGTGTGGCTTAAAACCCTTGAGTCGCTCCAGATAACAAGTCACATTTCCTTTCTGCAAAATTTTCCATAAATCCTCACAAGCCTTCTAGGAATCACAATTTTTTGGTTCCTACTTGTGTGGTTCGCCTCCCATCTATAGAGAATAGAAAACACACTCAAACTAGAGTAACCAGACACAGAGAATGAAAGGGTTAAAATGAAAACTATTTTTTATCCCATCAAAAGAGACTCCCTTTTTCAAAGATATGTACAAAAACCACATTGCATTCATTTGAGTGTACTTACTTAGGGAAGAAAATCTAGCAATAATATGATCACTCCACGAAATCATTAACTTTCTAATCTTTACAAATCTTTCCCACTTGCGAATGGATGGCTTCATAATGACTAATTTCTTTGAGATCAACTTGGTTAGTTAATTCATCAGTCCACCTCACCATTTGCCCCGTTAGGACAGCATAGTTGGCTATCCAATCAGCAACACCATTGGCCTCCTGAAAGGTATGGGATATGACAACTTTTTCAAATTTTTGAATAAGGTATTTGATCTGCTTGATTGTGGCCTCTATCGACCATGAGATAGAACTTTTATTATTTAGGATATTAACAATATTTAAAGAGCCACCTTCCAACCATAAATTTGGACATCCCAAATCCATGGAAAATTTAATAATATAAAGGGCAGACATTTCTTTAGCAATGTGACTATTAGTCCAGCCTATAGGGATTGCTATAGAATCTTTAACATTTCCCATATGATCTCTCAACACACCTCCACAACCCGCACTTCTCGAGTTACCCTTAGCAACACCATCAAAGTTTCCTTTAATCCATCCATTAGGGGGGGAACTCCAAGAGATGGTCAATCTTGGGTTATCAGTTTGAAGTTTAGGATTTTTAGAAAGCATTAGATTATCAATAGTACCCACTTCCTTTGTTAAAGTGACCTATTTGGGCAATTAGGCCAACTCGATGAATTAGAGTTTTTGATCTTTAGGAGTCAAACCTATGCAAACCCCTTTGCCATGTTTTGTGCCACATTTGAGGTAGTCAAAATTAAAAAAATTGTGGGTTGATTTGAAGAAATAAGAAGAAAACTTGAAATTTTAGTCTAGCAGGGCTACTAGGCTTAACGAGCCTAATTACAAAAACAACACTTTGCCTTCAAAATTACTCACATCTAATGGCTGGAATTGGTTATTTTTGTTTGGGAAACCATATTTCAATATGTTAGAAGTCATCATTATCTTAGGAAGGTGTGTTAAACCTCTTCGGGTAGTGTGCTCATGTGAATGTTGAGTGGTCTTAGGAAACATTGCAGAACTGGACATTACCTAAGTTGTCCAAAATGAATATGGATATGGAACTTGTCTAAATGATTATAAATCACCCCTTGGAGTTTTTTTCAAGTTACTAGAGCCCTTGTTTGTAGCCTTGGTTGAAGTATCCAGTCTCATTGGTGGAAAGGGCTCTACATCAAATTGGTATAAGAGCTTAGGAGTATCCTAAGGTGTGAAATGGTAGAAGTAGAAGGTGAAAATGAAGAGTTGCCTCCAAGGATGACCAAATGTGGAACTAGCCAAGGTTGTTAGAGAAAAATTGGTAGAAAATAAAGCCATGAAAAGGGAGATAGAAATGTTGAAGAGTAGGATGGATAGGAGGGAAGAAGAAGACTCTAGAGGTGAAGATGATAATGATGAGACCCCAAGGTAGGAAGAAGAATTAGTTCTTTCAGACATAGATTGGATTGAGGCTATAACAAGCTTCTTTGAATGCAAAGATATTCTTGAACACCAAAGTGTAAAGATAGAAAAGTCCAAGTTGAAGGGATCAACCTTAACTCGGTGGAACTTCATCTAGGTAGAAAGGGCGAAGAATGATAAGAGTATGATAAACTCATGGAATAGGATGATTTCTTTGATCAAGGAGACCTATGTGTTGGAGCACTATGGAGTGCAGCTTCATAGGAGAAACTAAAATTTCAAACAAAAGGACATGGGTGTCAGCACATACATTGAGGAATTCTTGAAATTGTGCATAAAGGCCAAGACTATAGAAATAGAGGAAGAGAAGTTGGCAAGATACATGAATGATCTAAAATTTTCCATACAAGAAGAGTTAAGTTTGCATAACCTAGGAAATGTACACAAATGCTATCAAATGGCATTGAAGGTAGAAGAACAATTCAAAAGGAAAAAAGATCAAAACAACAAGAGAGGAGAATAATTCCAAAAAGGAAGAGGTTCCTTTAGAGGGAAAGGAAACAATGGTGGTTCCCAAGGAGACTCAAACCAAGAAGATAACAAGGGTGAAGGAAGCACTAGAGGGAACTTTAGAGGTAGAAAATCAAATTTTAGAGGTAGATCACAAGGGAGAGTTCTTTTAAGGTGCTACAATTGCAACTAAGAAGGTCAGATTGCTAGTAGGTGTCTAGAGAAGACAAAAAGAAACACTATGGGAGAAAGAAGGAGCAATCCAATCCAAGAATATAATTGCCAAAGTGTGTGCAGCAACAACACTTTTCAAAGTGTGAATGAACCTAATTCCTATGGATATCTAGAAAGAGGTGAAGCCTTGATGATGAGGAGAGCACTCCTAAAGGTTTCTATCATGAAAGAACCCCCACAAAGGAACACAATCTTCAAGACCACTTCCAAATTAGGAGGTAAGGTCTGTAAAGTCCTAATTTATTTTGGTTTAACTAATAATTTTGTGTCTATAGAAATGGTTGAGAAGCTTAAACTCAAGAGGATACCACATCCTTATCCACACAAGGTTTCATGGATCATTGAAGGGTAGCAAGCTCTTGTGGAAGAACAAGCTTGGGTTAAATTTTAGATTGGCACCTACAAGAAAATACTCCTATTTTATATTGCTAAGATGGATGCTTGTCATCTATTATTTGGTAGGTCTTGGAAATATGACTTAAAGGCACATCATGATGGCATTAAAAACACCTATTCTATCACCAAGGATGGAAAGGTCATAGAATTGTTACCTTTGATGGAAGATGAAGGAGAGCCTATAGAGAAAGGGGCTAAGGTAATGTTGATGGAGAGTAAGGAGCTTATGAAGGAGGTGAAAGAGGAAGGATGATTATATTTTTCATTAATACTTGTTCTTGAGAAGGATGTTGCTGATATAGGAGTAGCAGTCTAACAAGGAAGACCTAGGATGGTTCCTTATGAAGTGCAAGAGCTTCTTGACAAGTATAGAGGTGTGATTTCAGAGGGTATGCCTAAAACCCTCCCTCCTATTAGAGAAATAAGTCATTGTATTGACTTTATACCAGGAGAAAGCCTACCTAACAAGGTTGCATATAAATTGACTCCACAACAAAATGAAGAGATGGCCAAGAATTTTTTTAAAATACTTGATGTAGGTTTGATTGGAAAAAGTCTCAACCATTGTGCACTACTAGTAATACTTGCACCAAAGAAGGTGTAAAAGTTTTGAAAACCAACTTCACAAATTGCCAAGAACACCTACATGCAAATAGCTTGTACTGAAGAGAAACTAGAGAAGGAAAAAGCAGAGCTTGCAAAATCTCAACGGTGTGAGAGAAAAATTGTATTCCAAGTTATGAAAACAAAAAGTACAAAAGTTCAACCTTAAAGGTGAACAAAACCCTAAAGGAAAATAAAACTAGGTTTGTGCATTATAATTAATATAAAATATTAATTATATGCACCTAAGAGTAAGCTTAAGTAGACTAGAGTAATATATGACTTAATTAATTAAATCAACATGATTTAATAAATAATAGTACATAAATAGTTACTCTAACACCCCCCTTAAGTGAAGCTCAGGAGGTAAGCTAACCTAGCAAAGCTATGAAAGTAGGAAAATGGGTTCAGGCAACAAGGTCTAATAATGTACCCAAGACAAGGAAATCTTTGTAAACCAAAGACAAAGGAGAAAATGCAGTGGGAAAAACTCCTCTCCAAAAAGAAATGAAAAAACAACAAAAAGAAAATGGCTCAAGAGACTCTCTCAAAACCATAAGTAGCCCCCATAATGAGAGAGAGATGAGACACCAAAGCCCCCCTAGAATGATGGAACCCCTGTAGAAATGAATGAACCAATGGAACTCCAGTGTAGAAGAAACAAGGGCATAGAAAAAGGAAACCATTGAATGACCAGAAGGCCTAACTGATGCCCAAAGGAGAAAACATGAGGATCCTAAAAGGGAATCCCCAATGCAGGTGTGTTGACACTGTCATGAAAGAGGAGATGAACATCCTCTATAGAATATACAACAAGTGCACCTAGAGGCTCAATGAGTGGAGCTGGAGGGTTTAGTATAGCTGAAGAAGAATCCTATGGAAGAGAAAAAAATTCAACTAGATGTGGTGTGGTGATCTCAGGAACAATACAAAGGTTCAAGTGTCCTCACTACACCACATGATGCTCTCATGAAAGACAAGAAGTATGCTCTGATAATGGAGATGGTGGACCAAAGTGAAAGAAGGTGTAGAGATGGGTGGAATGATTAACTTTCCTTGTAGCAATAAGACCTCTAGTTGCACAATCCTAAATGAAGACTAAATCAGCAGTGAACTCAACTATCTTCCTTGATCCACTAAGTGTAATTTGAGAAATCGAGAGAAGGTTTGTAGACAAAGATGGAACATACAATAAATCATTGAAGGTGCCATCCTAAATGCCAACTAAACCTTTCCCATAGACTAGTAGGGTATGATTATTCCCCATAAGAACATGAGGAATAGGAGAAGCCCCAAGAGTAGAGAAGACACCATGAGAAGATGTCATACAATGAGAAGCACCTGAATCTAGTATCTAAGGGACCTAGGAAGGTGATGCAATGGATGCCCATAATGCATGACCCTATCCAAATTTTGATGTAGATGTCAAAGATATAGAAGAAGACTAAAAGGTATACCTCTATAAGGTAGAAGAGGATGGAGATGAAATAGTGCTCTTTTGAAGAAGAGCTTGCAAATCTGCAATTTGTTTCTCATAGCCATCAAATCTATTCCAAAAATAATGTGTCTCATCATGAGATCCTTTTCAATAAAAGGAACATGTAGGAGTCTCAGTATTCTTTTTCTCCTTCTTCTTAGAAGAAGAGGATGGACCAATAGAGTGTTGATAAGAGGAATCAAATATCTACTTCAGCTTCTGCTCCTTTGTATCCTTGGCAAGCAATGCTTATGATTGTGAACCTATAAGTGAATCCATCTGAGTGAGTTTGGACTACTCACGAGTTAACCTATCATAGAATATCTCAAAAGAAGGCATCTGATGTCTATTACCCAAGCTGTCCATAGTGGAGTAGAAAGTGGAAGTAAAACTATGATACTATCCTCACAACTTTGAGAGTATCAAAAAAATACACTCATCATCTATTTTGTTTTTCCCACATTCCTACAAAATTGTATGCAAAGATTTGAACTTCATCAACAAGTCCTCAATGGTGGGGAAATCAGTAGTTGTAAAAGAAGTCAACTTTGTATCAAGTTGTAGTGCCCATAACTCATTCATTGTACCAAACAAGTTGTGAAACTTGGTCCAAATAGCCTGAGGAGTGGTCAAACCATCTAGGTGAAACAATAGACTATTAGAGATGTTAAGTGCAATCAATCCCATGGCTTCATCCATTTTGTTCCTATGCTAAAGAACCTCAAAAGGGTGCTATAGAGTAAGTTGGTTTGCATCTAGACATGACCATAAGCCTCGTGACATGAGAAGCCTAGTCATTTGTGCTTTCCAAGTGTGATAGTTGTGCAACATGAGCTAGGTCACAGAAGGATCTGACATTGAGAGAAGAAGATGGAAGTAGAAGGGTCTTATTCTAAAGTAAAGTATAGAAAAGAAAATGCTACCCCCCCCCCCCCCATAATGTATAAATATATCCCTCAAATACCAAAGAAAAAACTATAGAAAGAACAAAAATTGAGAAAAGAACCTGGATTCTAGATGCAAAGAAGGAGGAAACAAAAGCCTCTACTTCAACACCAAAAATGAGAGCTCACATGAACTTGAAATGAAATAAAACTAGCACCATTGTCTCCATCTTAGAACCAGCTTTCCAACACTTATTTTGGATCAGAAAAAGACCTCCATATGCTCAAGTTATGGCCAAAAAACTAACTACTACTCCAAAAGACAAGCTCACTAGAAAATTACAAACACAACAAAAAATTTGACCATCAAATGGCCATCAATTGCCCATTGCTAGAAAAATAATCTAGCTGCCAGAGAATGATGTTAGCAACTAAAAAGTGACTCCATTAGTCTGAAAGGTGACATCAGCAACTACTAAAAATATATGTCAAAATGATGACATGGGCTGGCTAGAAAGTGATGTCACTATAAAAATTTATGTGTCAACTAGCCAGAGAATTGCATCAATAGGTAGTGGCTGGGTAGAGTAGCACTAATGATACTGGTTGTTGGGTGGCATAGTACTAGTAGTAGTGGCCAGAGGGTGGCCCGTTGGTGGTGGTGGGTTAGGGGCCACACTACGAGTGGTGCACCATCTATGGCAAAGTACAGGCTAGGCACGGGTAGTGCTCTAGTAGTGGTGGGGTGCTACTGAGGTGGCCAATGGGTGGAGTGGCCCAAAAATAATTTTTTTTGAAAATCATGTCTATATAGCCTTTCGAGGGCCAAAAAAAATTTCACAGAAGCTACAATGACCAAAAATCAAAAAAATTATATGATTTTTTATTGTATCGGGCCTTCTGAGCATGATGGCAACATCTGTTTTGGCTCACAGTTAGCCAAAAAATATCCTCCTCCCAACTAAAGGAAAAAGCCTTGAAAAGATTGGGGTTTTTGTCTCTGAATTGTGGATTCAAAAATCTTCAAACTAAGAAGCAACAGGGATGCTTTGATACCATGTAGAAGTTGTGAAAACCAACTTCACAAATTGTTAAGAACACTTGCATGAAAATAACTTGTACTAAAGGGAAACCAGAAAAGGAAAAAGTAGAGCTTGGAAAATCTCAATGGTGTGAGAGAAAAATTGTACCCCAAGTTATGAAAACAAAAATTACAAAAGTTCAACCTTAAAGGTGAACAAAACCCTAAAGGGAAAGAAAACTAGGTTTGCATATTATAAAATATTAATTATATGCACCTAAGAGTAAGTTTAAGTAGACTAGAGTAATAGTTGACTTAATTAATTAAATCAACATGCTTTAATTAATAAGCATAAATAAATAGTTACTCTAAAAAAAGGAAGGCACTTGGAGACTTTGTACAGACTCAAGAGTCATCAACAAGATAACTATAATGTATATATTCCCAATACCTAGAATTAAATATCTACTTGATTGTTTAGGAGGTGCAAAATAATTTTCTAAAATGGATCTTAAAAGTGGATATTATCAAATTAGAATAAGGCTAGGAGATGAAAGGAAAACAACCTTTAAGACTAATGAGGGGTTATATAAATGGAAAATGATGCCATTTGGATTGTCCAATTCTCCTAGTACTTTTATGAGACTAATGAATGAAGTGTTGAGTTATTTTATCAACAAAATTGTAATTATATATCTAGATGATATTTTGATTTTTAGCAGAACAAAGGAGGAGCACTTGCAACACCTAGAGTTGGTTTTTGAGGAGGTTATACAAAGAGAAACTAATGATCAATTTGGAAAAGTGTTTGATCATGTAGGAGGAGATCACTTACGTTGCTTTTGTTATCTCATAGGGTGAACTCAAAATGGATCACAATAAGGTAAAAGCTACACTCACTTGGCCTATTCCTAGAAGTTTAAATGATGCTAGGAGTTTTCATGGTTTGACAACATTTTATAGGAATTTTATGAAAGAATTCAATAAGATTTGTGCACCTATGCTTGACACCATTAAAGGTGGGCAAAAATGTAAGATTATGTGGACCCAAGCAACAAATGAGTCTTTTGAACTTCTTAAAACAAAAGTCGCAAAGCAAACTGTCTTAGCCCTCAATTTTTGTAAGGTCTTTCAAATGAAGTGTGATGCTAGTCATATGGCTATAGGGGTTGTCTTATGTCAAGAAGGGAGATCCATTACTTTCTATAGTGAAAAAATTAATGATGCCAAGAAGAGATATTCTTCCTATGATCTTGAGATGTATGCATTATTTCAGTCCCTAAAGAAATGTAGGCACTATCTTTTACCTAAAGAATTTGTGTTTTTTACTAATTAAAATTCCCTAAGTTTCATAAATAGTTAAGGAAAGTTGAGTCACATGCATATGAGGTGGGTAGAAACCTTGCAAGCTTTCACATTTTCCTTGAAGCACAAGAAGGGAGTCACAAATAAGGTTGTTGATGCTTTAAGCCATAGGATACTCACTTTGTCTCATATTTAATTGGAAAGTGTTGGAATTGATGCTTTGAAAACCATGTATGAACATGATTCAGATTTTGGGTGAGATATATGCCTCTTGTACTGATTTGGATGATATGTATAATGTGGATTTTTTTGAGTTTTGACTGTAGGAAGGATTGTTGTTCAAAACGGGGCAATTGTGCATTCCTAGATGCTCAATGAGAATGAATATTATCAAGGAGAAACATAATGGGGCTATGGCAAATCATTTTGGGTTAGACAAGACCCTAGAACTTGTAAGAAGACACTATTATTGGACAAAGATGTAGACTAAAATCAAAAAGTATGTGGAGTATTGTGTGGTATGTCAAAAGGATAAAGAAAGGTCTACAAATGCCAGGTTGTATCAACCACTTCCCATTCCATCTAGACCATGGGAGAGTGTGAGTATGGACTTTGTAATGGGTCTTCCTAAGACTAAAAAAGGTTTTGACAATGTTTTTTTTATTGTGGATAGATTTAGCAAAATGACACACTTCCTTCCTTGCAAGTCAACAAATGATGCTTCTTACATTGCAACACTTTTCTTCAAAGAGCTGGTAAGAATCCATGGGTTTCCTCTTATCATTATTTCATATAGATATGTGAAGTTTGTAGGACATTTTTAGCATACTTTATGGACAAAGTTGGGTACAAAATTGTCTTTTTCATCTACATACCATCCCCAAATGAATGAGCAAACTGAAGTTGTTAATAGGACCCTTGGAAATCTTCTTAGGTGTTTGACAAGAGAACATGGAAAGAAGAGGGATACTATCCTACCATAGGTTGAATTCTCATATAATGATACCATTAATAGAAGTACTAGTAAGTGCCCTTTTCAAATTTTTTATGGCTTGAATCCAAGAGGTTTTTTAGAGCTTAGAAATATGCCTTCTAATAGTTCTCAGTGTTGATGGGAAGCCTTTTCTGAAGCAATCAAAGAAATTCACGAACATGTTAGATTAAATCTTCAAAAATCTAGTGAATAGTATAAGAAACATGCAGATCAGAAAAGAAGAGATTTGAGTTTTGATGTTGGATATCTTGTATGGGTCTATCTTAGGAAGGAGAGATTGCCAAAAGGAAAACATACTAGATTGATGCAAAGGAAGATAGGTCCTTGTTCCATTTTGAAGAAATTCGGACCTAATACTTATGAAGTTCAATTACCCAATGGGTTTGGGTTGTCACCCACTTTTAATGTTTTATCTAATACCATATAAAGGTTCTGATGTTGTAGTTGTAGGTGATGAAGATTTGGAGTTGTACACTAGAAAAGGTGTACTTCTCTAAACCATTCTATCTGAGGTTCTCCATAGATTGGAAAACTCGAATGTTGACTTAGAGCTCCCTAGTCATGGAGTGCAAGGGGCATACAAATGAGCATATAAGAGCTCTCAGTTGAGCCTTAGAAATGCAGCCCTTGCTAGTAAACCACAAAATGGGAGATTCTTTAGACAAGAGCAAGAGTGCTAGTGTCAAAGAACTCTTGGATCATGCAATGCAAAAAAGAAACTATATTAGGATGAGATGCGCAATGCAAGCTATGCTAAAATGAGATGGAAATGTTACAAATCCAACTATTAAGCTATGTGATCTAACTATTTGCAAAGAAACTACACTAACATGCAATATGATCTTAAGACTAATATGAAGTGGATGAAAGAATGAGACAAGAAATGAGAAGTTCTCCACAAAGCTCCAAAGAGACCTATTAGAAAACTTGCAACGTAACAATATTCAAAATGAGGATGGATCCTTTGAGGGGAAAATCTCTCTCCCTTTTAAAGTTGTACGGATGGTAGAGATCAAGATGAAGATGGTGGATGATCAACGGTGGAATATGAAAAGAGGAGTGATCCATGTGCACACACAAGTCAACCAATAGAATATAAGTTGATTTGTCATATAAGACAAAAGTCACAAAGTCTTTTCTTTTAATTGAAAAATAGAAAAAGGACTTTATGTGTGAACTTTAAGTGGGTTAGAAGAATGGGGTGTTTTATTTAATTAAAAGGGGACATGTTCTTTTAATCAAATAATGAACTTGGGATAGCATAGTCAAACTATAGGTTATAGTCAAATTAATTGATTATTAGCAATTTGGCCTAGGTAAGTGATTAAATTAAATTAGCCAAAATGCTAAGAAGGGGTCTAATAGTCTAGATGACCATTTTTAGGTGATTACATTTGCCCCTCTTTGACTAATGCATGATCGATTTGGGAACACATTATGTCAAAGAAAATAGAAAGCCAAGTAGGCAGACGTAGATATAAATGTCTGATTCTGACGGATGAAATGTAAAAATAGATAGCAAGTCTTGAATGTACAGCCTGATAGTGGTAGTACTAAAGATTAGGAAGATGATGTTAGGATTCGAAAAGAATTCTAACACCTAGCAAACCGAATAGATTGAGAGCAAGTGATAAGGTCAAACAAATGCTCCTAAGAAATAGATAGCTATAACAATCAGTAATAGAGTATTTTTGCCCCCTTGGGATCGAAATCGAAATGAGGTAAGGGGATACAAAAATCAGCTAAACATGAAACAATTAGAATATAGAAATGTCCAAGATGATAGATAGATGATTAGAACCCAAGAATGACTATAAGAAATTGATAAAATGTGCTAGTTTGACTAGAGTTGACCTTGAAGGATATAGCATAAAAATTAGGTCAAAATGAGTAGAAAGGTGATTTTAGACATGAAATAGTGAATTAGAGTAGATATGAGGTATGGAAATGATGAAGACGTGAAGAAATGAAGATGCCCTAGTGATGATTTGGAGATTAGACCTCAAAAGGTTAGCTAACTGCTCAAAAGAAGGGAAAATTTTAAAATGCAATTTTCACCATCAAGATGAACTTAGATTTCAATTTCAATCTCGAAAATGGATCTAGGACATCAAAATTAGCTAGGGGTGCAATTTTTGCACAATTTCGAGGAGTTTGTAAATTAGGTCAAAATGAGGTTGGAGGCTATAAAAGGGGTCCATGTGTCATTTTCACTATTCATTTGTCTTTTTGTGATTTGAGAGATTTTTTGAGTGGTCAACATGGCATCATGGCTCAGGAAAACATTCCTCTTCATCGACATCATTTCGAGCACAGTCGATTGCACAACCGGCCAGAGTGATATGGGGCACCGGTAAGTAATTACCTTTTTCATTGCTTTTTTGAGCTTTTGTAAGCTTTTTCACACGTTTTAAGGGTTTTTGGAAAAAAATTCATGTGATACTTTTAAAGTATCACATGGGCATTGAAATACTGTTGCATGATACTTTTTTCCAAAAAAAGTATCGCACCACTTAGTGAAAAGTGTCGCTGCGGCTATAGCCAAATGTCACACAGAATGGTGCAAAATATCGCATGACAAAATTATGTCACACAGCTTGATAAAAAGTGTTGCATGACACTGTTGCAGCAAATTGTATTGCATGATGCATGTAAAAAGTGTCATACTGATGGTTTTCATGCTTTTCTTAATGCTTTTGCCATCATGTGACTATTACTAATGGTTGCATGTTTTACCTAGATAGGATGTATTCTCGACATTACAAATCAGAGCTCCTAGGGTGGTGGGTTTGTGCATTGTGGAGCATTTGAGCAATGATGAGTAGAATACTCTAGTGGCTATGGGTTTGCAGTGGGTTGTATGGATGCCCAATATTTGAGCAAACCATGGTTTGTTGATTGCGCTGGTAGAGAGGTGGCATAGCGAGCATAACACCTTTCACTTACCGACCGGTGAGGCCTCTATTACCTTGGAGGACATATATCACATTTTGCAAGTGCCATGTTGTGGCAAGCTAGTAAGTTGCTTGATTAGTACTTTGTTGATTTGGAAATTTTGATGTTGGATGCTAGGTGTACTAATGTTTAAGTTTGATGATGGCACAAGTGTACTATGATATGACCCCGACAAAGGGGCGAGCACAAGTGTAGGAGCTATTCCAAGATGTGACCATTTTGGATTGTCACCTGAGTTGGGAGAGATTAATGACTGAGTACGGATATAATTATCCTTTTCCCAGCTTGTTATGCTCTTTGGTAGCCCAGGCCCTGCCGACAAACCGAGGTTAGAAGGGCTTCCTACCAGGATGGGGTCGACTGGTGTATGATCTGATCTCTCAACCATGTAGGATGGCATGGGGGCCTGCCATATTGGCAGAGATGTACCAAAAGCTCCATGAGATAATATAGCATGAGGGTGGTTCATGGGCATGTGGAGCAGTGTTAGCACAGATCTAGGCTTGGGAGCACATCGCTGTGATCCAACCTCGGGTGCAGCCACGAGAGTGCTGCCAGCCTTACATTTTTGGGTACAGAGGGTTCATCCCACAAAGAGATAGTGGAGATGTGACCTACTACCAATGTGTGTTTGATGAGCTGACTGCATTCACATAGCGATCGTACCGAGAGTGTCACAGATGGTCAGACTCGTGGGAGCTTGACTATATTTGATATAGTAGACCACTGGTGGGTTAGAGCATAGACATTGTGGAGTGGTTTGTGATCAGTTGCGTATGGCAAAAATTTGTAGAGTGGTAGGTGATATCGATGGAGACCACCACCTATGCCTGGATACACATAGATGAGGGATTAGGATGGCTATCGATGTTGGACTATCATACAGTAGTTCAGGATACAACGGCACTAGTGGAAACTCCTTGGGATTATTGCCCAAATGTGGTAGATGTAGTGATACATCCAGGGTATCTTTATGAGATGCAAAGACACCCATTCCCTTAGTTCATAGATTGGGATGTGACACCTACATGAGTGGGACACAGAGGCAATCGGGGAGTAGGAGGTAGAGGGAAAGGGAGGGGGAGAGGTGGTAGGTAGATGGAGGGGGAGAGCTCTCGAGTAGGGTGGAGGAGGACATGAGTGCAGATGGTATAGGAGGAGGAGGAGGAGTCATTAGATTTTGATGATGATGATGGTGAGGAGGAGGAGGTGCCCCTGAGGTGACAGCAAGCGATGAGGATAGAGGCACCTGCAGAGTAGCCACCAAGAGGAGAGGATCAGGGTGCAAGGATTTGTGCCTTGGAGGCAGAGTTGTAGGTAGCTTGGGTGACTACCATAGTATGTGATCAACAGTTGATGGATGAGCAAGCATGAGCAGATGAGCTGCACCGAGAGCGAGATACCGTGAGGTGAGAGGTAGCACATCATGGTGCATGAGCTGCATACTATTACATCACTTATAGGGGTGTGGTACCACTAGGGCAGGGTCTTCTTGATTATTCAAAGTGAGTGAGTAGATTAGAGGGCACAGTGCAGCCACCGGATAGGAGACAGGCTCCTCCACCAAGGCCAGCATCAGCTACAGAGGGTGGCAGTCAGACATGATGTCAAGTGATAGCTATGTTTTGATTGTACCTCATGTATTTTTGAGACATATATCCAAATTTTGGATCCCATATTTGTATATGTACCATGACACATTTGATATATATATGAGATACTGGATTTATCGATATTCTTGTGTACTTGTCTCAAAATGTATGTTTTAGCTTTCATGTGGTGTTTCAGTTGTTGTTTTTGGCTCATGTATGTGTATATGCTCATGTGTATTGATTATAATCTTTCATATGGATGGTAAAGACTTAAATGTTTTTGTGAAAATATGTGACACTTGGATAGATCGTATGTGATGTTTTTAGATTAACCCCTTCTAATGATAGGATAGAAAAGAAATGTAGTGAAAGATTAAGGAGGTGAAAAGACATGAAGAAGCAAAAGATGAAAGCAGCTAGATGATATGTCCTCAAAGAAAAAAAGATGAAGAGAGAGCTCTTCCCATGTGTAGGAATGCATAACTAGATTAGAATGACATGAACCTAAAATGCAAGCTACTATGCAAAGTGGTTTACTAGCAAGAAACACATAACATTTAGACTCTTAATTTCATCATTGAGCATTTATTAGGGATGTCATGAGATCATACAACCATCACTAGTATAACTATAAGGATATGAATATGATCGATATCAGATAGGGATGTGGAAATCCAATCTAAGCATTAGAGACATGTAAGTCAAGATAACTATGTGATTAGATTCCCTAAGTTCAATTTAGCAAGATTACACCTGTATTAAGGCATAAGCGCCAGGATAAACTCCAATTTTGGTCTTGTGAAATAGTCAAGGATGATACATTTTTAAGTCAAAATGTTGAATAGGACAAGCATAAATGCTTACAACACTATAGACAAACAAAGTATACCCACAAGCAGAAATCAAGAAAATGTCCCATGCCCCCAGTCTTCTAATCAATGACATCCTTGAAAGACTATTAGGGAGGGAACACATGGCAAATAAATAATCATAGATAGCACAAAAATTAGATAAAGGTCAGCATAGCTCAGTCATTTAAGTATTAAAGTGTGTTTGTGTAAGTCACTTGGCCATTTCTTCAAGACTTGATTTTGATAGTGAGAAATATCGTGACATCGGAGACTGTAGGTAAACTATCTAAAAAGTGTTGAAAAACACTTGATGTCAAGGTGGGGGAAGTGTTGAGAAACACTATTTTGTGAGTTGTCAAAGAAAACCCTAATGTACAAGAATACCTCAATAGGCAAAGTAGCTATGCCCTCGAGACGAGGACAAGAAACAATTCCAAGCCAGGAAATGTGTAGTGAAATGGATGATTGAGATTGATAGACATAAGTGTGAGGGTTTCAAGTTGCACCTATTTCCAAGTTTTCACCACCTGAGAAATTTTTTTAGGACTTTTTTCAATTTTTTTGTATTTTTGATTTTTTTTTTGGTGATACATCAAAGTGACTATTGCTAGGTTTTCACTAAGATGATCATTTTTTTAGGGCATTTTCTAATTTTTAGGATTTTTTCAAGATCATAGATATATACAAGATAGCTGAGCAGCAAGCCTCTAAGCATAGAACTTTTTTAAGTGTAGGATGTTGATAGGTTCTGCAAGCTCTTCCCCTTTAGGAGTAGACAACTGATAAGCACCAGACCTGAATGCTTCTATGATAATATAAGGACCTAACTAGTTAGGTTCAAATTTCCCTTTCTGCTCTCTATGTTGTTGATTTTTTGGATTCTCTCTAAGCACGAGTTCATCTACTTGAAACTCACGAGGGTGAACTAGACATGCACTTCTAATAAGCCCTCATGTGATTAAAAGTAGCCTTACAACATTCATCAAGAGTCCCTAAGTCTTGTACTCGCATAGCTCTATGGTCCTCATTAGTTATCAACCCATGTAAGGAGACTCACAAGGAGGGAATCTCAACTTCTAATGGGAGAACAGCCTCAAAGCCATAGACTAGAGAAAAGGGTGTAGCCCTTGTAGGAGTATAAATAGAGGTTCTATAGGCCCAAAGTGCCCAATTTATTTGTAAGTTCCAATCTTTCCTAGACTTATAAACTGTGTGGTGTAGGATTTTCAGCAGTGTTTTATTAGAGGCCTCAGCTTGGCCATTCCCTTGGGGATAGTAAATAGAGGACCAGTGTTGCTTAATTCAAAAAATTTTGCACAGCTGCTTTAAGTCCTTATTCTTGAACTTCCCTCCATTATCTGTAATAATAGAGGATGGGATACCATATCAGCAAATGATGTGATTCAATATAAACAGGGCAATATGTTTGCCTATAACAGTAGATAATGGTACAACTTCAACCCATTTAGTGAAATACTCCATTGCTGTGATGATGAATTTATGACCATTGGATGAGCTTGGATGAATCTTTCCTACCAAGTCAAAGGCCCATTGCTAAAATGGCCAATATGTCACAGAAGGGATTAACTCTCACCCAGGAGCATGTATCAAGTTGCCATGGAGTTGATATTTTTGACAGGACTTCACATAGCGCACAGCATCAACTTGCATGTTGGGCTAGTAATAACCCATCCTAAGTAGTTTTCAGGCAAGTGCAAGGCCATTAGAATGTGCCCCACAAATGCCATCATGGACTTTGGCAAGTTCCTTCTCAGACTCTTCTAGCTCTAAACATCTAAGCAATGGTCTATCTAGACACTTCCTATACAAGTCACCAGAGATCATAGTGTAGTGTGAGGCATTACGAAGGAGTTGGCATTTTTGGTTGCACGTGAGGGTTTTGGGAATAACCTAGTCACATAGGTAGGAGAAAATAGCTGCATAGCAGGAGGAATCATGACCCATAATAGTGTAGATCATCTGGTTATCCAAGGAATCATAGCTAGATGACACAGTTCTTTCGCCATGAACTCAAATCGTGATTCATGTTCTTGTAGTTGGAGGATAGATGCTAAGGTGGCCATAGCATCAGTAGCCTTGTTTTCTACTCTAGGAATCTATTGAAATGTTACAAAGGTAAAATAATTCCTTAGAGTGTCTATCAACTTTTTATAAGGGATCAACTTGTCATCCTTTGTTTGATATTCATTATTCACTTGGTTCACAACCAGTTGAGAATCCCCATAGATGTGTAGCTCAGTTATTCACCATTCAAGGGTCATTTTGATCCCATTTGTTAATGCTTCATACTCTACAATATTGTTTGTACATGGGAACAATAGTTTGTAGGACTTTGGGATCGTATAACCATGAGGGGAAACAAATAAAAACCCTACTCCAACTCCATTTTGTGTATGGTATCCATCAAAAAACATCTTCCATGTTCTATTAGTAATGTACATGATCGAGGCATCTGGAAACTCAATCTGCATAGGTGCTACATCTTCAAGTGGGAAGTTAGCCAACTAGTCAGCTATGGCCTGTCTTTTGATTGCCTTACATTCAACATACTAAATGTCAAATTCAAAAAGAATCATCATCCATTTAGCAAGATGAATAGTAAGTGCAGCTTTATTTAACAAATATTTCAAAGGGTCTATCTTAGCAATCAAGTGAACTGTATGTGCCAACATATAATGCCGGAGTTTTTGGGAGGCAAAAACTACAGCAAGGCATGCCTTCTCTATACTTTTATAGTTTAGTTCATAAGCCACCAAAGTTTGACTGATATAGTATATGGCTCTTTCTTTACCTATCTCATCACTTGAGGCTAAGAGTGCTCCTAGAGAAGAATCTGTTGCTAAAATGTATAGGATCAAAGGTTTTCCCAGAATGGGTGGCATCAAAACTAGAGGTTTTGCAAGTAGCCTTTGATTTGATCTAAACTTTGTTGACAGTCACTGTTCCAAGTATGGGTAGATCCTTTATGCAAATTTTTATTGAAAGGTTAAGCCTTATCAGCTAATTGAGAGATAAATCTTCTTATGGATTGTAGACATCCTTGCAGACTTCTAAGCTGACTGATATTCTTAGGTGGAGGCATATCCATGATAGCTTGGACCTTTTCAGGGTCAACCTCAATGCCTTTTGCTGAAATGATATAACCTAGAAATTTTCTAGAAGTGACACCAAAGGCACATTTTTTTGAATTCAACCTAAGTTGGAATTGTTCCATACAGTCCAATATCAGACTAAGGTCTCCAAGATGTGTGTCTCATTTTTTAGATTTAGCCAGTGTGTCATCAACATAGTCTTCCGTATTTTTATGCATCATATCATAAAAGATGGTTGTCATTGCTCTTTGATATGTAGTGCTAGTATTTTTAAGCCCAAAAGGCATGACATTCTAGCAAAACATACCCCATGTACATGTAAAAGCTATCTTTTCTTGGTCTACTAGAGCTATCTTGATTTGGTTATATCCAAAAAATCCATCCATAAGCGAGTACTACATCTCATAACCTGCAGTCATGTCCACTATCATATCGATGTTTGGTAGCGAAAAGTCATCCTTGGGGCATGCTTTGTTGAGATCTCTAAAATCAGTACAAACCCATATGGATTTGTCATGCTTAGAGATAGGTACAATGTTGGAAATCCACCCTGCATAATCAATGGCCCTAATGAAGTTTGCATTCAATAGTTTTTCCAACTCTGTCTTGACTAGTAGGGCCACATGTGGATGCATTTTTCTCAACTGTTGTTTGATAGGCTTGACATCTCGTGAGATTGATAAGTGATGCATGATGAGATCTGTATCAAGCCCTGGCATATCAGAGTATGTCCATGCAAAGTTGACCTTCTTGTCTTGAAATAATTGAGCAAACTATGTCTTTTCTTCATCTGACAAGGATTGAGCTACATGGATAATCTGAGGACATTCTTCTGTACCCAAGTTGATAGGCTGCATAGGCTAAATGAGAACCAAAGATCTATCCTAGAAATAGCTTGGTAGACTACCAAGTACCTCATCCACAAGTGCCTCAGAGAGGTTTTCACCATTAGATACGCCTTTATTTTTACTTTTTTGAGGATCAGACACCACCACAATGTGGTTTTCGCCACCTGATCACTTATTTTTCCTTTTAATTTTTTGACTGTTGTACTTGATATCTGATTCTATCATGCTGATTATTGGTTCACTAGTGGAAGAAGTGACAAGTTCAATGGTGTTTAGATAATAAGCGATCTCATAGTCATTTTGGAAAGACCATATTTTAGGTCTTTGATTTTGGAGAGACCAATCTATGAGATCTGGGTGAATTAGCGAGAGTGAGGGGGAAGTCTCAATATGATTGACATGGAAGGAGTCATCTCTAGTGACTTGTGAAGTTGAGCCTATAGAAAATGTCACAAAGGAGTCTATCTCAGGGATAGTCCTGGAGGGACTAACATGATCCATTAAGACATGTTGTGAGTCAAATTCATCTGACCCTATACTAGACTGTTCAACTACATGGGGTTGGGTTATATAGGCATGAATGACATCCACCCCTAGCTTGCAAGATACATTAGAGAGACTTTCCCACTCATACTCATGAGAATCTATACTCTGATCCCTAGCTATGACATGATCAATCTTTTGCCTAATTTATCCTCTATTTATGTCCTCAAAAGTAGACCCTTCTTGTTCTTGTTGTTGGGAGGTAGAAGCTTCTTCATTATTATTAGCAGTCAATATTTCTTATCCCCAAAGGAGGGAAGTGAGAGGGACAAAGTCTTCATCTTGTGAAGTGGTAGCAATTATTGGAGGGTCATCATCCTTCGATTCACTAGACATGAGCAATCTTCGATCATGGGTTGGTATATCATTGTTTAGCCCAAAGCCTAGACCAGTAGTGTCTCGAGTATCATGACCTTGAGTATGACTTAAAGGTTCAACTAGAGCATTCTTACAACCATTTAAGGACCCATGGCCCTAGTAGCCCATTTTTTCCAAAAATTTATAGCCTTTTCCATATCTTTTAGGAGAAATAGGAGTAGTCACTATAACTTCCTCATCTTCCTCTACTTTGTAGATCTAGTCCTTAATGGCATGTTCTTCCTTTTCTGCTTCTAGAGGTATTGAAGATTACACAAAAGTGCCAAAAAGTGTCATAGTGAAAGCAGAAGGCTTTTTTGCAATAGTTGGTTTCCAATAGGACCAAGGGGAAACTGGTAAGGCAGCAATAGAGTCCAAAGTGTACTTTCCCATACCAAGATTCATCATTTTTAGTTTTTGTTCACATTCTGTGAAAGATGGTGCTAGCTCACGAGAAGAGCGATTGTGCAGGACTAGCATTTCAGTAGCAATCAATGTGTTGATAGACATCAAGTTATCATTGAGGAAAAATATCTTAGTACCATTGAATGGGAATTTGATGCACTAATGGTATGTGGAGGGTACTGCTTGCATATCGTGAATCCATGGTCATCCCAACAACAAGTTGTATGCAAGTGGTATGTCTAAGACTTGGAAAATGACATTCTTCTTAACTAGACCAACTCTAATTGGAAGTACAATTAGACCTTTAGAAGGCCTTTCAACCTCATCATAGGCCTCTATAGTGATCTTTCACTTAGGATCGGTGGCAAATTTAGACATGCCCAACTGTTGGATTACATTGAATGAAATGATATTTAACCATGCACCATTGTCTACCAGGACTTGGCAGACGCGGGTACAAAAGATTTGAACTTTGACATGAAGAGAAAGGTTATGGGGATAACTTAGAGCTCAGTCATCTTCTTTAGAAAAGGTGAGATAGTGAGGTGAGGAGATGTGGTTCACCATAGCTTGGAATCATTCTACATCAATATCTATGGGAATGTTGGCAGAACATAAAGCTTTCTCAAGGATATCCCTGTGCAAAGGAGATAACTCTAGCAATTCAAAAATGAAGATTTGTGCTTGTGTGCATTGTAGTTGGCTAAAAAGATCATAGTTGGAGATCTTGGAAGTAATTGGTTGCTTAGATGATGAAGCATTTTTAGGGTCATGAGCAACTTTTAGGACAACCTTAGATTGCTACCTAGTAATAGCATTAAGTGGTTCACTCTGAGAAGACAAACACTCAACCACTCGGAGTACCACCTTGGGTCTAGTATCAATATGGTCTTGAGGAGTGGATTGTGTCCTTAAGACCACTTTTGGTTGTTCATCTTTAGTGTCATAATTTGGCCAGTTGTCATTGTTGGAGCTTGCCATACATATGTATTCAACAGGCTCAAGCATGGCTATAAAATTATCAGTGTCAGTGTAAGCATAACTAATTTTAGCATCATGATTCTTTTTGGTAGCTACCCTTGAGGTCTCACCCTTTTTGTATTCAGGTAATGGTTTTTGGAAAGCCTTATGATTAGCATTTTTAACAAGGCCATCTGTGACAACTTTTCCAGCTTCGATGAGTTCTTGAATTACATCTTTGAGTTTCAAGCAATTTTCTATGTTATGTCCTTTAATTCGGTGGTAGCCACAAGTATGATCTTCTCTCCACCATGGAGGTCTAACGGGTGGATCATAAGGACATGAGTTCTCTAGTAAGATAACCAATTTGTTTGCAATTAAGATTTTCAAAACCACTTCATAAGGTTCGACTATAGGTGTGTAAATACATCGCTTCCTCGCAAATTTGGAGCCTTTGTCAAAGGGTTGTGGCTTTGTACCTTCTTGTTGTTTTGTTGCATAGATGGCATTGGAAGGTTAAATGCAAGCTCCTTAGTCTTAGGAGTTTCCACTACTCCATCATTGACAACATACTTATTTTTGTTCCAAGGTTTGCCTTTGTCTTTATTGTTTCCATTGTTAACTTTATCCTTGTTTATGACACTATCCCCTTTCTTGATAGCAACATCCTTAATGTAATATGCACTCTCAACCATGGTATTGAAGGATGTGAATAGTTATTTTCTAAGATCAAAGTATAGCTCAAGTACTAGTGTGTTGACAAAAATGTCATTTTTCTCAGGTTTAGGAACTTCTCGAGGGTACCGTGAGTATAGAGATCTCCACCGTTGGAGGTATATGGCAAAAGGTTTCCCTAATTTTTGATTGATTTGGCATAATTCCAACACATTCATAGGATGTTGGATGTTGTATGAATATTTTTTTAGAAAGCATTATGCAAATTCATCAAACATCTTAAGAGGGGGACTCAATTTGGTAAACCATTCCATGGCTTGTCCTCTCAAACTTCTAGGGAACATACGCATAAGAAAGGTGTCTTCATGCATAAAGTCCATGCTAATAGCATAGAAATGTCTCACATGGTCGTGAGGGTCACCATTTCTATCATATTTGTCATACTTAGGAACCTCTATATCCTTAGGAAATTGCAACATGTATAGATTCCTATCAAATGGAAGAGCGCAAATTGATTCAACAAATGATGTTTTAGGTGGCTCTTTTGAAGTTTGTAGCTGTGCAAATTGTTTCCTTGGTTCTTGTATTTCTTCCCTTAAGATTTCAGCCTCAGTGGGCTCTTGTTTTGGAATTGTATGCTCAACATCAAAACCTTGAGGGAGTTTCCATCCCCTAGCTGCCATGCATCAAAAGTATTGGTCTTCATTTTCCTCTAAAGCTCTAAGCATTAGTTTTTGGGGAAAGCCATCTTGTTGAAATTTGATCATGTCTTTGCTAGTTACTTCTTCATCATTATCATGATGGGATGGTTTAGGTGGTGAAGGAAATGCACCAGTGGTAGCTCTAGGAGTCCTTGGTGCCATGTGATTGCCATCATTGTTCTCAAAAGGATTTTGAGGACAAGTTCCTTTATGTCCTTCATAGTGTGCCCGATTATCAGTTTCAACTTGTTGGTTTTCTCTTTCCATAGCATATATAGCCTCCAAATTCTTTTGGGTTTCACGTTCTTGTGCTTCTAAGTGATGTTTAATTTCATCAAGGTGTACCATAGTGACTATACCACTCGTATCCTTAGGTGTCTCAAAGGGTGTACCAAATGGATTTTCAAAACTATAAAGTGGGTTGTGCCGAACATTGGCCATTTGTGTTTGAGAAAATTTGAGATTCTTATCACAAGGTTGCTTGCGAGGATGTTTGGGTGGTGTTTCCAATTGCTTGAAAATGAAAGGCATGTGGCTACCATTACCAACTTGATATCTAGTTATGATCAGCATGTAAAGAGTTGTCTTTGTTTAGTAGGAAAAGAAAAGTGAGCCAAATTTGAAGCTTTTATGATCAAGACTAATCACTTGTCAAAATGTGATAGATGGCTTGTCAAACAGTGCTCAAGATCTTATAGCACGGGTGACTCGAGTCGAGCAAATGAGTGAGAAGCTCAATAGTGGATAGCTAGAATAAAAAATAGCTAAATTTTGACAAGTGATTCATCAATATGTTTCAAGTCTTACATTTGACTAACTAAACCCATCTTTTCAACCTAGGACAAATTCTTCACACACTGATATGTAGCTAGGATCAAGGGTGACCAACATGACACTCCTTAGACCAAAAAAATCCAACTGCAAACTCTGTTTTTGACCCAAAGTAACTCTAGGTGATATTTTCTTAGAAGGAGGGCAACATAAGTTTAGCATATAGTGTCATGTGACAGAATTTTAACACGAGTGCGATACTTTTTGTTTAAGCGATAGATATTGTAACTGAGTGCGACAGAATTTTAGAAGCAGTGCGATAGAATTTATTACAAACCTGTGATAGACTTTTTTGGGTAAAATCTATAGTGTGATATTTCTCATGAGAGCATGCAACAGAGTGCCAGGTTTGTGCAAAAAAAGGTCAATTTTTGGTTTGAAGTTTGTTTTTGCAATTTGTCCATCAAATAGTTGTTTCAATCAGACAATGTTTCATTTCAGTTTGTATCAGTAAATAGCAAGGTTTGCAAACATTAAGTGTTTTAACATGTCTCAAAACAATTGATCAAGGGTAAAAACAACCTTGTCAATACGCATTTGGGATATTAGAACAACCTTCCTAACAACTCTTATCAGAATGTTTATGTTGCAAGAACGTTAACACTGGTCAAAATATCGAGAACAATAGCCAAGCAATCTACCTTAGATTCATGGTTCATTACTCAACAACTTGGCCCATGCTTGATTCTCCTTCACCTCACACCAAGTGGTTTCCCACAAGAGATATTGGCTTTGTCATGGAAGTGCCATAAGCACAACCAAGGGAACACATATGGTGAGTGTAAAATCTTGGGGTGATCTAGGTAGTCCACTAGGATCTATCCTTGCACCAAGAAGTTGAGCGGCTAAAAAGGGTAGTTACTAACTTAGGGTGTTTAGATAAGGCTTCCATTCATAGTGTTCCTCTTGCTCCCAATTATGGGACACCTCACCTTGCAATGAGTAACCAATCTTGTGACCACAAGAGTACCTTAAGAATTCTTGCCTAGTGATCTCCCTATGGTCACAATCCCATAAGTGATCACACTAGGCAAAGAAAAACACTATGTCTACCAAGGTTTTGTGTCCTTGGTAGCCTTGAGTTTATAGTGGGTTCGAAGAGTCGGATAATCTGCTTGTCCCCACTTGGGTCATTCCTCTTAGGTTGTCTGAGAGCAGGCCCTCTAAAGGATTCTAACTACACAAAGAGTGGATCAACTTTCGAAAGTCAAGATTTCTGATTCACCACAAGGGTGAAGAGCATACTCTCCTATTCCAATCCTTTTCTCCCAAACATGCCAGGAAGATTCAGTTACCCTTTGCTTTTGAAACCAAATGGCAAGTCAAGATTTTTGATTCACCACAAGGATGAAGAGCATACTCTCCTATTACCAAAAGACTCCAATTACAAGTTTTATGTGCCTATGAAAAATGAGCAATTAGTCAATGCCACACATGAAAAAAAAATCAAGCAAGTTTGGGGTTTTATGCTTAGGGAAGCCCTGCAAACAATGTTAGTAGCCCTTGCGCATTTGACACTTTGACATGCATTCTTTTGTATGCAAGGTTTCAATTTTTTCTTCACAAAGAGGGCAACTTGCAATCACAACTTGTTAGCCCACAAGTTAGCATGAAATAATCACAAAAATTATGAACTAGACCTCTATAAAACAACCTAGAAATTTGCTAAAAATTAATAGTCAGCCAGCTAAGAAGAAATTTGATCAAATCCCTCAAGAAATGAGCAAAAATTCTTAGGAGATACTTTTTGTTGAACAAATGTTGCACAATACTTTATAGTATATAAAGGCGACAATTTCTATGTAGATGATACTTTTTCTTTAGCCGTCTAACAGAGTTTTGCACAGAGGGTGACAGAATGCAGGCTTCAAGTGTGACACCATTTCTAAAAAGTGTCACACGATAGTACTATGAACTGTCACATGAAACTGGAATAATTTCACCCAACACCGTGACTATAAAAAAGAAGAAAGCAGAATAGTAAAGGAAATGCAAGAAAAAATAGGGAAATGCAGGGTGAAACATATAGTCTGGCCCCATGGTGGGTGCCAAAAATGTACGCTAGAAAAGGTGCACTTCTCTAAACTATTCTATCTGAGGTTCTCCATAGATTGGAAAACTCGAATGATGACTTAGAGCTCCCTAGTCATGGAGTGCAAGGGGCATACAAATGAGCATATAAGAGCTCTCAACTGAGCCTTAGAAACACAGCCCTTGCTAGTAAACCACAAAATGGGAGATTCTTTAGACAAGAGCAAGAGTGCTAATGTCAAAGAACTCTTGGATCACGCAATGCAAAAATGAAACTATATTAGGATGAGATGCGCAATGCAAGCTATGATAAAATGAGATGGGAATGTTACAAATCCAACTATTAAGCTATGTGATCTAACTATTTGCAAAGAAACTACACTAACATGCAATATGATCTTAAGACTAATATGAAGTGGATGAAAGAATGAGAGAAGAAATGATAAGTTCTCCACAAAGCTCCAAAGAAACCTATTAGAAAACCTATAGCATGACAATATTCAAAATGAGGATGGATCCTTTGAGGGAGAAAGTTCTCTCCCTTTTAAATTCATACAGATGGTAGAGATCAAGATGAAGATGGTGGATGATCAACAGTGGAATTTGAAAAGAGGAGTGATCCATGTGCACACACAAGTCAACCAATAGAATATAAGTTAACCTGTCATATAAGACAAAAGTCACAAAGCCTTTTCTTTTAATTGCAAAATAGAAAAAGGACTTTATGTGTGCACTTTAAGTGGGTTAGGAGAATGGGGTGTTTTATTTAATTAAAAGGGGACATGTTCTTTTAATCAAATAATGAACTTGGGATAACATAGTCAAACTATAGGTTATAGTCAAATTAATTGATTATTAGCAATTTAGCCTAGGTAAGTGATTAAATTAAATTAGCCAAAATGCTAAGAAGGGGGCTAATAGTCTAGATGACCATTTTTAGGTGATTATAGGAGCAACAAACTAATGTGAACTTTTCAAAGAATGAACCACCTAATCTAGAGAAGGTGTTGGATACTAGAGTGGTCAAGAAGACAAGGCACAAAGAATAAAAACAATATTTGGTCAAATAGAATGGACAACCTGATAATGAGGTCATGTGGGTGGATGAACAACAGATCCAAACCTATGGCAGTACTTTGGAGCAACTTATCTCAAGTGGGCTTGAGATTTCTTGTCCCCAAGAGTATGATGTAGGGGCACCTTCAAATCCAATGCAAGGGACCATTAAAGAAGAAAAAATTTAAGGATGTAGGATTTGTTTTCAAATTTTGAAGTTCTTTAATGTTGATTTCAAATTAATTAATTCACCCCACTTTGTAAGCCAATACCCCAGGTAGGTGTGCTATAGACCACCTTTGGTACATAGTAATTGGGGTATTATGAGTCTTGGATTCATTTTAGGATTTTTAAAATATTTTTAAGTATATTTGGAATCATATAAAGTGTAATGATGTTTAGGGACAAAAATTGTCCAAAAAGTTGTCATAAGTTGCCAAGCAAACATGACAAATTTTGGTTTAATTATGCAACTCCCCCCAAACTACCATTTTTTGTCCAAAATATGATTTATAATTGTTGGGTAGGATATATAAGTCAAATGCAAACCTTAGAGAAGCAAGGTGGAGGTTGTATGCAAGTTTTGTGCACTCAAATCAATAAAAAACTATGATTTTTCCTATAATTTTGTGGTTGTGGTTATTTTTCCCTACTGTAAGGACACCAAAAGGTCATAAAATTACCAAAACATGATAGGAATTTGAGTTTTATTTTTAATGCTTCAATTTTGAGGTCTTAAATCACCCAGAGGAGGGAGAACTCTACATTTTACTGAAGGTGACTTGTTTGCACATTTTTATTAGGGTTTGAGAAAGAAATGGCTTTATCTTGCTGATCCACCATTGGAACTTCATGGCCTTTGGGATGAATTAAGGAAAAGTAATTTAATTTAATATTTTCATGTCCATTTTTAGGGAAATAGCAGGATAGATTGAGGGTTTGATGATCTAAAGTGGACATTTCAATGTGGCCACCAAGTCTAAAAATGGCAGCATGTTCCATATTTGAAAATAGGGGTGTAGCCAAGGTTTTTAACTTGATGAATTGTGTTTTTTACATGACCACTCCATGTTCTAACTAGTCCTTTTCCAATTCAGTAAGTTTTTGACCCACTTCCTTTGTTAGAGTGACCTATTTAGGCAATTAGGCCAACTTAGTGAATTAGAGTTTTTGACCTTTAGGAACAAACCTGTTCAAACCCTTTTTCCATGGTTTGTGTCTCATTTGAGAGAGTAAAAATCCATAATTTTTTGTAGGGGTCATTTGAAGGAATAAGAAGAAAACTTGAAATTTTAGTCTGGTAGGGCTAATAGGCTTAACAGGCCTAATTACAACAACAACACTTTGCCTTCAAAATTACTCACATCTAATGGTTGGAATGTGTCACTTATGTCTAGGAAACTATATTTAAATATGTTAGAAGTAATAATTATCTTAGGAAGGTGTGTCAAACCTCTTTGGGTAGTGTGCCCATGTGAATGCTGAGTGGTCTTAGGAAACATTTTAGAATTGGACATTACCTAAGTTGTCCAAAATGAAGATGGATATGGAACTTGTCTAAATGAATCTAAATCACCCCTTGAAGTATTTTTCAAGTTTCTAGAGCCCTTTTTTGTAGACTTGGTTGAAGGATTCAGTCTTAGTGGTGACAAGGGCTTTTCATCACAAACTATGGAGAAAAAGGGCTCAATGGAGGTAATTCAATGAAGAAAGGGATAGAGGAAAGGCTCTTGAAGACATCAAGGACATATATTTGGATGTAATTCAAGTTGAGGTAAATAATAAAGCCCCCATATTTAAGAAATTAATAGATATTGTACATAAATTCAATAAATATTTAAATAGTCAAGAAAAACTTCTACAAAGGGCAGAAAGAAAATATGAGTATAAAGTTTTGGAGAATGTAGCCAAGAAGATTTATATTGATCAAGTGGAACTATCTACTCTCATTGCAACATTAGTGTAAGACCAAACAATGAGAAAATATATAACATACTATGAACAATCACAAACTCAATCAACACACATTAATACCCTCTAGTCTACCATGAAAGCCAAATAAATAAAGAAAGCAACAAAAAGTGAAAACCTCCTCTTTCATTTGTAGCTCCCATGTCCTTCTTTCTTCTCCATATGATGTAGCTCCAATTGCCTATAATGAACACAATTGAAAAGAAAATTCTATGATGGGATAATATTATTGAGAATAATAGAAGAAATGATTTGAAGTTTGATGAATATTGACTTAGGCATTTGGACTTGAAAGGTTAAGAATCAAGGGACTGGAAATGAGAGCAAAGTGACTCATTTTATAGTCATGACACAAGATGAGAGCATTGGACTTGTCACCTTGGATATGAAACTTGGTAAGAGATTCCTTTGAGAATCCATGACACACATATCACAAGATGCCAAACGTAGGATTATATGATGGATAGAAGTCAAATACGGCTATTGATGGAAGAGGATCTATGATGTGTCATGTGACAACTTAGAGCTACTTAAATCCAAGAATATATGATGATGGAAGCAAAATATAGACATGCATAAGGAATAATAGCATATATATTATGACATATCTTAGCCAAGTGTAAATGGAGAATCCATGATGTGAGATGCCCATGTGTCATGATGATGTCAAGATTGTGTCAATATTATGTGGAATATTTGAAGTAAAAATCCATATATCCACAAATAAAAATTAGTAAAATAGAAATTATGAGTGGAAAATGGAACTTAGGAAATTGTGAATTCCCATAGTTTGTGAAGACAAATCAATTAATTGATAAATATCAATTAATTGAAAAGGTTAATTAGGAAGAATAATTAACAATGTGAAATGAAAATGATTGGGATGACATAGGACTAAATAACAGCTATTTAATCCTATAGAGAAAATTAGTAGAGGATTGGCCAATTTGATTATATAAGTGCAACAATATTCTTTGATGAAATTTGATGATTATGAAAATTGACTAGGATGATGATAGGTAGACCAAAGCCATGGTCAAATTTATTGGTTGATTAAAATTGATAACATGCCACAGACACATGACATGGATTATGAGCACATAACATTTAATTGATATTGTAAATGCTATAGGATTGAGATTGATTAATAGTGTTGATCATAATAACATCAATGGACACTATCAATGTTATTAAATTGATTTGATGATATCATGATTTGACACTGAGGGACTTGACATTATCAATGATGGAATGACAAGGGTGACAATTTGACCTAGCACTAAGAGCCATGACAATACTAAGGTCCGATTTATAAGTTTGATAGATTGATAGGTTTCTGGGGCATTTAAAGCCATAAAAATGCCTAGAATTAGATAAATTATGATTTATTTAATGTATCTAACATATTTTGAGTTGATTAGGATTGATTCTAAGTGATTCCAAGAAGATTTGGGGTGATTTTGGGTTGATTTGATATGATTTTGATGATGTTGAAATGGTTTTGGGTTGATCAGATATAATTTTGAAATAATATGTAATTGATATGAAAATGGATATGAATGATGAATAAAATTGTTGAAATATAACCAAGTTGGCCAAAATATCAAAATTAGTGAAATGAGGAAATGGGATTAGTTAGTACAAAATGTGATGAAACTGTAGATGTGAGCCATTTTTTAGCGTCTACAATTAGGAGTTGTAAATAATGTTATCTCCTTATTTAAAAAATTATGCGATTCTTCAAATTTCACCTAGGAAATAAAGGACAAACTAGCCAAGATTGATGAAAACTTAAAAAATAGTGCTAGGTAGTTAGCACTTGACTCTAGTTCTAGCTCAAATCATTTTGTGAAGGTAAGCTTTTTGATAGATTTATAGGCTGAACTACAAAGGGAGGAAGCTAGGATTAGAGAATAAGTATTAGGTATTCAAAGTATGATACTTCCTCACATGAATGTGATCTAGAAACATCTTACACATGCAAAGAAACTAGTTCATGACACAAATTTCTCAGTTGTAGATCTCATGATGGAGTTATCAACTAAACTTCAAATTGAATTGTGCATTTTAAAGGTATTAAAAGAAAATTGGGATAAAACTATATTTTTAATTATGAAAGTTCATCATGATTTAGTCAATCACACACACACACACACACACACACACACACACACACACACACACACACACACACACACACACACACACACACACACACACACACAAACAAACACACACACATAAAGCATATGTATTGATGGACAAATTTTTTTTTGGAAAACCTAGAATTCATTCAGTTATAACTAAGCCACAATTTTTTAGTTCAAACCAAGTTGTACATCCAAGCATATGGAAATGGGAGTTTGATATAATTTTTTTTGATTAAGAGTTTTTGGATTGCTAACAGATCTAGACATGATAAGTGTTTTTGACACTAATGCCAAATGGGGAGATTGTTGACCCTATGGCAATACATATTTTCAATTAGTGATAAAACACTTAAATCATCCTAGAAGGTTGGGTAATACTCCAACTGAGCATTGCTTCACTCAACATTTTTTGCATAGCCTGAGCATATTGAGAATAACCTGCATGAACCAAGTTCTCAATGAAAAAAAAGCTAGCAATGTGAATCGAGTTCATAGTATTTGTCAAGTTCTAAGTATGAACCAAGTATCCAATTCAAGTCACACATGCTTCAATATCACTTGAGTGCATATTATTACTTGAGCATCTAGTGTTGCCCAAGTACTAGAGTATCACCTAAGCTCACTATATTGCCTAAGCATCAACATACCACCTAAGTGCATAGTATGATCTGAGCATTAGCATTCAATTGACCTGAAGGTGTAATTTGATTATTGTAAAGACCTCTCTTGTTTGAGCCAACTTAGAATAAAAATATTGTTTAATGGTTATATAAGGAAGGAATATTATTTTCTCTAAGAGAATAAGTATGAAACATGAGTAAGAGAGATTTAAGAAAGTAAAGCAAGTGAATATGGAATTAAAGAAGAAGATAAAGAAGATTGAGTAAGTAGGCTACCAAGAAGTATAAAGGGTGGATTAGAGACATATCTATCACAATCAAGTGATTACAATCTTCAAAGGATCTATATAATAAAATTAAATGCAAATAAGGATCATTCTATTGATTGCATCCTAATAGTTTCATTAGGTAAATCCTCTAACAAGATGAACCTAACAGTCCTTTCTAAGTTCTTTTAATAGAGTACACACTTCATTGTATTGTAAAATAATTTCAAAAGGTTGACCTAATAGTCCTTCATACTCCTAATAGAGTACATCACCAGAAGTGATCGATTGTAAGCCCTAACATGTCAGATTTATTGTTTTGTAGTGAAGCATTGTGGGTATCATCCCCACCCTAATTTTACCTTCTCCTTGAAGGTTTTTTGGGTTACCAAATATTGTGTCAAAGTGTTATGGTGTTTATTTCTATAGTACTTTATGTTCATGCATGACAATAGATTAGTCAATCTAATAAATTAATGAAAAAAATCATAGTAAAAAGTTTTAAGTGGTTCCTAATTCAACCCCCCCAGTAACCTATCTATCATTGCATTTACAATAGACCTTGTGGTCATCCTGCACCCAAGAAATATGATATGGATGTAGGTGTTTCTGCCTCTTGATATTTAACTTTTTGTAAAGAACCACATCTAGACTAACTATGCCACATTATAATCAACCAAAAAATGCAGAAGAGAACCAATTACATTAAAGTGGAAAAGACAAAACTAATCATTAACACTAATTAATAATTTAAAAAAATTATGAATACATAATTAAAATGATGATCATCAATTCCTCTTACATGTATCCATGTTATAACATACATCATTATAAATTTCTAATCCAACTTACAACATTACAATAGTTAGATATAATTTATAATTTGTTGATCAAACATACAACATTACAACAGTTACATATATTTACAATTTGAGCATCAGCTTTCCAACTATTCATAACTTGAGTTACAATAACATAATTAAGTACATCTCAAATGATGAGCAAAACAATCAAACTAAGATGACATTTCCATTGTGTTCTTCAACGAATCTAGTCTCTAAATCTATAGGACCTCTCCCACCTGCTTCCTGAGATGGAAGTGTGGCCCAAGAGCTTTAACCTCACCAACCATGGAGTGAAGCACTCCCCTAGGATTCTTCCTGACATGAAGAATTCCCCAACCCTGGTACAAGAAGCCTAGCTTCTCATAACAGGATGGATTAGATGGATTTGGTGCAACCGTATAGCATTTCTACATTACAACCATGTGCCTAGTAGTCTAAACATAGAATGTAGCTAGGAAATAAAAATAAACTACACATCTACATATATGTAGTAAAACCAAATAAGCTTAACCATGTACACATATGCAATATCTAGAAACAAAATGGCTTGGCCAAGCACTTTTAAAATCTAGAATTACCTATAGAAGAAACAAAAATAGTATGTATCCATTCTACAACACTGGTAGATAGAGAAGCTAAACATGGAGATATCCATCTATCTATCCCATAATCACTACACTAAACCCAACCATGAGGGGATATACCATCTAGATACTATCAACAATGAGACATTCAATAATTTGTTTATATCTTAAAATGCACATGATGATTCATAAATGTAAAATCAATCACAAACTATTGGTAAATAAAATATTGTAAAGGTTTTTAACTATCATTAGGAGTAAAGCTATTAGTTGAAGTTGATTTAGAATTTAAGAATATGTCATTGTCTTACTCTTTACTTTTAAATGTCATCTATCTTAGTAAATACCAAGGTCTTGTCACAAGTTTTAAGCTAGCAGCTTAAAGCTCAATGATTAATCTAATTTCTGAGCTTACATTCACAACTGAGAAATTCAAGTTAATTCCAAAGAACAAGTCATAATTTAGTATTGAAAAAAAGGATTCAAACATATAAGACGTGTCATATTTGTCAGATTAGATTTGATACCATAAGATGTCATTTGGTTTCCACTAGTTTCTTTACCTAAGATTTTGTTCTCACTACTAGTTATGAGGTATTTCGACCTTAGCAGTATTATATAATCATATGCCATTTTTCATCAAGGAAATAAATGAATATTGTTTAAGATACTCTAAAAGACACTAAGTTTTTTTATATTTAAATATGAGTTTCCTATTTAAGAAAGCATTTGTCTTGGATTGATTTAGGAGACCAGCTTATTCATACAACTTAAACATAGTTAATAACATTAGCCAGTATAACTAAATAGCTAGAGGGAACAACTCAATGCTTGGTTCAAACATTTGGATAAAACACCTATCAACACAAATGGATATCCTATATTCAAGGTTTTCTACGAGCCAATTCATGCACAAACTGTAGTTATAAAGATTACAGATAAATCCTATAATGGAACACTTTCCATCTCCAAAATTAAATACCTATTCAAAAAATTTAGTAATGCTCTGAGAATTTAAGAAATTTCAAAAGAGGATGCATTTTCTATTCTTGGGGTTCTTTTTTAAGTTTTTATAGATGTAATGTATAAACCTAACTAAAATAATGTGACAAAAACAAGATACGATTCTTGTTAACTATTTATACATGACTGGGGTTTTGTGCTAAGTGTACGTCATCAGATGTAATATCAAGATAGTCATATTGATGTTTCTCATATCTTAATAAAAAAAAATCACCAAAATAAGTAAAATTGTATCTCTTCCTAACATTCAAGATTTTATAATAACAAATTCTCTTTAGAAAATATGAGAAACAGGGAAAAATTTACTAATAGCCTATCCATTGTTCTCTCTACTTTTAGACATGTTGTAAGGTTAAAGATGCAAATTTCAATAGATAAAACCCTGTTAAAGATAGGCTATTAGTAAATTTTTAATAAATTTGACTATGGTTGTAAGGTTTGAATGGGGGTCGAGCAAGTGTAAATCAAAGGAGTGAGATTTAGCCAGTTTGTTTTTCATGTTATGATTATTGGGAAGCCAATAAAAACACTGATTACATAAGAAAAACCTAGTTTTTCCTTAATGCATAGCAAGATAAAGTCTAACATTTCCAATAGACAGAGTTTTCTTTTTGCAAAAGACAAAACCACCATTTAAGAATGAAGGGAACCTAGATATTTTGCTACCTACTAGCTCTCTTTTCCTTTCGTTGCCTCCTATTGTATTCCCCAATTCCTTCTACCATCTCTTGCTTTCCAGGAACCCTCATTTTTTAAACAATCCCCTCCCAAGAAAAACTCATAACTGACCTAACTTCCTCCTATGAACACAAAATATATTTTTGTTTTTGATGTTCAAACATAACATTGTTTAAATTATGTTTTTATTATTTGGAAGGTTCTAAAGGAAATTCAATATCTTAATAAACACACATACGTATAGTTATAAAAGAACATTATTTTGCTAAAATCCTTTCCAATAACCAATCTAACTTTATATATATATATATATATATATATATATATATATATATATATATATAACAACAAACTCTTCCATTAGCAAGTCATTTATTTTTATGTTCTATCTAAGCATCTTACATATACCATCTTTAAATCAAATTAAACATCTAATTCATTTTGATTTTTCAAGTTTAGTTCTAGAAATATAATAAACAACAACATAAATGCTATGTGATGTGTGTGTGGTCACATAGACATCTGACACATCCCCTTCCATGAGGCTAGCCTTCTCTACCTCAACCACACTTCTTTCATAATAATCCCTGCATCCACTTAGACACTCACAACCATAACAAAGAGTTAGTGTTAGTCAAAATCAATGTATCACAACTTAATTATATCATTATTAATTAGAAATCATTAACTAAATCATAGATATAAACATGACATCAAATGTCATTATCATCATAATGTAATATCAATATCTCTTGCACATCCATAGAAAAATAAATCATTTCATTTTTAAAAGTCTAAAGTATTAACTTGCATTTTTATTTGATTAACTTTAATCCATTTGACCAAGTCAACATGGCCACATAAGCAAGAAAAGAAGAGGTTCTAGGGTGAGACATGACATCCTTCCCCACTAGGAAAAGGCATTGTCTCGATGTCCTTCACAACAAAATTGTATATACACATACCAAAACTAAAATAAAACAACTATACAAAAAGATGGGGAAAAGATTTTTGTAAATCCTCAGTATCTTCCCAAGTGGCATTATCCACCCTGAATTGGTCTCATTGGACCTTACATTGGAGTATATCCTTATCTCATACCCTTAGGGTATACTGCTCAATGATTTGGGTGGGCTAAACTACCATCACCCCAGGATCCTGTACCTATAATGCATGCCAATCAAGTATGTGAGATATAGTAGGATGATAGGGTTTAAGTAGAGACACGTGAAAAACATTATGAATGTAGGCTAAAGCAGGTCGTAGAGAAAATCGATAAGCAACTAGGTTGATGACTTCTAAGACCTCGAATGGGCCAACAAATCTTGGAGAAAGCTTTGAACTCTTGCCAAACAAGATTGAACTCTTTTGTGATCTAACCCTTAGAAACACTTTATCCCCGGTTTGGAATTGGTGGAAAGTGTGTTTCTTATCTACATAACTCTTCTGTCGATTTGCTACCTCCATTAACCAACTGTAGATTAGGGTTACCTACTCTTCCATTTCTCATAGCATCTTAGGACCTACAATAATCCTATCCTCAACCCTATCCCATTTGATAGGAGTTTGACATCTTCGTCCATAAAGAGCCTCAAATGGGGTCATACCCAAAGATGAATGATAGGAGTCATTATAGGAAAACTCCACCAATGGAAGGTATTCCTCCCATTTGTACTATTGATCCATGCAGTACATGTGTAATAAATCTTCTAGTAGCTGATTCATCCACTCTGTTTGACCATTAGTCTCAGGGTGGTATGTTTTATTGAAGTTCAAACATGTCCCCAAAGTGGCATTCAAGGTTGTCCAAAACCTTGAAGTCATTCTAGCATCCTTGTCAGAAATAATGGTCTCTAAAATACCATGCAAGCAAAAAATCTCCTAAACAAACTTCCTTGCTAACATCAAAGATCCATCCTTCAGACTACCAGGAATGAAATGAGCAACCTTAGTCAACTTGTCAATTGTGACTAAGATGACATCATGCCTATGTCTAGTCATGGGAAAAGACTATAAAAAATCCATGCTAATAACTTTCCATTTATACTATAGAATCTTGTGGGGGTACAGAAGACCTGCTAGATGGGCATGCTCAGCCTTGACATGTTGGCATTCCAAACACTAGACTACATATTTTTTCACATCCCACTTGAGTCCTAGCCAATAATATAGAGGCCTCAAATTATCCATCATTTATTTACCCCTAGATGCCCTAAAAATAGAGTGTTATGCATCTCCTCAAGTACAACTTTCCACAATCCTTCATGATAGGGAACATAAATCTTGTTCTGATATTTAAGTAGACCATCCTCATCCAAATAATAGTCATCAAATTGTGAGTTAGAAGCATCTGTATTCAAAACTGACTTTACCCATTCATAATGGGTATCTCTAGGAAGGTATTGAAGAATATACTCTCTCATGCATGTTCAAGATGTAGAGATAGCAGCAATATGTCTTCTATAGTTAAGTGCATCTGCTGCTCTATTTTATTTACCCTTAATATACTCGATGCTAAAGTCATATTCACTAAGGAATTTGAGCAACTATCTTTGCTAGGCATTTAAATTAGGTTGAGTGAAAATGTACCTCAACCCCATATGTTTAGTCTTGAGTTCGAAAGGCTTTCCTAATAAGTAATTCTACCACATTTGTAAGGCATGTACTAGCACAACCAACTCTAAACCATCAAAAGCATAATTTAATTCATGCAATTTAAGTTTTCTAGACTCGTAAGCAACAACCTTCATGTCCTGCATCAAAACACCCCCAAGCCCATTTCCAAAAGCATTAATAGTGACAACAAAATGTCCATTTGGGTTTAGAATAATCAAAATAGGAGCTATAGTGAGTTTTTCCTTAAGTAACTAGAAAGCTTCCTCACATGTTTTTCTCCACACAAATCTTTTTCCTTTGTGTTGAAGAGATGTAATCGGTGCTACTATGTGGAAAAATCCTTCAACAAATTTCCTATAATACCTAGCAAGACACATAAAACTCCTAAATCCACTTAAATTTTGTGGAGTTGGCCATTCAAGGATGGCTTTGATCTTTGCAAGGTCCATGGTGATGCCTTTGGCTGATAAAATGTGTCCCAAGTAATGGATCTCCTTTTGATAAAAGGAACACTTACAGAGTTTTCCATAAAGTTTTTTGTCTCTCAATTCCTACAACACTATGTGCAGATGTTCTTTGTGTCCTTCCAAATTCTTGGAGTGGATTAGTATATTATCTATGAATATCTCCATGAATTTATCAATATAATCTCTGAAAATGATGTTCATCAGGTTCATGAAAGCAACTGGTGCATTTGTTAGTCCAAAAGGTAAGACTACAAACTCATAATGGCCATATCTTATTCTGAATGTTGTCTTAGAAATGTCTTCCTCTCAAATCTGAATTTGGTGGTACCCAAATCACAAATCAATCTTGGAGAATATGATTTTCCATTTCATTTGATTGAAAAGTTCATCAATCCTAGGTAGAGGGTACCAATTCTTTATGGTCACCTTATTCAACATGTGATAATCAATGCATAGCCTTAAGGTACCATCCTTCTTCTTGACAAAAATAACAAGAGCTCCCCATGGTGATACACTCGGACATATGAACCCTTTATCCAAAATTTCCTATAACTAAATATTCAACTCATACATTTCTATAGAAGTCATGCAGTAGGGAACCTTCAATTGAGCTTTTTCTCTAGGTACAAGATCTATAGAGAAATTAAACTCCCTTTTATGGGGTAGTTTAGGAAAATAATCTAGGAACACGTCTTAGAATTCTTGTAAAATAGGGTGATCCTATAATCAAGGTGGAGTCTTGTCCAGATTCTTAATATGGGCAACGTATAACTTACACCCCTTCCTCTTGGCTTTCTTCAACTGGATTGCTAAAATTTGCCTCAATTCCAAAGGTCATTTGACACTATTTAGTGTCACTAAATACCCAGTATCATCAAGACATCTAATCACCTTATCCTAATAGTCCACCAAGGCCTTATGATTTCTTAACCAATTAATATCTAAGATGACATCATATGAGCCCAAAGGCACTACATAAAAGTTAACCTCTATTCAAAAACTAGGAAGTTCCAACTCACTACAAGATAAGCATTGCTCTACCCTGTATTCAACCTTGTTACCATACTCTATTGTCCAAGGTTCAGTCATAAAACCAGCCCTAATAGGTATCTTAGCTAATATCTTAGGATCTACAAAACATTCAATAGCACCAGTATCTATTAGGATAGAAACAAGGTAACCAAAAAGTGTACCAATCATCTGAATCAGAGTGGCTTGATAATCTACCTACCTATGATCAACTGCATCATGGATGTGGTGTTGTGGAGGAAAGTCCTTCTTATCAACTTTTTGTGGACACTTAGTAGCATAATGGTTTCCTCCACATACAAAACAGCCTACCCTAGGTGCTCTTTTATTTTCATTCCTATTTTGATGTCTTTGGTTGTTTCCATTCCCACCACCACAATTTCTAGGATTTTGGTTGTTGTTCCAATTTTCCTTATTCCTATCAAAATTCTCTTGTCCTTTATCTTTCATGTTTCTAATTTGTTGCTTCTTTCCATTTCCTTTTGACCCGTCATCTCGATAACCTTTGTTATCTTGATATGACCTATTATCCTTAAACTTCCTTTTATAGTTTTGGTTGGAGCATTTATATGATGAAGCATCCTTCGACCTCTACTCCTACTTAAGGGCTTTACACAATGCAAATTCCATGGTCTCAGGCTCCTGCATCTCAACCTCGCTATAGATTTTAGGTTGCAAGCCTATTACAAATTTTTGAGTTATAAAGAGTTCATCATGCTGATATTGTGGAACATACTTTACCAAATGGAAAAATCTCTCATGATACTGTGTAACATTCATGTTCCCTTGCACTAACTTATAAAAATCCATTATTTTCCTATCATAATAAAGCTAAGGTAACCATCATTTGTGAAAAAGATGCAAGAATTCTTCCCAAGTTACCTCTCCATGTTGGAGTTTCTTTTTTGCCATGACATTTTCCCACCAAGTAGCTACTTCACCCATTAGCTAATAGGTGGCCCAAACTACTCTAGATTTCTTGATGTAGTTTTGCACTAGGAAGTACTTATCCATGCTAGTAATCCATGCCATTGCATCTTCTCTAGAACCTCTACCATGGAACAAGGGTGGAGTCACATTCTTGAGATCTTTTCTCAATTCAATAGCTATTTGAATCGTATCAGAATTAAGGAGAGAACTTCAATAGTTAACCTTTTTCCTTTTGCTCCATCTCAAACCTCCTGAGAGCTTTAGCAAATTGCTCATCCTCAAATTTCCTCCTTATTTCCTCTTCATGCTTATGTAGGGATTTGGAGTGTTGGTCTTCATCACACTTCCTTGCATCTTCTTCAACATGTCTACCTCGAGGCCCTTGCTCTAGGTTATCCATCTCTGGCCTTGTTGTTGTAACAAAGCCCCCTACTGGGTCAATAGTGCCATTATTTGATCTAACTTCTTATTAGGTTCCTCAGCCTATGCACTACTGTTGGACCCAACTTTCCATTTAGATCTTTTTGCCATGGTAATAATTTAAACATCTATCAAACATAGATACAATTAGCATTGTAGCCCAGAGGCCTAGGTTTAAACCATGTTCTGATACCATATGTAAAGAACCAAATCTAGACTAACTATGCCACATCATCATCAACTAGAGAATGTGGAAGAGAACCAATTACATTAAAGTGGAAAATTCAAAACTAATCATTAATAATAATTATGAATACATCATTAAAATGTTGATCATCAATTCCTCTTACATGTATCCATGTTATGACATACATCATTACAGATTGTTGATCCAACTTACAACATTACAATAGTTAGATATAATTTATGATTTTCTGATCAAACATACAACATTACAATAGTTACATATATTTACAATTAGAGCATCAGCTTTCCAACTATTCATAACTTGAGTTACAATGACATAATTAAGTACATCTCAAATGATGAGCAAAATGATCAAACTGAGATGACATTTCCATTGTGTTCTTCAATGAATCCCATCTCCAAAGTTGTAGGATGTCTCCCACTTGCTTCCTGAGATAGAAGTGTGGCTCAGGTGCTTTAACCTCACCAACCATAGAGTGAAGTACTTCCCTAGGATTCTTCTTGACATGAAGAATTCCCTAAGCCTGGCATGAGAAGCCTAGCTTCTCAAAACAAGAAGGATCAAATGGATTTAGTGTGACTGTGTAACATTTCTACATTGCAACCATGTGCCTAGTAGTCTAAACATGGAATGTAGCCAGGAAATAAAAATAAACTACACATCTACATATATGTAGTAAAATTAAATAAGCATAACCATGTACACATATGCAATATCTAGAAACAAAATGGCTTGGCCAAGCACTTTTAAAATCCAGAATTACCTATAGAAGAAACAAAAACAACATGTATCCATTCTATAGCACTGGAAAATAGATAAACTAAACATGAAGATATCCTTCTATATGTCCCATAATCGCTACATTACACCCAACCATGAGGGGATATACCATCTAGATACTATCAACAATGAGATATTCAATAATCTATTTCATATATAAAAATGCACATGATGATTCATAAATGTAAAATCAATCACAGACTATTGGTGAATAAAATATTATAAAGGTTTTTAACTATCATCAAGAGTAAAGCTATCAGCTAAAGTTGATTCAGAATTTAAGAATATGTTATTGTCTTAGTCTTTACTTTTAAAGGTCATCTATCTTAGTAAATACCAAGGTCTTGTCACAAGTTTTAAGCCAGTAGTTTAAAGCTCAATGTTAAATCCAATTTCTAATATTAGATTCACAACTGAGAAATTCAAGTTAATTCCAAAGAATAAGTCATAATTTAGTATTGATAGAAAGCATTCAAACTTATAAGATGTGTCATATTTTTCAGATTAGCTTTGATACCATAAGATGTCATTTGGTTTCCACTAGTTTCTCTACCTAAGATTTTGTTCTCACTAGTGGTTACAAGGTATTTCAACCTTAGCAGTATTATATAATCATATGCCATGTTTCATCAAGGAAAGAAATGAATATTGTTTAAAATACTCTAAAGACACCAATTTTTGTTGTATTTAAAGACGAGTTTCCTATTTAAGAAAGCATTTTTCTTGGATTGATTCAAGAGACCAGCTTATTTTTACATCTTAAACATAGTTAATAACATTAGCCAGTATAACTAAATAGCCAGAGGGAACAACTCAATGCTTGGTTCAAACATTTGGATAAAACACCTATTAGCACAAATGGATATCCTATATTCAAGGTGTTCTAGGCAGCCGATTCATGCATAAACTATAGTTATAAAGATTATAGCTAAATACCTATGATGGAAAACTTTCCATCTCCAAAATTAAATACCTATTCAAATAGTTTAGTAATGCTCTAAGAATTTAAGAAATTTCAAAAGAGGATGCATCTGCCATTTTTGGGGTTCTTGTTCAAGTTTTTATAGATGTAATATATAAAAGTAACTAAAATAATGTGACAAAAATAAGATATGATTCTTGTTAACTATTTATACATGATTGGGGTTTTGCACTAAGTGTATTTCATCAGATGTAATATCGAGATAGTCATACTGATGTTTCTCATATCTTAATCAAAACAAATCACCAAACTAAGTAAAATTGTATCTCTTCCTGACATTCAAGATTTTATAATAAAAAATTCTCTTTAGAAAATACAAGAAACAGGGAAAATTTTACTAATAGCCTATCCATTGTTCTCTCTACTTTTAGACATGCCAGCACAAGGAACTATTATAGGTTAAAGATGCAAATTTCAATAGATAAAACCCTACCTTCTACAAAAAAATAAAAAAGATCGATTGAAAAATTTCACTATGGCTATAAGGTTTGAATGGGGGTCGAGCAAGTGTGAATCAGAGGAGTGAGATTTAGCCAATTTATTTTTCATGTTATGATTATTGGGAAGCCAATAACAACACTGATTACATAAGAAAAACTTAGTTTTTCCTTAACGCACAGTAAGATAAAGTCTAACATTTCCAATAGACAGAGTTTTCTTTTTAAAAAAGACAAAACCACCATTTAAGAAAGAAGGGAACCTAGATATTTTGTTACTTGTTGGCTCTCTTTTCCTTTCATTGCCTCCTATTATATTCCCCAATTCCTTCTGCCATCTCCTAGTTTCCAAGAACCCTCATTTTTAAAACAATCCCCTCCCAAGAAAAACTCATAACTGACATAACTTCCTCCTGTGAATATTTTTTTTTTTTTTTTTTGGGTGTTGAAACATAACATTGTTTAATTTATGCTTTCATTATTTGGAAGGTTTTAAAGGACATTCAATATCTTAATAAACACACACACACACGTATAGTTATAAAAGAATATTATTTTGCTAAAATCCTTTCCAATAACCAATCTAAATTATATATATATATATATATATATATATAAATTAAACAATGAACTCTTCCATTAGCAAGTCATTTATTTTCATGTTCTATCTATTCATCTTACATATACAATCTTTAAATCAAATTAAATATCTAATGCATTTCAATCTTTCAAGGTTAGTTCTAGAAATATAACAAACAACAACATAAATGCTATGTGATGTGTGTTTGGTCGCAAAAACATCCAACACATCCCCTTCCATGAGGCTAGCCTTCTCTAGCTCAACCACACTTTCATTGTAACAATGCCTACATGCACTCAGACACTCACAACCATAACAAAGAGTTAGTATCAATTGAAATCAATCTATCACAACTTAATTATATCATCATTAAGTAGAAATCATTAACTAAATCATAGATATAAACATGATATCAAATGCCATTATCATCGTAATATAATATCAATATCTCTTGCACATCCATAGAAAGATAAATCATTTCATTTTTAAAAGTCTAAAGTATTAACTTGCATTTTATTTTATTAACTATAATCCATTTGACCAAGTGACCATGGCCACATAAGCAAGAAAAGAAAAGGTTCTAAGGTGAGACATGACACTTTTTAACCATATTTTCTAACACTAGATTGTTAGTACTTCCACCATCAATGATCAAATCAAAACACTTTATTGATAAATATTATTCAATTGTATATTTTCATTGATGTTACACAAATGTTATACTCTAACTGAGTGCTACTAGTTAAAATTGAGCTTAGAAGACTCATGTATCAAGTAAGAAAAAGACATGTTCATTAATCCATTTGAAGCCAAGCTAGGTTGGTCACCAAAGAAGTTCAGTTATGACCAAATTAGAAGTTTAGTGTAAACTAAGTTAGGTTTGTTACCAAGGAGCTTAGTGGTAATCAAGTGACTTGATTTTACACAGAGGAACCTAAATCATAGTTTGTGGAAACCAAATCTCAGACAACAAAAAAAAAATAGAATTTGGAATTTCAAACAACCAATGATAACAATAGTTTTTATATTAAAGAGGGACCACAAAATACAATTTTTCTAGCAAAAATATTTGTGGATGATACCTTATTTATAGGTCATGATGTCTTATTCAATTCATTCTCTAAAGAAATGAGGAAATATTTTTAAATGTCAATGTTTGGAGAAATAAAATTCTTTTTTGGTTTACAAGTTCATCAAATAAAGGATGGCATTTACATTACTTAGTCAAAATATATCAAGGAGTTATTGAAGACTTTTGGAATGGAAGATTCCAAACTAGTTGGAACACCTATGTCTACTAGATATAAGTTATCCAAGGATGATGATTCGAAAGAGGTAAATTAGACTACCTATAGATCTATGATTGGAAAACTTCAATATGTTGTTCATACAAGACTTGATATTGCATTAGCAATTGGTATAGTTGTAAGATTCTTTGCTAGTCTAGAGAAAATCACATGATGGTGATCAAAAGAATTATGAGATATCTAAAAGGAACTCAAGAATATCCTCTATGGTACAAGAAAGTAGGAAACTTCAAGATAAAATCCTTTACTAATACTGATTAGACTAGAAGCATTGATGATAGGAAGAGCACCAGTGGAGGAGCATTCTTTCTTGGGAAGAGGTTAGTATCTTGGACAAGTAAGAAGCACAATTGCATCTCTTAGTTTATAGAAAATGTTGAATATGTTGTAGTAGTAGTTAATTATTCCAATATAATGTGGTTCAAGGAACTATTATCATGAATGGAGGATGAAATCAAGGATCTAGTGGTTATCTATTATAATAACACAAGTACAATAAACATATCCAAAAAAATAGTGATGCACACAAAGACAAAACACATTGCAATCAAGTATCATTTTCTAAGAGAATTAATTCAAGATAGAGGTTAGATTGGAATGTTTAAATACAAAGGAGTAGGTTGTTCACTTTTGGATACAATTGTCTAATTATGTGTTGTCTTTGATGTTACAAAAATGTTATATCAGTTGTCAGTTAGTGTTTACCGAGCTCACTTGGTCAGAAAGATAGTTTTTCTTGTCTACCAAGCATTCCTGGAGATTACTCTATGAAGACAATGTCTACTAAGCTCACTCAGGCATCAAAGGAAATTATGACAAAAAGTAGTGTTAACTGAGTTCTCATGGTTAATGAAGGAAAGTTGGTCTGAGTTAGTATTAATCGAGTTCACTTGGTTGCCAAAGGACTTTGCAAATTTTTAGTATTAACCAAGCTTTTTTTGGTTAACATAAGAAATCATTTTAGGACTAGTGTTTATCAAGTTGGGTTGGCTATTGAAGGATTTTGTTGACCTGAGATATGAAGTTTAATTATTTCAAGTATTGATTTGAGTTGACTATGATAATGATTATCGGTCATTGTAATTTGTAATTGAGCGGACTTGATAATCTAGATGGTATAAATGAAAGTTCAAGGTGAGATTATTGTGTGTGTGTGTGTGTGTGTGTGTGTGTGTGTGTGTGTGTGTGTGTGTGTGTGTGTGTGTGTGCAAGTGTATTGATTGATTGAGAAGGAAGTGTGTGATCAAACTTGAATGATGGTCAGATATCCTTATGGAACAACAAAGTAATATTTGATCAGGAAGGATCTAGTATGAAGTAGAACAAAGATTTGTAATCAGAAATTCTATTGCATCTCAATTAGGTCATTTCATTCTTACTTTCTTACCATTGTAGCAGTGATCCAAAATCTCTTAATAGAGTTGGTTTAACAGCTAGTTGTAAATCCCTAACAGGGTGACATTTCCATTGAATTGTTTTAAGACCTCTTACAAGGCCACTCCTTATAGGGTGATTAAATCCTCTAACAAGGTCACACCTAACAATGTGTTTTGTAACATTTAACTAGGTTGGCTCCTAATAGGGCTCACTTCTGAAGAGTGAAAAATAGTAACTAGTTACATTGGTGGTTTTTTCCATATTGGGTTTCCATGATAAATCCTAGTGTCTCATGTGCTCATGTTTTTTATTAGATAAAAAAGTTTTATAGGGATCTTGAAACCCAATAGTTAAAACATATAAGGCTGATAATAAGCATGAAAGCCTAGCCAAAAAAGTATAAGTTCGGAGGCTAATAATAAGCATAAAGCCCAGCCAAAAAGTAAACTTCTAAGAAAAGACCAGGAAAAAAGACAAGTATTAGCATGGCCTAAAGCCATAACAAGTCTCATGTGTTCATGTTATTTCTTTTATGCTTGCAAGTTAATCATTGTGAATGTTTAAGATCAATTAAAAGTAAATCACACGATACATTTACCAAGTTACAACATTTTCTATATGTTTATCAAATAACAATAGCAATCAATGTTATTGTTAACATCCAAGGGATCTAAAATATTTTAGTGGTAACTAATTCACCTCCCCTCTTAGTTACTTCTTTTATATTTCCAATAATTGGTATCAGAGCTTTTGGTGCTTACGGGAAAGGTTTCAAGGACCTAAGCTAAAGATTAGGATGTCTTATAAGAGAGAAATTCCAAAGCTTAACATAAACAACTTTTCAACATGGCAGGGACTCATGAGACTTCATCTAGCTTCCATTGGTGATTCAGGATTGAAATACCTTCATGAAGAATACACAACTCCTACTGGTACATTATCTATTGGAGATATTGCATCTACTCTTAGCTATGATGAATTTGATGAAATCAAGGACTACAAAACTACTTTTGAAATGTGGAATAAGCTAAAGGATGTCTATGGTGGTGATGAAAATGTGAGAAGAGCCTACATTGAAAGCCTTAGAGGAAAATTTGATCATATGAGAATGAGAGCAGATGAAAATATTGCCAAATATGTGGAAAGAATCAAAGCTAGTGTCAATGCAATCAGAGCATCTGGAGGAGAAATCAAGGAAGAAATTGTTGTAAGTAAAGTTCTTAGAACATTGCTTCCTATCTATGCAATTAGAGTATCTGCTATTCAAGAAAGGAGGTGAGACAAATCATAAGATAACTTTGGATACCTTAGTAGGAAGATTAATAGCTTTTGAGCTACACAACTTTGACATTTATGTTCCAGCTTACAAGAATATTGAATCTACATTTGAGGCCAAGATTTCATTTAAGGAGAAAGACAAGAAAATAAATGACATTCAATCAAAAAGTGAAGAAGAATCATAGGAAAGTTTTTATAGTGATATTGAAGTTGTTGAAGCTTTACTTACAAGGAAATATTCTAGAGGCAGAGGAAAATACAAAGATAAAGTTCCCCTAATCTATTTTTCATGTGAAGAAATTGGCCATATTGTTGCCAGGTTCCCAAACAAAGAAAACAAGGATGAGAAGAAAATTCACAAGTGCAATGGCAAAAAGGATTTCAAAAATCACAAATCCTTCAAGGACGAAGGTAAGAAGACTTGTTTTATGGTTAAAGATTCTAATAATAGTGAAGATGAAATAGTATACATTGTTGTGAAAGATGAATCTGATGAAGAAGAAGATAAGATGGAACTTATCTCTCATATAAGCAAGAATGATACATGGATCATAGACAGTGGATGTTCACATCATATGACTAGAGACAAAACAAAGTTTGAACACTTTGAAGACTATGATGGTGGTAGTGTAAGGTTTGGAAACAATGAACCTTGTTTCATAAAAGGGAGAGGCCGAATCTCATTAACCAAAGAACTTGTATGTGACAATGCCTATTGGGTTGAAGGACTAAAACATAATCTACTGAGTGTGGCATAGCTTATCAATATTGGATTCAAGCTAGAATTTATGCATGGAAAGGCAAGACAATTGGATGACAAAGGCAATCTGGTTGGATCAAGAAAACAAACAAAATGTAACTTATTTTATCTTGATCATAGTGATTGCCCATGTTTTATTGCTCATGTTGAAGAAATTTGGTTATGGCATAGAAGGTTATGTAATGTAAATTTTGATAACATGGTGAAAATAAGAAAATTTAGGAAAGTAAGAGGTATTCCTAGTTTGAAGAAACTAGATGTTGGTGTATGCAAGAATTATTAGATTGGTAAAATGGGAAAGACTAGTTTTAAAAGTGAAAACTATCAGTCTAAAGATGTCTTGGAAATTGTGCATACTAACCTATGTGTACCCATTGGAATAGAAAGTTATAGTGGAGAAATATTCTTTATTCTTTTTGTTGATGACTATTCAAGAATGATGACTGTTATGTATCTTAGAGAAAAGTCAAAAGTATTTGAGAAATTCAAATTGTATCTAGAAAGAATAGAAAAGGAAACATGGAAAATACTGAAATGCTTAAGATCAGACAAAGGTGGTGAATTCATCTCCAATGAATTCAATAACTTTTGCATTGAAAGAGCAATCAAAAGATAGGTATCAACCCCTGGAACTCTCGAGAAAAATGGAATAGCTAAAAGGAGAAACAAATCTATCATGGATTGTGCAAGGACTCTAATGATTGAAAAGAACATTGCTATCAAATATTGGAAGGAAGCTATCAGCACTCTTGTTCATACCTTAAACTAAGTACAATTGAAGAAGGACTCGTATAAAACTCCCTATGAATTATAGTATGGCTACAAACTCAATGTAAGCTACCTAAAAGTATTTGGAAGTAAATGTTACATCTTGAAAGAATCTAGAAAAGGAAAGTTTGATGTGAAAGGTGATGAAGGTATATTCTTAGGATATTCTTGCAAAAGTAAGGCATATAGATGTTTGAATTTGTCTACTCATAAAATCATAGAAAGTGCACATGTTAGAATTGATGAGTTTGTAGAATAGACTGAAGAAGAAAGCAAAAAGGAACCAAAAGATTACAAGAGATTTGTTTACATCGAACTTGATATTGCTAGACATATCTATCAATAAGGAAACTTCTACTTGTGAATCTTCCTTAGTTACCAAGTTACAATAAGTTTAAACTAAGTCATAAGGACCCAAGTCACATTCTAAAGCTACCAAGCCAATGCCTACTGAGTCTGAGCAACTAGAGCTAGAAGTTGAAATTCAAAAAGAAGATAGTACAATTCATTCAAAAGGAAAATAACTTGTATTGGCTAAGTATGTCAAAAGGCATCATGCACCAGATCAAATTATTGGAGATAAATCAGAAGGTACTATGACAAGAAGTAAGCTAAAAGGTACATGTTTACTTGCTAATTTTGAACCCATAAATGTTAAAGATGCAATGGAAAATGAAATTTGGATTGAGGCTATGAATGAAGAAATAGAGAAAATAGAGAAGAATGAAACTTGTACTCTTGTTCCTAGGCCTAAAGATAAAAATGTGATTGGAACAAAATGGGTATTCAGGAATAAGTTGAATGAAGATGGTAAGATATCAAGAAACAAAGCTAGATTGGTGTGTAAAGGATATTCTCAAGAAGAAGGAATTGATTATGGTGAGACTTTTGCTCCTGTTGCAAGATTAGAAGGTGTTAGGACTCTACTTGTGTATGCTACTCATAGAGGATTCAAAGTATATCAGATGGACGTTAAATCTGCATTTCTCAATGGTATTCTTGATGAAGAAGTCTACATTAAACAACTAGAAGGTTTTCTTGATCCAAACAAAAGGGACATGGTTTGCAAATTACACAATCTATTGTATGGTCTGAAATAAGCTCCTGGAGCATGGTATGAGAGGTTGCACAACTACCTTATGCAGATTGGTTTTTAGAGAACTAATGATAATAGTAGTTTGTACATCAAGGAAGGACTAGATAACAAGATTGTATTGGTAGAGATATTTGTGGATGACACTCTATTCATAGGGAATGATGATCTATGCAAAGAATTTTTAGAGAAAATGAACAAAGAGTTTGAAATGTCTATGTTTGGTGAGATTACATTCTTTGTTGGATTGTAGATACAACAGAGCAAGAATGATATCTATATAACTCAGTCTAAGTATATCAAGGAGATACTCAAGAATTTTGGTATGGAAAATTCAAAACCAGTTGGAACCCCAATGTGTACTAGATTAAAGCTTACCAAAGATGATGAATCAAAAGAGGTAGAACAGACCTTGTATAAATCAATGATTGGAAAATTACAGTATGTAATTCATACAAGACCTAATATTGCTCTTGCAGTTGGTATAGTGGCAAGATTCTCAGCTAAACCTAGGGAAAACCATATGATGGCAATCAAAAGAATCTTGAGATATTTGAAAGGCACTAAGGACTATGGTTTATGGTATAAACTTGGAGGAAATTTGGACCTAAAAGTGTTTACTAATGCTAATTGGGTAGGAAATATTGATGATAGAAAAACACAACTGGTGGAGAATTATTTTTTGGTAAAAGGTTGGTATTTTGGACAAGCAAGAAGCAAAACTACACATCCCAATCTATGGTAGAAGTAGAATATGTTGCAGCAGCAATAAATTGCTCTGACATTGTTTGGTTTAAACAATTGTTGGAAGACATGAAGGTTGAAATCAATGAACTAGTTGTCATGTTTTGTGATAATACAAGCACAATTAACATATCAAAGAATCTAGTGATGCATTCCAAAACCAAGCATATTACTATAAAATATCATTTTGTTAGAGAACTAGTGCAGGACAAAGAAATCATATTGGAAAATGTTCACATAAAAGAATAGATTGTAGACATATTTACCAAGCCATTACCTAAGGATGCATTCCTGTATCTAAAAAGTAAGTTAGGGGTCATTCCCCTATTTGAAGCTCACTAAATAAAGTTTCAATGATGCATGAACAGGAACCAAGTTGAAGATCAATTAATTGATGCAACATAATCAAGAAAGCATTGCATACAAATCAGTACTCAAGGTACATTAATAATCATTTGGTATGTGTTGTCTTTGGCATGTGTTGTCAAAGAGAGAGAGTTTACTATCATATCTATCTAAAATTTATTTTGAGAAAGAAGTTATGTAATTCCTTCACAAAGGGAGATTACTATATAAAAGAGAAGCTTGTGATATAAAATCCAAGAGGGAGAAACTTTTTGTTAGAGAAAGTCTTGTTCTCAAATTTTATTATGCTATGACATGTTGTGTTGCCATCAATGCCAAAGAAGAAATTTTTTGGATATAATTGTCTAATTGTGTGTTGTATTTGATGTTACACAAATGTCATATCAGTTTTCAGTTAGTGCTTACCGAGCTCACCTAGTTAGCAAGACAATTTTTCTTGTCTACTGAGAATTCCTAGAGATTACTCTGTGAAGATAGTGTCTACCATGCTCACTTAGGCATCAAAGGAAATTATGGTAGAAAGTAGTGTTAACTGAGTTCTCATGGTTAACAAAGGAAATTTGGTCAGAGTTAGTATTAACCAAGTTCACTTGGTTTCCAAAGGACTTTGCAAGTTTGCAGTGTTAAACAATCTTCTATTGGTTAACACAGGAAATCATTTTAGGACTAGTGTTTACTGAGTTGGGTCAGCTATTGAAATATTTTGTTGATTTGAGATATGAAGTTTAACTATTTCAAGTATTGATTCTAGCTAACTATGGTAATGATTATTGGTCATTGTAATTTTTAATTGAGCTAACTTGATAATCTAGTTGGTATGAATGAAATGTCAATTTGAGATTCTAGTGTGTGTGTGTGAGAGAGAGAGTATGCAAGTGTATTGATTGATTGAGAAGGAAGTATGTGAGTGAACTTGAAGGATGGTCAGATATCTTTGTGGAACAACAAAGTAATATTCGATTAGGAAGGATCTAGTATGAAGCAAAATAGAGATCTATAATCAACAATTCAGTTGCATCTCAATCAAGTCATTTCATTGTTACTTTCTTACCATTGTAGCAGTGATTCAAAATCTCTTAACATAGTTGGTTTAACAGCCAATTGTAAATCCTCTAATAGGGTGACAGTTCCATTGAATTTTTTTAAGACCTCTTACAAGGCCACTCCTTACAGGGTGATTAAATCCTCTAACAATGTCACACCTAACCGTTTGTTTTGTAACCTTTAACTGGGTTAGCTCCTAACAAAGCTCACTTTAGAAGAGTGAAAAATAGTAACTAGTTACATTGGTGGTTTTTTCCATATTGGGTTTCCATGTTAAATCCTAGTGTCTCATGTGTTAATGTTATTTCTTTTATGCTTGCAAGTTAATCACTGTAAATGTTTAAGATCAATTAAAAGTAAATCACACTCTACATTAATCGAGTTACAACATTTTCTATGTGTTTACTAAATAATAGCAGCAATCAGTTTTATTGATAACATTCAAGGGATCTGAAATATTTTAGTGGTAACTAATTCACCCCCCTCTTAGTTAATTCTTCTATATTTCAAACAGTTGACATATTTATTAAACCATGACCTAAGGTTGATTTTTGTATCTAAGAGGAAAGCTAGGGGTCATTCTATTGAAAATGTAAGAGGAGTAACTAAGAGTGGAGGGGTGAATAAGTTACTACAAAAATAAATCCCAAATCCCTTAGATGTCATTACAAAATAAACTCTAAAAACTAAAATGTTTTGATACGCAGTAAACACACTAAAAGTGCTATAACTCGGTAAATACTGAGAATTATTGGCAAACACTTAACATGAAAATCTTAAGATGTTATCTTTGATTACTTATTACTTTAAATTAGTTTAAAAAACATAAAAAAAAATAGCATGAACATATTTGACACCAAGATTTAGCATGGAAATCCAATTTGGGAAAAACCACCAATTGCAACAGTTACTAATTTTCACTCTTCTAAAGTGAGCCCTGATAGGAGCCAACATTGTTAAAGGTTACAAAACACATTGTTAGGTATGATCCTGTTAGAGGATTTAATCACCCTATTAGGAGTGGCCTTGTTAAAGGTCTTTATACACTTCAATAGAATTGCCACCTTGTTAGAGGATTTACAAATAGTTGTTAAGCCAACTCTATTAAGAGATTTAGATTACTGCTACAATGGTAACAATGACATGACCTAATTTAGATGCAACTAAATTGCTGAGTTTAGATCTTAATTTTGGCTTATACTTGATCCTTCCTAATCAAATGTATCTTTTAAGCTTCTTAAGGATATTTTGCTTATCCTTCTTGATTCACATCCTCTTAGCATCATCAAATCTTCAATTATCTTCCATGCATTGATACACTACTAATCCTCAACCTGAACTTTTACTTATATCCTTCATACTATCAAGTCAGGTCAAATAGAACTTAGAATAATTAATATTCATTTTCTTGGTCAACTAGAACCAAAAGATCACACCTTGAATGAGAATATTGTCAATATGGGGGACTATCTAACTACAATTAGCCTTGAAAGGGATGCGGAGCAGAACACAGAGCAAGGATTCAACCGGGTTGAATTTTAGAAAGAGGCCAGTGACCAAGTGAATCAGGGGAACCAGATGAACACTCCTACTAGGATTCAAGAGGGTGCGACCAGTTAGAAGGACAATGATGTTGTAGAAACCCTACAGGCCATGGACATGGATGGACACTAGCCTGTTTGCCTAGCTTTTCTTTTCTGTCTCTGGCGTTTGTACTTTGGCTTCAGGCCTTCTTTTGTCTCTGGCCTTTTGTGGAAATTTTTTGTTTGTTTAGTTTGTTTCATCTCACTCTTTTTGATGTAAAACTTTGGGTTTCAAGATCCTTATAAAACCTATTTTACCTAATCAAAAACTAGAACCAAAAGATAAATCAATTGAACTCAATATGCCAACAAAATTCTTTGTTAGGCAACCCTACTTGGTAGACACTAACTTAGAAACAATTTTCCTATGTTAACCAAGTGAGCTTGGTTAGCACTGGTTCCATCCAATATTTCCTTCATTAACTAAGTGATCTTGGTTAACACTCATCTTCTATAGACTTTCCTTTGACACCCAAGTGAACTCGATAGATACTATCTTCTGAACTAGACAAACTCTGAAATGCTTGATAGCCACAGAAAGCTATCTTCAATGCTTGAGTGAGCTTGGCATATACTGACTACATATGATATGACATTTTGTGTAACATAAAAGATAATATATAACTAATCAATTGTTTCAAAACATTCCCCTATTTGATGCTCACTAGAGTATAGATTAGTGATGCATCAACCAAGATTCATTGAAGAACTATCAAATTGATGCAAAGAAGTTAGAGCTCATTGCATATGAATTAATATATCTAGTACATTGTAAAAGTAATGTGTTAAGTCTTTAAAATTTGATGTCAAAGAGGGAGATATTAAATCATATACTTATCTATGGGAAAGATTGATGTATTCAAAGAGGAATAAGAGAATGTGATCTACATATCTGAAAGAGGGAGAACTTGATCTGATGGAGCCTAAAAAGATAAGATGGTAGAGGGAGAATCTCAAAAGGAGTTCTCAGGGACAGATAGAGAATTAGATTGAAACTTAAGGATATTACAAAATATTACAAATAATTTGATTTCTCTAAGTTTTCTTTTCTTAATGACATGTTGTATTGCCATCAATGCCAAAGAGAGAGATTGTTGTTAACAATTATTCAATTGTATATTATCATTGATATTACACATATGTTATACTCTAATCAAACACTACTAGTTGGAACTAAGCTTAGAAGATTCTTATATCAGTCAAGTAGAAGACAAGTTTAGTGATTCAATTGAAGCCAATCTAGGTCAGTAACCAAAGGAGTTTAGTTATGATTGAGTTAGAAGTTTAGTGTAAACCAAGTCAGGTCAGTTACCAAGGAACTTAGTGGTAACCGAGAGACTGAGTTTTAGTTCAAGCTGACCTGCATTAGAATAGTTTTCTTTATTTTATTTTTATGCAAGCTGACTTAGTGGATGATATTTGTTTATTTACAAGGATATTCAAGCCAACTTGACATTTTATTTTATATATATGAAATTTCAAGATGTGGATTGAATAGTGTGTAAGTGTTAAAGAATATAAGATACAAATTAAGAAGGATATTTGATGAAGGGGAAAATATACAAGGAGATGCAAAGAATATTTTGATTAGGAAGGATCTATAAGATAAACTAGAATAATGATTTGAATTTGTAATCCAATTGCTTCATAACTTAGTTCAATCATTGTTATTCTCTAACAACTGTAGCAGTGAAGAAATATCTTAATAGAGTGGACTTAATAGTCATTTTGTAAATCCTCTAGCAAGGTGCCCTTTTTAGATTGAAGTATCCTAAGACCTCTAACAAGACCACTCCTAAGAGGGTGATTTAAATCCTTTAATAGGGTCACACCTAACAGTGTACTTTGTAACCTTTGACAAGTTGGCTCCTAACAATGCTCACTTTAGAAGAGTGAAATGTTGTAACTAGTTGAATTGGTGGTTTTCCAAAAATGGGTTTCCACGTCAAATCTTGGTGTCTCGTGTGTTCATGTTATTTTATTAGTGCTTTATCTTTTTGAAACTAAGTTACTAAAGGTTAATACACATCATTATGTTAAGATTTCTTTGTTAACCAAGTTATAGTAGATTTATAGTTCTAATCGACTTGTGAATTATAAGAGAGTTTGTATTGACATCTAAGGGGTTTGGAATTATTTTAGTGGTAACTAATTAACCCCTCCCATATTAGTTACTCCTCTTATATTTAAAACAATTGGTATCAGAGGTTTTGGTGCTTGTAGAACAAGTTTCAAGGACTTAAGTTAAAGATCAAGATGTCTTACAGAAGAGAGATTTCTAAGCTGAACAAAGATAACTTCAAAGCATGGTAGGATCTCGTGAAGCTATATTTGGAAACCATTAGTGACACTAGCCTTAAATTCCTAAACACCAAGTATGTGTCATCTCTTGATCCTTTGATTGTGGATCAAATGGTAGAAAATAAGAATCACAAAACAATGATGATCAACATTGCTTCTACTCTCAATTATACTAAATTTGATAAAGTTAAAGATTGTCCTATTGCTCATGAAATGTGGAACAAGCTAAAAAAGATTTATGGAGGAGATCACAATGTGAGGAGAGCAAAAGTAGAAATTTTAAGAGATCAATTTGATCAAATGAAAATGAGATAAGATGAGAACATTACAAAATATAGTGAAAGAATCAAAGCGTGTGTGAAATTAGAGCCTTGGGAGGAAAATTTGAAGATGAAACTATAGTCAAGAAGGTATTAAGAAATCTTATTCCTATTTATGCAATTAGAGTTTCATCTATTCAACAGATGAGATGTGATCTTGAAAATGATATAACTTTGGATGCACTAGTGGGAAGGTTAACAACTTTTGAGTTAGATAACTTTGATAACTATCATCCTCGATCTAAAAACATGGAATCAGATTTCAAAGCCAAACTAACTCTTGGTAGAAAGGAAAGAAACTCAAAATAAAAATAGTCTAATAGTGAAGAAGAAGATGAAGAATTTGATATGATCTTGAAGTTGTTGGAGCCCTACTTGCAAGGAGGTTACCAAAAGACAAAGGTAAATATAAAGAAAAATTTCCATTGATTTATTTCTCTTGTGAAGAAGTTGGTCACATTTTTTCAAGATGTCCAAAAATGAAAAGTAAAGATAATAGAAAATCCAACAAGTTCAAAGGCAAGAAAGATTTCAAAAGCTATAAAGACTACAAAGACAAAGGTAAGAAACCTTGTTATGTTGCTAAAGATTCTAAAAGTGATAATGAAGATGAATAGTTTATAATCTATCAAAGATGAATTAGATGGTGAGAATAATGAAAATATGGCACTTATTTCTCATGTAAGCAAGAATGACACATGGATAATAGGTAGTGGTTGTTCTTATCACATGACTAGTGATAAAAAAAAGTTTGAACACTTGGAGCACTATGATAGTGGAAGCATCAAATTTGGAAATAATGAACCATATTATGTGAAGTGAAATAGTTGCATTTCATTGACTAATGGAATAATATGTGATAATGCCTACTGGGTTGAAAGACTAAGACACAATCTTCTAGGTGTGGCTCAACTAAACAATATTGGATTCAAGGTAAAATTCATGAATGGGAAGCCTAGGCTTTTGGATGGAAAAGGAAACCTAGTTGGAACTCGAAATCAAAAAAAAAGGTAATCTATTCTATCTTGATCTCTATGATAGCTCATGCTTCTTGGCACATGTAGAGGAAAGTTAGTTATGGCATAAAAGGATGTATCATGTGAACTTTGATAATCTAGTTACTATAAGGAAAAATATAAGAGTGAGAGGCATTCCAAATTTGAAGAAACCTAAAATGGCCATATGTAAAAAATATTAGATTGAAATCATGACCTATTCCACAATTTTTGTTATTAGATTTTTTGCTCAAATTCTCCTCAACTCTTAGGGTAAATTAGTATGCCTCCTCAAAACTATTCATTCAAACTAGACTCACTCCCTCCTAAATGCTTGGCCTTAACCTATTAAGGTAATAGGTAACTTTCTCCTTATCATCTTCTACATGACCTATTCTAATGATAACTTACTAGAAATCTTCAATATACTCTTGAATAGATCTTCCCACTTGCTTTAACCCTGCATTTTCTTTAGAAGATCAACCTCATCCATGGGAATGAATTTTCATTTCAATTTAGCTATCATTCGATCCCATCTGGTGGTTTTATCCTTTCCTCTTCTATTTTTCTCTAATTAAATCTCCTACCACCAAATCTTTGTATGTCCCTTTAGGTTTTCCTTCACAAAATTGACCCTATCAGGATCCCCAATATCTTCATACTCAAAGGATTCATAAAATTCATTGATCCAATTGATCAACTCATATAGATTAAGATTTATTGAAAATTTGAGAACCTTAAACTTAGGTCTTTTTCCAATCTTGGAGATGGCCTTAAAAATATTCTCTTCATATGGGTTTAGAATCACCTCTACTTCAACATTTTCTTCTTCTTCATCCCGATCCTCACTTTCATCTCTTACAAAAATATGTATTCCTCTATGCATTTTTTCTTCCAATGATTGCAAATGTCTCTAAAGGGCTCTAAAACCCTCAGGTATAATACCTACAACTCTTCCATCATGCTCTCTTTGTGGAGATATTTTTGTGCTTCTACTAAAACCTTAGTGTAAACTGCCTCACACACTCAATCCAAACCACAATTTTAGTACAACTACCTCACAGTCTATGATCTATTTATAAACATAAGAACTCCTACTTTGATACCACATAATGAAGGGTGCTCCCTTTAACACCAAAAATGCATAATGGAAACAAAGAAATAACATCAATTTGTGGGAACAAAATATGGCTTCTTATTTATTGCTACAAATGCAGAATAATAGAATTTTGAAATACAATACACAAACCCACATGGGCACCTTCCTTACAATAATTTGCAAGATAGAGCTATGAACTATCATGTAGAGCTATCCTAGACAATTCATAACCATTCCTTGAATAAGCATTTTACACCACCTAGGAAGATTCTACACATGAAATCCTAACCCATGAGACTGACTAACTCTAAAATTAGATATAGAGTTAGCCCAATACACCTTTGACACATATTTTGGAAATTTTGGTCATCCCAACTTTAGAAGGAAATAAATTTTAAATTGTTTCTCTGATTGGTTATTATAACCACTTTTCATAATTCTCAGCTATTGATCTATAGGGCTCAACTAGAGCAAGCTCTAGTCAACCCCATTTAGGAGCCCATACGAGCCCTCTAAGGTATTCAATGGTGATCTTGGATTTTTTATACCAAAAATATGCAATAAATCCATGGATAATCATGATATAGCATTGAGACTCAATTGATAGGCTGATATATCCAAGATGAACATCCACATCTGAAATTAGGACATTCCGAGCTCATCTGACTAACTTGTTAAGTAGAAAGTGTTCATAGAAAAAAAAATCTACACTAAGACAACCCTTATTCAAAAAACAAAAAGAAAATATTTTCGGGTGATGCAAGATTTCTCTTTCACCTATAATGCTCCTACATTAATTTTGCTTCTTTACAAACTCATGCAACTCATCAACCTAACCTTTATGTTTGTCACCCTATGTATATTTAGTTCCTACCAATTTGTTTGAATTAGGATTTTTGGGGTTAGGCTACTAAAGAATATTAGAGGCATTAAATTCTAATTTTTGGGAAAATCTTTCTACTATCATTGCTTCTTGAACATCCAGTATTCCCCTAATAAGCTCTATGCATTTTTCTTCTTATTCAAGAACTTGACTAACCTGAAGGTACTATGTAGGGCCAATTCTAAGTTTCCAAGATAGGGAATTTAAGTTAGACATAATGTCCTCTTGGTTGTTATTGAACACCAAGCCTAATTAAAGAATTGGAAATATGTCATAGTGAGGCAAGACCATTCTAGGTTATACTCTATTTCACCCTTGTCTTGAAACACTAGCAATTTCCCCAATAAAGTTGCCAAAAAAAATTAGTGAAGAATTTTTCTCCTTCTTTTGAAATAACTAATTTTGAAACTAGAATTTCTCAAAGGAAAGACAAATTCACAACAATTGAGTTTCTAGAAAGTGAACTCCTTACATTTAAAGGAGTAGCTCCCTTCTTAAATGATTGTTCAATTAAAACCTTTATTAATAAAGAATAGTTATGCACATAATTTTAACTAAGAAGTATCAAAGGAATTAAATATTCACCCACAAATATAAAACAACGTTACAGATTCTTCAAAATATCAATACCAACACAAGCCTGAAGACTTATATTCAACATAAATATAGGGATTGATCAACAAAATCAAATAAGGAAAAAAAAATATCAACTACTCCTTTTCATATAAAATTATGATCATTGCAAGCATAATATTATATTCCACAATAAATCTATCCCACACCAAAGAGAACCAAAAGATTCTTGTGCATAATAACCAACTAGAAAACCTTAATATCTTTCTATATTCACTATGAAAATATAACAGTAAAATATAGTGGATTCTTCAAAAGTGATTTCAAATCAAAATAGAGTGTTTGTATCATGATAGCCAACCCTTACATATGTGAATTTAAAGAATTGGGTAAAGAAGCTACCATAAATGGTAATGATTAGAGATTCCTCCTCATTTAACCTTATGTTTTCCTTATCTTGAAGTTCAAATACTAGCTTGGCAAGGAAGGTGTCATGTACTCTCCTTAACTCCTTCAGATGCTTTTACTTTTATAATGAAGAAAAATATTCATAGACTAACATACTCTCAACCCAAACCTAATTTGAAAAGCCCTCTCATTCCCTACAACATGCTAGAATGTAGAACACATAAGAAGACATAAAAACCAAAAATATGGGACACCTATGAAATCTCTTCATTCAATCTGTCTTCTATGGTTTCATCTGAATCAATATATTTCCCTCCACTAAGAATGGTTTGGATGAAAAAGTGCATTCAAATCTCCCAAAAAAAAAGCATTCTTGTTTCTTTTTATACTATTCAAGAGGATGATTATGTCTTTACCCTCTAGGATAATTTGCTCATGCATCAGAGGATGTCAACGATGAGAACCACCTTTCTCCAATTTAAGTAACCAATTTCTAGCAATGACATTATTAAAATCACTGGAATTGATAGTAAACTAAGAGTATGTTAGACTAATGGTCCAATATTCATACACTTCAAGAGGTGGAATCCTCAAGGCACCCATTACCATAACCCTATTCACATATGCCAAGACTTCATCAGTATGTGTCTTGATGTACCTTTCAGTAGCATTGTATTTATCCCTACATTCTAAAACAAGATTTGGACAAAGGATGGCTTTAGCAAAACCCCTAGCTTGTACTAATCCACTCATGGAAACTTTATTTTCAAATAACCTAGATTTAGGGTTTGATAAACTTGACACCACTTTCCCAATTTAGGTAAGAAGCTGGTTGAGATGGTAAATTTCTTTTCTTTGGGTAGTATGGGGTTTAAGGAATCCATGGAAGAACTATAGATTTTCAAAATTTTCCCACAAAGAAAAGATGAAAAGAAAAGGAAAACAACAAGCTTACTTTACTGTTAAATGAGAATAAAACATTAGCTTATGAGAGGTAAAATGAGACTCACCAAGGAAATGCACAAAAATCCCTTTCTGAAAAGTACTAAGTTCAAAATTCCTTTTATGTCTAGAGAAAACCAAAACACTTACCTCATACAATTATGGTAGAATGATAAAATGGAGAAACTCTTAACTATTTAAACTTGGAGATCATGTGGTAGATAGATAGGGAAAGTACTAATGTAATAAGGAAACTTAATCATTAATGGGTGTCTCTTAACTTTACACACACCAAACCTTACTCTTCTATCATTCATATTAATTAGTATTAAATGGGTATCCTTTTGTCCTCTTTGGGAAAGAATTATCAAACTTCATACGATCACCTAGGTTGCCACATGTTCACCTATGGGACAACTTTTAGACTCATGGACTTTGAGCTCTTGTACTATGGATTATGATTCAAGGTTTGAGTTCAATAGTCTTAAATATATTGGGATATGATTCTCATATAATGAATCAACATAATATAAATATTATCTCATACCAAACTTTGAACATGAACCACAATTAGTTCAAAGTTCAACTCCAAAGAAGAGCATCAAAATCTAATAAACATCATAGACCCTACTAGGGTTTTATAAATATGCACACTGAACTCTTGAACTATGGGCCTATTGATATGAAATTTTGCACCCTTTCCTAAAGTTTTTACCTAAAGGAAACAACATGTAATATGGAAACAATCTCAAAAGTGTGAGACTTTGCAACTAGAGATTAAGTCTCTAAAGAAGGCTAACTTCCTTACATTATGCTACACCTAACTATTTCTTGAGAGGAATAGGGAGAAGGAATGCATGAAAGAAAACTACCTATTCTAATCTAGAGGGGGTGATACACCAAATAGTATTGTTCAATCTTATCTCTACCCAAGGAATCATAGTTCATCAATACAATTCTCAGATATACAAATTCTATATAAAATTTGACTAAACAATCATGCACGAATTAGGGATAGATAAAATGATATAAGGAAATAATTTCACTCTAGATCATGTAAAGATAAATATATATAGTCTATAATTGAAGAATGAAAACCATGCATCAATATAAGGTAGGAAAATATTGCATGATATATTAATAAGAAGGAGATACAATTGATAATTGTAGTCATTCATAGGCAAAAGGGAAATTACAATAGTAGAGGATATAATACAATTCTATAGAATCAGAGAAAAGATGAAACCTTGGAAGGGTTACAAAACTTTATTTTATAGTTCAAGCATAACTAAGAAACTACAATGAGTTCAAACTGTAACTAGGTAGAGTTGAGGTTGTAGAGGAGAAGTAACTTCCAATCATAGAAAATCATGATCAGATGCACATTCTCATACTAGAAGATTTGATCTTTTATGTACAAATCTAGCTTTGAATGATAGAAATAGTGGTGATGATCATCTAATTGGGTAAGAGGATAATAGAAAAACAAGGGGAAAGTCCTTTGCATTAATTAGGCATGGAGAACACTAAAAGTGGTTGCAGATGATCAAAGAGATTGATTCACCATTAAAGAATTACTTTCTCTTTGTTCTTCATACAACAAATTAGATATACCATCCAATCAACTATATTTAACTTCCACTTTGTACCTTTTGTACAATTCCATTGGTGGAAGACCTTCTGTCATTTTCCAACTCAGACAAGGAAGCGCCTTTTCATGTCAACTTAGGGTCTTACAATCTTATGATCACCCTTGAATTCAAAACACTCTATGTTATCATTAGTTTGGAGACTCACCCCTTACAATCTTACAATCATCAATTTTTCATATTATCAAGGGTTCCCCTTTAATCTTTCTCTGATCTTATGACAATAGCTTGTTGTAGCATTAGCAACATACATTTTAGCTCCTATAATTCTATGCTTGTAGTCTATTGTGACATTAGGCCTTTCTCTAATAGCAACCCTAGCTCCCAATCATACACTAGTGGTCTCCTTCATTGTCATAGCCTTAGAAGCTTCTATAATCTGACCTTATGATCTTATGATCATGGTAACTAACTTTGTCATGACCTTGGTAGCTTCCTTTAGATTTATTATGATCACACATCGTCACAATGTTACAATAATATTTACTATCATAACATTGTGAGACATAGAAATTATCCTCAAAATCCTCTACCGCATCATAAGATCATAACCCTTGGTCTTGTAAAATCAAATAACTTTATTCTCATTTTCCAAAACATCATCATGATGTTATGACAATAGGGATGTTGTGAGATTATAGACCTGAAAACTTCCACCTATGATACTATGATGAACTAGGTTTGGCTGAGTTATTGACTTTCATAGGATTGCAATGTAAATTCTAACTATAGCACAAGCTCATAACTTGAAAAGCCTAACCATTGACTAAGAATGCAATGTTGTGTAAACCATTAGACATGCCTAGTAGATGTCATCCCAACCTCACAACCATTTGACATAATTTTTTAACTAGCTATTGTGACTCTACGATTAACCTTCAAACTAACTATGTGCCTTATTATAGCCACCTATTTCTACCATTCCTTTAACCTGGCAATGTTGTAAAAGACACTTGGAGTTAATATTTACATTAAATCACAACCTCAAAATTAGAAATATTAACCATTATTTAACCTTGTGAATGAGTGAACAAGCATTTCGTACCATCACTACTCTAACCCTAGTTCTATCCTAACTCTGTGTAATAGTGTGAACAATGATATCACCACTTCATAGAATTGACCCAAGGTTAAGATTAAGCACCTATGACTATGTGAAAACATTGGTATTAACTAGTGCCTATTTGACTTTTTGCACACTCACAACTTAAACCTTTGAAGCTTATTTTGATAGAATCACATCGACTAAAATGATTTTCTTTCATTGGATAAGGCATCCTTCAAAAATTGATTTCCTTGACTACTAATTAGCATTGTGATGATGCAATGAAGATCTAACAAAAATTGGGCCCACCAAGACACATGTCCACTTGTCACCTTCTCGCAACCTACAACTAGGGTTTGTAACTTAACTCAAGAAACATGTACACAAGAAGCTTCACCACTTCACATTTCTAACTTTGAGTTAAGGTTAACTCCCTACAATGAAATGGCCAAAGGCATTTTGTAGCCTTGCAACCTATATTTGAATGTTAACACTTTTTCTTGTGAAGTTACACTAATTGCTAAGAAGACCATGTTGTACCCTCACCACCCCTTTGATAGCTAGGCCATAACTACCTATGATCATGCAAACAAGCATGAATTGGATGGTTATAACTTGAACATTGAAGCCTTTTAATGGAATCACATCGCTTGAATTGATTTTCATTTATAACTGATCATTCCTTCAAAAAGAGATCCTTTTGTGATGTTGTGACTGAAGTGTTTCAACTTCACTTGGCCCACCTAGACACGTGTCCAAATCTTGTATACCCAAAATGACTAAAGTTCAAGTATTTTGAAAATATGAGAATATGCCTGGCATTGATCTTCTTAGATCTGATGACTAGGAAAATGGGAAAACCCTTGGCATTTTGAACACTCTAACCAATCAAAAAATACCACTCTGTCATCTTTCTGACTCATCCTTCAACTAGGATCTTATGATCATTTCCCCTTATGGATTTGAAAGTCTCCCTCAGATCACCTTCATGATCATGTGATTCTCCCTTCGTTGTAAGATTAGAGCCCCTTGAAAACCTGAATACTTTGTTGTCCTTACAACCCCATGACCTCATGATGCATTGACAACACTTATCTCTTTGTATGGTTGCAAGATGTCCTTTGAGATTTTATAATCTTGTGATGTATAGCCTATCATAAAATTGCAACTTCATCTTAACTGTAACAATTTGTTCAACATTTAACACTTACGATCATACAACAAGGAACCATCATAAGATCACAATCCTTAAAATACATACCTATGATTCTATGACAAGAGAAGATCATATGATCATAACATTATAAACATACTTTGGTGATACCATGACAAGAGAAGATCATGAGATGAAGAGGCTTATCATTTGACCTTACGATGACCCACTAGCACCATACTTCATAACATTGAAGGAAAGACATTGAAGGCCTACAACTAGATGATCAAACCCTTGATCATAAGATCATAACTCTAGATGAAAATATAAAAATTAACATACAATCAAACTATGGAGTGAAAAGCTAGGGTTTAGTAGGTTTTGACCATTTAAGTAATCTTGACACTATGAAAGTATCTCAGATCAAATTTTGATCATGGTGTCAAGAAAATGAAGGGTGGGCTAAAATGGTCAACATTTCTAGTGACTCAAAGTGGATGCTTTCTTGCTAAGCATAGGATCAGTGGTCTTAAGAAATCAATTGGGGTATTGAGTCCCTAAAATGAACCATACATTTTTTCTAAAACCTCACAAAATTCTATCTTCTCCTCTCTGCAATTACAAAACTTCAAAACTTCACAATCTCCTATAGAGAAGACTATGACCATGCACTTATTGCAAAAAATAAATACTTTACTATATATAGAAAACCCTTACCTTCTTTTAGAATCAAAGTTTAAGGTCAATTTATTTGAATGGAATTGGTAGAATATCACCATTAGGCCTGGATGGGTAGAAAATGTTGGCATACTTGTAACTAGTGATAACATAAGGGATACTCCACGTAGAATCAAATTTGGAGTGCCTACCAAGCTTAGCTCTATCTACATCCCACTTGAGAACAAGGTCTCCTTCTTTGAAAATTTTAGTTGTAGCCCTCTTATCAAAACTTATTTTGACCTGCTATTGATGTGCCTCAAGTGTTTGCATAGCTTGTTGTCTCTTCTCTTCTAATTCAATCAATTCTGCCAACCTGAATGTTATAGGATCATTCTCTTCTAGATCCAATTGATGAGCCATCTCAAGAGAGGGGAACTCAAGTGAAATAAGAAGCCTAACTTCCTATCCATATACCAACATGAAAGGTGAGTTCCCAATTTCTCTCTTAGGTGTATTTTTGTTAGCCTAAAGGGAGGTTTTCAACTTGGCATGCGAACACCTTTGGTTATGTTCAATTGTCCTCTTCATGATTTTGATAAGGTTCTTGTTGGAGGATTCATCCAAGCCATTCCCTTGGGGATAGTAGTTTGAGGAAGTGCTCAATATATATTCCATGTTCTAGAGCCCAAGAATATATATGAGTTCCAACAAAAGATTTGGCATTATCAGATATGATAGTTGATGGTTCACAAAATTTGGTCATAATTCCATCAAGGAAGTCAACCATTGAAGTCTCTATTGCATCTTTCATAGCTATTGCCTCTATCCATCTTCTGAAACAATTTGTGGCTACTAAGATCCATTTGTGACCAGCACTAGAGAGTGGTTTTATTGGACCAATGACATTCAAACCCCATTGGAGAAAGGATTGGTCAACTTAGATGGGGTGGAGAGGAAGGGAAACCAATCTTTACTTCCCTACAAAGAAAGAACATTTTCTCACCCATTTATGATATTCATTAAATAGGGGTGGACAATAATAGCTAGCCCTCATTATCTTCATTATAGTAATTTTGGCTAAAAAAATGACCACCACCATCATGGAACTCTTTTAGTAATCTCCTTATCTGACCAATTAGTCTACACCTTAGTAGGACTCCATCAAAATCCTTCCTAAACAATATTCCATCCACCAAGACATAAGGGATAGCCTTCAATCTAAACTATCTTCTCTTGGCTCTATCTATACCTTGGGAATATCTCCCTTCTATCAAGAACGTATTCATGTCATGCAATCAATCACTCTAACCTTCATTCTCTATTTGTTGCTCACCTTGAATTAAGAGGGAAACCTCCTCATTTTTCTCAAAAGATGAAGCCATCTTCTCACATAGTCCCTTTCCTCTAAAAAGCTTGGTGATCCTAATATCAACATCATATTCCATGACTCTAGTAATCCATCTAGTTCTCTTTTCATTGATGTGCTTTTTTCAACAGCAACTCCTTCACACTTGCATGTAGGACTAAAAGTTAGATCTTGTTATGAGACAGGAGATGTCTAAACTTTTTCAAAGCCCTTATAATATCAAGGACCTACTTCTCTACATAGTTATACCTATTCTCATAATCCTTAAGCCCTTCACTAAAGAAAACAATGGGTTGCTCCAAATTATCATCATTCAATTGTGTTAGGATAATAGAAATGATTGACTCTCTACCAAGAGAGTAGAGGATGAAATCTCTGTTAAACTTGGGGTTGACAAGAGTGGGGGCTGATGCAATTAATCTTTTGATCTTATTAAAGCTAGTCTTTCCCTCTTTGGTCCAAGTGAACATCAGGTTCTTCTTCAACATAGCTATGAGAGGCTTCACCATGGAAACAAGGTCAAGGATGAACCTCCTTAAGAATTTGATCATACCAAGAGATCTCTACAATCCTTTCTTATGAATAGGAAGTGGAAGAGAGATAATTTCTCCTACTCTTTCTAGATCAAGTGTTAAACCATTTCTCAATGTAATGCTTCCTATGAGTCTACCCTGATCATTAGCAAACACACACTTTTTGGTATTCAAGGACACACCATACTCTTTGAATTTGATGAATATTTGTCTCAAATGATCAAAATGATCTGCTGCATGTTTTGAGAACACAATTATATCATCAAGGTAAAATTTTCAAGCACATCTTTGAAGGCCATCTCCATTTCCTTTTGAAATGTGGCACCTGTAGTGGTTAGTCCAATATGAAATTTTACAATAAGCATAGGTACCACATTTGGTAGTGAATTTTGTATTATATCTATCTAACTCCTGGACTAACACTTGATTATAGCCTTAAAAACCATCTAAGAAAGAAAATCTCTTTGAACCACTAACATTGGATAAAGTTTGTTCCATAGAAGGAAGGGGATGGTGATCTTTAAGAGAAGCCTTATTAAGGTCCCTAAAGTCTACACATAGTCTAATCTATCCACTTTTCTTCCTAATAGGAACAAGATTAGCCACCCATGAGGAGTTATTGATAGGGAAAATATTGTTATCCTCTATGAGATTTGATAGTTCCTTTCTCATTAATGGTTCAATCTTAGGGTTAACTAGCCTTTGTTTCTATCTAATGGGCTTAGCGTTATGGTTTAAATCTATGGTATTCCAAAAAAAACTTGGTTTAAAATCATTTTAAGTCTTCATATGTCCAAGCAATAACATCATTGAGTTCTTGACATAGATTAATGAAAATTCCTTATTCAGTCTCAGTGCATACCTTTCCTAAGTTAAGAGTTTTTCCATCAGCAATAGTAAAAGGTATGTAGTCATATTTGAATCTTTGCCTCTTGCTTGATCATCAAAGTTGAAAATACCTTCTAAGGTGATTAGACCTTTAGCCAATTTATTGGAATTGAGGTTCATTATCTAGTCCCCATACTAGCTTTGCATCTTGGACTAGTTTCTGGAAGAAAATTTCACTTTATTTTGCAAGAAATTGACAATTTGCACATCAAAATCAAACACTTTCCAATTTTTACAATTGTTTAGGATAGAAAGCCTTACAAAAATTCTAATTTGTTGCTTCTTTTCATTAGCAACATGCTTTGGTATATCATAATGGGAACCAATAGTTGCAAGTCTACCAGTATGTTTATTTTTATTGCTTGGGACACTCTAAATATTGAAAGCTTGAAAACTTTCAAGTAGATCCCACACTCTGTGCTTATGTGATTTGAGAAGGTTTTTCTTTGTGATGTTATAATTTCTAATTTGATTCACAACCAACTTAGTGCCCCCAAATACCTATAAGATCTTGCTACCTCTCCTTTGTGCAATTTGGAGACCCTGGATCAAAGCTTCATACTCTGCCACATTATTAATGTAGTTGAATTGGAATCTATAAGAAAAATAGTAATTTTCCAATTCAAGGGAAACAAGCATGACACTAGCACCTGAGCCATTTTTATTCCTTTATCCATCAAAGAACATATTTCATAATCCATTAGTATATTCCTTATCTTTCATGAGATTGGGAATAGGAACATTCTCCTTAAATATGCAATAGGTCCCAAGACTTGTCTCCCTAGCTTCTTTTATTGGATCAAATTTATAAGAAGTGCCCCACTCATCCAAAACATAATTAGGCACTTCTACCAAAGAAGTAGTAGGCTCATATGTTATGTCTTCCTCATCTACTTCATGAATTATGAAAATCATGTTTACAGGAGTAGGAGTGTAGGTCTCTATATGATTGATGGCTAGAGGATCCACCCTTACGAAATATTTTTTCCCATATCTTGTTCTAAAAAACATGTGGGACCAGTCAGATGCAATATAACCACCTATTTGTATAGAGAAATCCCTAGAAAGATAGATGGAAAAATATGGGTTGACCTTAGCTACTAATATGTCTTGTGTAACAGTACAACCAAGGCATGCATGTAGTGTCATTTCCACATTTTTAAAGATTCCTATTATTTTAATAGAGCTACCATCTAAGTGGAGAACATCCCTAACCATTGGCTCATATTTAATATCAAGGAGATCATCTATACTTTTAGGCATTACAAAGTTCCTAGCTCAAAAATTAGTCATGCAATTATGGATTAGCTTGTCTCCTATGATTAAAGAAACATAAAAGGGAGGAGATCTAATTTTCTTGTTTCTCCTTCTTTTATTGGTTGCACTAGGATTTTTGCATTCTCTTCTTTGGTTGGTTGATCTTCCATCTTTATATTCTCCAATCCCTATTGTAGTATCTCCAACTATGGTAGCATAGTGGTAAAAACATCTCACATAGGAACACTAACTTTAGTCCTCTTCATTTAATCCACAATGTTAAGAGGAGTGCCAAATATTTTGGTTGGAACCATAGGATATACAGAGACTAATGACTAAAAGATAGCGCTTTGAGATTCAGTAGACTCTTTGTTGCTTATATTTTGCTTCTATTGGGGAGCGACATTTGATTGTGTATTTATCACTGGCACATGAGGAGCAGTACCTAAATTTAAAGCTTTATTTGGTGGAGGAGGGATAGCATTTTTAGTAGCTCTTCTTTTGCTTTTGGTATTGTGAGCTATGGCATCATGATTGATATGAAAATGCTCCTTCGACTGATGCTTCATAAAAGAACAATCACCCTACTATTGCATATGAGAAGCACTAGTGGATTGATGAGCACTACATTATTGTTTTGTTGCTTGATCTTGTGTGACCAATGCCTAAGATGATTATTCTATTTAACCCATGCAATATCCATAGGAATATTTGCAAGAATGACAAAAGTCTTCCTCTTGAGAAACATTATTTTGATTTGTGTCTATATTTGTGGTAGGGGTATTACCTATGGGTCTATTTTGATTATATGGAGTATAGCGCTAATTTTGATTTGGAGGCCTATTATATATGGGGCTTTGATAATGAGGTTAGGGAGGCTTATTTCCTTGTTCTTCTTGTCTCTTAAGAGTCACTAACTCATTGATCATTTGCATCACTGTATTTTGGTCCTAAAATCTCTTATCCATATTAGAGTTATGATCCTTGGTTTCATCCTTATTTTTCATCATGGACTACATCATATCTTTAATTTCATCTATCCCATGTGAAGATGTGGAAACTAAGGGGATAATAGTAAGAGGCTAACTTGTGGAAGTGGTAGGAATGGGGGCTATTATGGGTTGATGATAAGGCATGTCATGAAGGAAAGGCATTAGAGTTCTTGAAGCTAACTTCCCTCCTTGTATCAAGATATTCTCTGCCCTTACGGAAATTTCATAGGTAGCTAGTAAAGTATCCACTCCCATGGATTGTAAAGTGGTGGAAATATCACAATTAAAGGCTCTAAAGTAATGTAAGAAATCATTACTAGGAGTAGGATTTACTACAATAGGTATTCTATCCCATGTCTTCTGAAACCTATAATTGAAGTCTATCCTGTATTCATGGGATGCTCTCTTAATGGTTGTTAGCTACTTTAAAAGTGACAACTGATCACTCTTATCTTCAAAATGTTCACAAAGCCTTTTCCCTAACTCATCCTAGTTGGTGATTGAATTATGAGGTAGTACCCTATACCACTATAAGGCCTTTCCTTTCAAAGATGAAGCTAATAGTTTAACAACAACATCATTCTTTGTAATACCATGGATATTATAGATATTTGAAATCTCTTGATTGTGCTCTATAGGAGAGATGGAAGTTTCACCAGTAAAATCAAGTATATTTTTAAGTGTAGCAACTAGAATATCATGTCTCTATGCTAGAATGAGGGGACTTCCACCATTGAAGGTGGTGAAAACAAGGGCTCTAGGTTGTGCTGTGTGGACAAATGATCTATTCAAATGGACAAACGGTATTCTAGTCTATGACCTATCAACATGAGGAGTAGAGAGAGATATTTCAAGTGTATGTATTACTTCTACACTCCTAACTAGTGATAGAGATAATCTATTTCTCTTTCTTCTAGGATTTGAAAAAGAAAGCTTGACATATTGAAAGTTACCTCTAGAATATGCTCTTGTGTGAGCTTTGGGCATGAATCACAACAATTTTGGTCTGAAAAACAAGATGTAGAGATAGAGTCACCAAGTACTTGAATGTGAGCCTCTTGAAGGCTTGGAATACTAACAGTAGTACTATCTCCTCAACATCAATTTCAAGTTCTTTTCTTTGACACCAATGAACTGGTAGACCTAAAAAGAAATGCTTCAATATCTCTCCCACCAAGCATGCCAAAAATTGTTGACACAAAATTTTGCACCCTTGCCTAGAGTTTTTACCTAAAGGAAACCTCATGTAACATGGAAATAATCTCAAAAGTGTGGGACTTTGCAACTAGAGATTGAATCTCTAGAGAAGGTCAGCTTCCTTACTATCAGGGTGCACCTAACTATTTCTTGAGAGGAAAAAGGACAAGGAATGAATGAAAGAAAACTACCTATTCTAATCTAGAGGGGGTGATACACCAAATAGTATTGTTCAATCTTATCTCTACCCAAGGAAGCATAGTTCATCAATACAATTCTTAGATATACAAATTCTATATTAATTTTGACTCAACAATCATGCATAGATTAGAGATCGATAAAATGATATAAGGAAAGAATTTCACTCTATATAATCTAAAGATAAATAGACATAGTGTATAATTGAAGAATGAAAGAAATGCATAAATATAACATAGGAAGATATTGCATGATATATTAATGAAGAAGGATATACAATTGAGAATTATATTCATTCACACACAAAAGGAAAACTACACTAGCAAAGCATAGAATATAATGCTATAGAATCAAAGAAAAACTTGACCCTTGGAAGGGTTACAAAACTTGATTTTATAGTTCAAGCATAACTAAGAAACTACAAAGAGTTCAAACTCTAACCAAGTAGAGGTGAAGTTGTAGAGGAGCAATAACTATTGATCAAATAAAATCATGATCAGATACACATTCCCATATTGGAAGATTTCATCTTTTACATGTAAATTTAGCTCTAAATGACAAAAATAGTGGTCATGATCATCTGATTGGGTAGGAGGATAACTAAATAGTGAGAGGAAAGTCCTTTGCATTAATTAGGCATAGAGAATACTAAAAGTGGTTGTATTTGATTAAAGAGATCGATTCTCTATTAAAGAGCTACTTTTTCTTTGTTCTTGATACGCTAAATTACATATGTCACCTGGTCAACTACATTCAATTTTTGTTCTATACCTTTCCTACAATTCCATTTCTCAAGGACCTTCTATCATTTTCCATCTCAGACAAGAAAACACCTTTTCATGTCAACTTAGGGTCTTATGGTCTTACGATCACCCTTGAAGTCAAAACCCTCTATGTTATTGTTAATTTGAAGACTAGCCCCTTGCAATCTTATGATCATTAGTTTGTCACATGGTCAAAGGTCCCCCTTTAATCTTTCTCTGATCTTATGAAAACTACTTGTTGTAGCATCACTGACATGCATTTTAGCTCCTATGATCATATAATCACATTCTATCGTGACATCAAGCATTTCTCTAACTGCAACCCTAACTGCTAATCATATGTTGGTAGTCTCCTTCATTTTCATAGCCCTGGAATCTTCCATCATTTGACATTATGATCTTATGATCATGGCCAACTAAGTCTATCATGACTTCGGTGGCTTCCTTTAGATTTCTTACAATCACACATCCTCATGATGTTATGAAAACACTAACTAAAATAATATTGTGAGACCCATAAATTATCTTTACAATCCTCTGCCACATCATAAGACCGCAACCCTTTTCCTTATCATAACATTAGATAACTTCATTCCCAATTGCCAAGATACCATCATGATGTTATGACAATAGGGATGTCATGAGATTGTAGACCTTGAAAATTTCACTTGTGATGCTACAATGAATTAGGTTTGACTAAACTATTGAATTTTACAGGCTCATAACCTAAAAATCCTAACCATGTGATGTTGCACAAAATATTAGACCTGCCTACTAGATGTCATCACAACCCCACAACCATTTGACATAAATTTTCAACTAACCACTATGACACTACAATTAACCTTTAAACTGACTATGTGCATTATCATGGCTACTTATTGCTACTCGTCTTTTAACCTAGCAATGTTGTGAAAGCTACTTGGAGATAGCATTTACATTAAATCACAACCTCACAGTCATAATCTTAATCATCTTTTAACCTTGTGAACAAGCAAACTAGAATTTTGCACCATCACCAATCTAACCCTAGTTCCATCCTAACTCCATGTGATAGTGCAAACAAGGGGATCGCCACTTCATAGCATTGACCTAGGGTTAAGCTTAATCACCTACATTTATGCAAAAACATTGGTTTTGACTGTGCCTATTTGACTTTTTGCACAGTCACAACTTAAACCTCTAAAGCTTATCTCAATAAGATCACATTGATTGAGTTGATTCGATTTCATTTGACAAGGCATCCTTCAAGAACTAATTGCCTTAAATACTAACTAGCTTTGTGACGATGTAATGAAGGTCTAAGAAGAATTGAGCCCACCAAGACACATGTCCACCTGTCATATTCTCACAACCTACAAATAATGTTTTCCACTTAACTCCATGAACATGTGCACAAGAAGCTTCACCACTTTGCAGACCTAACCCTAAGTTAAGGTTAACTCCCTCTGATGAAGGAACCAAAGGAATTTCATAGCCTTATAGATTGTATTTGAATGTTAGTACTTTTTCTTGTAAAGTTATGTTGACCTTTGAGAATATCGCGTCACACCCTCGCCACCTCTTAGATAGTTAGGCCATAACTATCTACAATCATGTGAATAAACATGGATCACATGGTCGCAACTTGAATATTGAATCCTTTTGATAGAATCACATCAATTGACCATTCCTTTGAAAACTAATCCTTTTTTGATGTTGCATGCAACTAAATGGTTTCAACTGCACTTGACCCACCCAGACAGGTGTCCAAAGCTTGTATTCTTAGAATGACTAAAGTTTGGTCATTTTGAAAATGTGAGAATATTCCAGATGGTGATCTACTTATATCTAACAATAGTTGGGAAAATAGGATACTACTTGGCATTTTTGGAACTTTGAGCAATCAAATATTACCACTTTTTCATCTTTCTAACTCATCCTTCAACTTATGATCACTTCCCCCTCATGGCTTCAAAATTCTCCCTCAGATCACCTTCATGATCATGTGATTCTCCCTTTTTCAAAAGATTGGAGCCCCTTCAAAACCTCAGCACTTTCCTATGCTTATGACCCCATGACCTCACAATGCCATGACAAAACTAATCTTTGTATATATCCATGGGACCTCCTTTGAGACTTATGATCTTGTGATGTGTAGTTTTTCATAACATTGCAACTCCATCCTAACCGCAATAGTTTATTCAACATTCAACACTTTCAATTATATGACAATGAACCATCGTAAGATTGCAATCCTTAAAACATACACCTGTGATGCTAAGACAAGAGAAGATCATAATATCATAACCTTAGAAACATACTTTGGTGATACCATGACAAGAGAAGATCATAAGATTGACAGGCTTTTCATTTGACCTCATGATGACCTGCTAGCACCATACTTTGTAACATTGCAGGAAAGACATTGAAGGCCTACAACTGGATGATCAAAACCCTTGATTGTAAGATTATAACTCTAGATGAAAATATAAAAATTAACATATGATCAAAATATGGCATGAAAAGCTAGGGTTCAGCAAATTTTAACTATTTTAGCAATCTTGATGCTGTGAAAGCTATCTTTGATCGAATTTTGATGATGGTATCAAGAAAATGAATGAGGAGGCTGAAATGGTCAATAGAACCTTTGAACCAATTGGTTTAAGAGTTTAAGTTCAAGGTTCGGGTTTGAGATTGGGATCATCAAGGTTTAGGTTTTATATTGGGATCAACACAAGGTTAAAACATGACCAAGACATCCTAACATGGGTGAAGCATCTCTGAACCTTGAACCTTGCTATTCAAGTTCAAGATTCAAAGTGTCATAAGGACTTTATGAAAAATGAGCAAGGGCATAAAATGACTAAGTCCAAAATATGGGTAACATTTATGTTAACAAAATCATGATAATATATTACTTTTTTTTCTTACCAATGGCACATTTCATTCTTATTAACTCAACTTTACCCTATTGGATGGCATGATCAAATGTATGATACCACTTGTAATGTCCACTACTCAAAGGCTACCAATTTTCCAATAATTAAAGTATATCACTTGTTAGAAATAATAATTCACACCACAAAACTAGAGGGGTGAATTAGTTGTATAAAATAATTATAACCTTCAAATTTCTTAATCAAATCACCAACCAAGAATATAAAAATTCATAACAAGATGAAAGCTAACACCATAACACAAAGATTTTTATTCTCAAGGATGAGCTTATTGAGGGAAAATCTTAGGGGTGATGATACCCACAAGATTATGCACTAATATTAAAATGTCCATATTAGGAGACATGAACCTATTAGGAGTTGATAAAATATATTTAGTACATTTATCATGTAAAAGAACAAGTATATATATTAAATGACTAAACCCTTGTTAAGATGTTCCCAACCATTTTAAGAGTTGATGAGGAAAAAATTTTGACTTCCAAAGTACACTGCTTGAAGAGAGAAGTTTAGACCCACCTTAAAAAAGATTCATTATGTAAAATGATAAAGGTAAAATCCACCTTTGATGAATAGACTAAATATTAACTTGATTTCCTTTACAGTTCCAATGAAGTATAGTTAGGAATTATAATAGATTCCAGTCATACCTCTACCCAAGCATCTAGAAATCCTTCAACTCTATTCTAATATCCAACATCAAGGCTTACACATGCAATTTTAATTTCCATACATTATGTTACATTATAATCAAGGAAATTACTTTCCTTTATACAAGTTACAAATAATAATTAAGTTGTCTTGTTAGGACTTATCCAATATACAAATAATTAAATGGACCCATGCTAAGATGCACATGACACCTTTTATAATTATAAAAAATTATAATCACCAAAGCATGTACCAAGATCAAAAATTAATGCTCTCCAATCCAAAAAACATGCTACACCATCTTTTCATCTCCCAAGATAAATAATTAATGTGATATATACTAGTTATGCTTGCAAACCTTAAGTCCAAATCGCCAACAAGTTATATCCAAAATATAAAAACTACCTCTATCGTATCTCTTTGTCAATGGCTTGTAACCAATCTTTACTAAAATATGTGTAACTTAAATAATTACAAAAAGAGTTGCAACCATAGACATAAGGTCTACACTCATTCTGTGAGACATATTGAAGCTTGCATACTCAATAATTTTATACATTGTTCATACTATTATGATCAATAGCTTGTAACACACAAAATATAGGATTGTATAACTCATCTCGGAAGCTTCTTAGCATATGTTGACATCAATGAAAAAGCCAACATGCAAACAATCATCTAAAAATAATTCCAACTTAAGATACTCCCTTATCATCAAAAATCTCTACATTGTGATGTCTCTATCACAATTTAACTATGCATTTTTTTGAGTCAAACTCATTGACCCATGTTTCATGAGTAGTGATTCGCACTAACCCATCTCTCATGAGAATAAATAGAATACTTAGCACTCATTGGATCCAGGTGATGCTCATATAGTTGAAGCATTGGGACTCCTTGAGAGGTCACCCATCCTAATACTACTCCATCTTGAGTGCACACAGTTAAATTGTAATAGAAGTATTACAATTTGACTTTCTAGTGAAAATATATCTTACTTATCAATCTCTCCATTACTCAACATTACTATGCACCTAAATTTTTATTATTAAAAATGGTGAATAATTCATAATAAATGTTATAGTTAACACATTTAAGCATAATTTGTTCTTCTCTCTTTAACATGTCAACCTTAATGAGGATGTGAATTTACATGTTGTGGGGTGCTTTGCACCAATCTAAAAGTAGGTTTCCTAAAGCCATCAGTACTGCATGTTTGTACCCATCTCCATATTTTATCTTAACCCATCTCCATATTTTACATTAAGGCATTGGAAATATACATCTTTACCCATCTTGGAATTTTCCTATCTTATGAGGATTTATGTTGTCTCTCCTAGATTGACATAAAAAAATCCTCCTTAAGGGCCATAGAAATTGATTAAGGAATAGGCTACAAATATATTAATCTCTTGTATTACAAAACATACAAATATTCATATAATATATAATAATTCTAATTGTAACCATTAAATACACACACACACACACACATCCACTTATAAAATATAACATATATATATTTGATCTTTATTATTGGTACATAGTTATATACATTTAAAATAAAATAAAAAACTATGTATGTTAGTCTATATGCATATATTTTGGTGTTAATACTACTTATGCATATTTTCTATCTCTTATTTCTTAATAATATTATGATTCAATAGATTGTAATCTGTATTAACTTAGTGTAGCCTACTAACCAACAATAAGTATGATCCATTGTATTATTCATTTTACATCAATCAATATCTAAGATTTATTTTAAATATTCTCCATCTAGAGTTCTCTTTTCATTCTCTTCTTTGATTTTTATAGTGTTTTCGTATCTCTCTTAACATTATTGCAAATGATATTAGCCAATCTGTTTATTATATTCTTTTGACTAATTAAGTTGAGAGGCTTTCTATAGTGGAAGCATTCATCAATGTAAAAAATTTAATATTTTTGAAAATCTTTGACGTCCATTTCACCATATTTTGCTGATTTGGCTGAGTAGTTGAAGAATCAATCAATGAATATAAATTTTTAATATCAAATAAAGCAAGAGTTTGTACAACTTCTCTACATGAAGTTAAAGTGGCTAGAAAAGAGATGAGTTGAGTTATAATTACAATGCTATTAATTAAATACACCTCTTATACGTTACTCCAGCAAGGGAAAGAAACTAGCATTATTCCCCACTTTATTGTATTGATTCCAAATAAAATTTGCATGAAGTGTTATGCTAGCTAATGAAGAAACATGGTAATGAATGGAAGAATGCATGAAGCTTCTACATATATGAATTTTTCCATCGGCATTTTTCAGCTTTGGAAACAAATATTTCTTAGCTTTTATCATCAAAATTTTGCTATAGGCTTGTTTCATTGCTTCTATTCATCTTTGGTTTGTTGATTAGACTAAATTTAATTTATTTTGATGAATATCTCAATTTAGTCATTTAATTTACTTCTTATGCATTTTTATTTAGTGCTTTCCATTATGGTTGTTTTCTCATTCATAGGAGAAAGTCATTTTCCAATTACAATAGAATCCTCTCTACCATCACCACTCCCATCTTAGAAATCCAATTAGCCATCCAATTTTCTATCTCATTTTTTTAATCATCCAACCTATTTTCTTTAGTGGAATCTACAATCATGTAATAAATGTTGTTTTCCTAGGCTATTTTTAGATGCATCTTCCATTTTAGTGACCTTCATTTATTTTGGGAGGGACATTGTTTCTTTCATCACTACTATTTTCAGAATTGGTGCTCTGTCAACCACACGTCCTTCCAGCCCCCATCGACTCAACATTACCTTGGATAATTTTTGTTTAGAGTTGAACCTATATCATCTAGTGAAAGCTCACATGCATGTGTTGCCTCCATGGTAGTGATTTTTCTTAATTTATGGTAGCCTGACACAAAATGATGGAATGTTTAACCCACTTCTTATCTTTTTTGTAGAGGCTATTATTTCTTTAGCTTATATGATAGTGAAAGTATACCAAATATATATTTTTCTATGGCTATTGTCATTGCATTTTTAATGAGTTTATTTTTATCCTATACATATTATTCAAAATAAAACACAAAATCAATATTATACTGATGTTAGATTGGTTTTGACAATTGAGTGTCAACACACTTAAGTCATTTACTAAGTTCATGTTGAACTAGTAACGTATGTCAAGTATGATATACAAGACTGTGTCAAGTTGTAATGAGTACCAAGTCGCTCATGTACCGAGTCACTCAAGTGCTAAGTAGATAGACCATGCTGAGTGATTCAAGTGTCAAGTAAATAGTAGATGCCAAGCAGTTCAGGTGTCTAGTCAGAATTAGAATTATAGTATATGACAAGCATTAGTATCTTCAAGTTTTGAGCAACACAAATTGGACATATTTGTTTGTGATTGCACAAAAAACTATGTAAACCATTTTTTAGTTGACCAAATGATAGAATACGGTCTTTTAAAGATAAGAACAAATTTGTATACAAATTCATTATGCAATTACATGCAGCCAATCAAAAAAAGGGAAGGATTAGGTAACAAAAAGGATGAATCTCAGCCATAGATTCATACCTAACCCTAAGTCTTCTATTCTTCTTAAGGAGGAAAAAACCCTAAACTTCATATTAGCATGTGAGGAATTGAAGGAGAAGTATAGAGAAGTTTGCATGTGAAAAATAGAGCATTCATGGAGACTTAGAAGTTATAGAGAGTGAATTGTAGAATCAGCTGAAGGAGAATAAGAATAGAAGGATACAGTAATTGTCACATCAAATCAAGATCAAGAAGAACACTATAAAAATTTGATCTTTAATCAAACAACTAAAACCAATTACAAGATCTATGTTGAAACATCCTAATAGATGATTTTAGTTAAATCTCCTAGGCAGAGTAGTCCTAACAGGTTGTTTTAAATCCTTTAATAGGATGACATTCCAAGTGAATATTCTAAAGTCCTTTAGCCATGCACACTTCTAATAGGGTGTTCAAATCCTCTAACAATGTGGGACTTAACAGTCCTTGTAAGCCTTTAATAGGGTAGGCCTTTCACAAGACAAATCATGTTTCATGGTCAAACCATTGTAACTTTAATTGGCTACACTTTATTGTTGTAGTAGTGAAGAATTGTGGGTGTCATCCCCACCCCAGTTTTACCTTCTCTTTGGAGGGTTTCTGGGTAGTCATATCTGTGATTTAGATGTATGTGCTTTACATGTTATTTCAATTTATCTATTGAATGCATGAGATGGATGAGTGGTGAAAAGTTTTATGTTGTTCATGTTTTAACTTATGATTCACCCCCCCCCCCCCCCCCCCCTCGATAAATTTACCTTTCCTACTTGTAATTCCAAAAATTGGTATTAAAGCTAAGTTCTCAGGAGAAGAAGCTTTGCAGCTTAGAGGAAAGATCTTGAAATGGAAATCTACAAGTTGGGAAAGACCATTGAGAACTAGGAGATTGAGATACATCTCATACTACATCAACTAAATGAATCCAAAGATGCTTTAAAGAGTTCCTTGAAGAGAAGGAAAGAGATTTCTATAGTAGAAAATGACACACAATACAAAGAGATCGACACCACAAAGCTATTTGCAGATGGTAACTCTAGTGAATTTGATGCAGCAATTGTAGGTCTAATGGAAAAGAATAGAGCACAAGCTAAAGAAATAAAAAATCTCAAGTTGGAGCAAGAATCACAAGCTATACAATTGTGTGAGGTGACTGAACAAAAGAAAAAATTTGTAGAAGACAAGGCCATGATTGAAGAAGACAAAATAATTTTGGCAAACAGATTGGAAGAAAAGTCAATAGAGCTATCTAGGATCTCAAACATGGAATTGGATACCTTATGAATGATCATCATGAGTTGAATGTCAAGGACATTGAGATAACTACATTAAAGTTGTGAAATGAACAACTGCAAAATGACCTAAAAAGAGAAAAGGAATTTGTTGAAAGTTTTGACAAGAAAAATGAAGCCATCAAGTACTTTGAGCAACTATTGAAATCCCTTAGATCCAGTAGAGATACATCACAATTGGGCTACACAAGCACTAAAGAAGGAGAATCATCCAAAGCTATTGACGAAAGGAACAACAAAGGTAAGAACTCCAAACCTACTTGTCATAGTTGTGGTAAGAATGGACATATAACTAATGTGTGTAGGAGCAAGAATACAAATCAGAATGTTAAGCCTTCGCTGCTTGGGGACTCTGTTCTTGGTTTTTGGTTTTTCATAGTTTAGACTGTTTGTGGTTCTAGGTCCCTGTAAAACCTGGGTTAGTTTGTTTTTGGACTTTTCTAGTGGTTTCAGGTCCCTGTAAAACCTAATTTTGATACTGTTCTTCAGTTTGTTGCAAGTTTTTTCCTGGTTGGGTTGTCTTGCTTTATCTTTCTATTTTTTGTTAAAGGATTTTGGGGTCCCTTCAAAACTTACTTTTACCGTAATCTAAAACATGACTCATTGTCATAAGTTCAACAAACAAGGTCATTAGGCACATGAATGCAAAACTAGAGCCATGCATGCACCAAAATTTGAAGGATACTACTACAATTGTCAAAAGTATGGACATAGAGCCTTTGAATATAGATCCAAGTCCATGTGGTCATCAAACAAGATAGAAAAGGTAAGAAGCTCTAAAAATTCCTATAATTGGGATTACAGTACAAGATATAGCTATCACTATTTTCAAGACTATGGACATGTACCTGAAAATTGCATTAGGACTCACTTTAGTGGTAACTACGAAAGGTGGTTGAGTCAAACCACATGTTTTAGCTATCATAAGGTTGGTCACATCAATAAGCATTGTCCAACTAGGTTCAAGGCACCAAGTTGTGAATTTGATAAAGGTAAAGGCAAGACAAATATTGAACACATCAGGAATGAGATGAACAAGGCATGGAAAAAGAAAGATGGTGGTAGTACATCAAATGAAGAAGTGGTCACTTCACCCAATGGGTCAAGTGGTCGCACTTCATCAAACTAAGCAAGAAAGAGGTATGTGGGACTAATACTTAAAGTGTTTCATTATACATCAATTCCAAAAGAAATTATTAGTAAAAATATTACATTAGCATTAATTAAGATGCAAGAAGTTGTGAAAAATTCAAGGTTAAATCTTCAAGTTTTCATGTTGTTTCTAAGCATGAAAAGTCTTATGTGTATGTTGAGTGAAATACTAGTGAGTGTCAAGTTGCCAATCAAATTTAGTTAGAGTTGAGCCTATATTAGCTACCAAGTGAGGGAAATCTCTATAGATGCCAAGTGGAATAGAAATCATGTTGATGTTGAGTTTACAGCTATACAAGTACCAAGCATTAAATGTAAAGTTTTGAAGGGTATAAAGTAATTTTCACCTATTTTTCTTCATTACAAATTCAAGCGAGAGCAAGCAGAGGGAAGAAGAAATTCACAATCTAGTTTGAAGCATTTGCAAAGATCCTAGAAATGATCAAGCACCAGTTCATCAAATTTTTGAGGTATTCTTCATAAACTGAGTTACATAGTTTAAAATTTGTTAAACCCTAGTCCAATAGAATGGCTTCCAGTTCAAAGAATGTGAAGGAGAAAGAAGTTTTTTTATGTCCAATTAGTCAACAATGAGGTCAAATAACTAAATTTCAAAGCCATCCTAGACATAGCCTATAAAAATGACCCATCAAGTGTGTTATCCATGATTCCACCTAAGGTCATAATGGTCCAAGACGTAAGAAAATGTTACAACTACAATGTAGGAGGTATAGGTGAATTGGAGATAAAAAAAGATTATGATAAGTTGTGTGAAAATGGCATTTTGAAAGAAGAATTTAAGATTGTAGAGAGAAAGGATTTTACTCGTACCCTTGATTTTCCCATAGTGTTCAAGATAGAATGGATCAATATAGTGCTAAGCAAGATACGTAATGGATGTCTATGGTAGGAAGGAGGACCAATCAAGATTTCAAAGAGAATTATTCATAGGGTGACTAGTTTTCCAACCCAAGATCAACCAAAGACCTTATGAAGTGACTCAAAAGAGGTAATTGAGAAGAACACAGGTACAAAATGGAATAAAAGAGGAATGACAATTAATACCATCACTAATCCTCTACTTGAGTTTTTTGTTAGGGTTATTTCTCACAAATTTTATTAGTCAAGTAGGTTAAACAATGTACCATGCATTGCAGTTGATGTTGGCTATAAAATTGTCAAGAAAGATCATACCTATGATCTTGTAGAACTTCAACTACAACAATAAATGAAAATATTGGAGTAGTTAGGAAAACCAAGAGTGCACAATGTAAATTTGGATCAATACTTGTGTGCATATTTTTCAATGTACAAAATGAATTTCCATCTTTTGGTAAAATAGGTTGGAAGACAAACAAATCAATGTCTATACAAATCAATGAATATATTGAGCAGATGGGTGAGAACTTTGAAACAGTTATGACAAGTTATTTTGAAGACTTCAAGGAGTCTATGAAGTAGAGGTTGAGGATACCTATCTCCTTAGTTGAAAAATACTACAATGACATATGTTTTCTTGTAGAAATTGATTAAACATACATATAGGTAGCAGTACCTAGGGTAAGATGGGTAAGACCCTTATGATATCAAATCAATGTGGTTGAAGCCTCAGCTACCATTACTACACTCCTAGAAAAGGAGATTGATAAAAGTGCCAAGATATTTGGTAATTATGATGTTATGAAATCCAAAGTTGAAATGGAGTTAAAGACAGCCTCCACAATAAAGAACAAAGACAAATTGGTGAGAAAATTAAAGGCCAAATTTGGAGAAGGTGCAGGTGAAGAGGAAGAAGATGAAGATGAAGAGGATGAAGAGGAAGGACAAGAACAAGCCCAAGAACCTCTTGCTTTGGCCCAAGGCATGGGTGAGGACATTAAAGAAGAAGGTGCCAAGGAAGAGAAAACCAAAGAAGCACCAATTCAAACAAAACCTAAGAAAAGAAAGGCCAAGGCACAACCTATGGAAAATAAAAAGTCAAAGAAGACTACTAAGCCCAGCCCAAAAAAACTAACAACACCAACAACCAGGGAAAACACAAGGACTACTACTCAAAAGGCCAAAAAGAAAGCCAAAGAAAAGACAAAGGCTACTAAACAAGAAGAGCCAGAGCAAAAGAAGCAAAGGAAAAAATACATTACACCACTAGAGACTAATGATGAAAGAATAGAATCTGAAGATACAACCCAGTTTAGAGTGGCAAATCATCGACCAAAATCCAATCTTGAGAATCTTTGTGAAAATTTTAGAAATAATGCAAATTTATCTAATTTGAAAAATAATAATTTTGGGAAACTTGGTAGAGAAGAACAAAATTTGATTGAGGAATCAATATATGTAATCATGTCTAAATTCAAGAACACTCCACTTGAATTAGATAATACAATGCCTAAGGATTTGTATGCTATTGCTGAAAATAAGTGGCATTATTGTTTAGACCTAGAAAAACAAATTAGAGAATCCACACTCGCCTAGGTGATGCTAGAATTGACAAAAGGAAAAATTGTCAAAGAAAATAAGCAATATGGTGGATGGTTTGCACCCAAATATAGGGCATTTAGCATCCTTTAGAACAATATTGAAGATGTTGTCAAGAAATCCACTCAAATGTGGAATTGATCTATGGGTTGACAACTGTTAAAGAAGGAGAAGAAGATCCCTTTGAGGGAAGAAATAATGATGATGATAACAATGATAAGGAGGAAGAAGATAAAGAAAAGGATACTACTATAGAGGAGACACAAAAGGAAAAAAGATAACATTGCTACAACTGAAGAGCAACAGGAAGAGCAGCGTGTGCAAGACACACAAATGCCTAGTATGAGCCCTCCACATGACACAAGCATGCCTACAGAAACTATAACTGTTAAGGATATTCCTAATAACTCAACTCAAAATATCAATCCTTTAACTGTAGAAGACCTAAAGAAGATTCTTGATCAATTCACATTACAAGCCAAATTGTGTGAAAATCTAGTATTGGTCAGCATTAATGAACTTCAAAAGGTAGTAGCTAACATTACAAGGGATAAGATAAACAAACAAGAACCACATTTTTCCATCCCTTCAGCTACTTATGCTCAAATTTTAACACAAACATCAATAGACACATCCACAAAGGTTGACACAACTATTAAAGTTAATTTGGTTGAATAGCAACAAACTACAAGAGAAGAGGAAAAGGAAACTACAACAGAGAAAATAGGACAGAAAGACACATCTATACCTACAGCACAACCACTAGGTGCAACACAAATCATTATGATTGATGGAAGCAAACATGAAGAAAGTAAGGACATACCAAAGGAGAAGGAACAAGAGGTCGTTCAAGCATTGGTAACATTACCAACATCTGGCACTCCTATAAAAGTCCTTCAGGAGTTGAGTACTAAAGTTGTATCATAGCAGATCTTAGCACCAGGCTCAAGTTCCTCCAAGGTTGCTAAGGTAATTGACTATGGAGATGTAACTCTAGATGAAGAAATAGTGATACCTAAGTATGATTACACAACTATAACATTAGAATAGATAGGCATAATGCAAAAAGCCTTGGAAAAGAAGAAAAATCAAGAAATACTAAGAAAGGAGTATAGATAGAGGCTGAAATTACAAGAAATCAAAGACATCTTCTTAGATGCATTTAGCTTACAAACACCTAAATAATCAAAGCCACTATTGGAACAATTATTAGAAATTGTGGAATAGGTGAACAATGAAGACTAGGACACTAATGTCAAACTTTTGGAATGGTTTGAAAGGAAATTTCAAGGGAAAGTAAATGAAAAGATATCTAGTGACATAGCATTGACACAAGTTGAATTGGATACAAAAATTGAGAAAGTGAAGAAGGTACTTGAGAACATATTCTCATTATACACCAAACTGTGTGATCCCACACTCTTCACTCAAGAAATAAGCCATAGAATTCTAAGTTTGGAGAGAAATTTAAAAGTCTTAGGTATGCAATTACCTTAGAACCTAGCTTAGAGTGAGAAACATTTTCACTCATTGCTTCAATCACAAAGTAAACTAGCTATGTTAATAGTAGAAGAGGCTAATATAAGAGCCAATTTGATTAATATCCAAGCCTCCCTTACCCCCATATGGAGATACTTCACAAAGAACTAGGATATGCAAAAACATTGTTGAAGAAAGATCCTAATCTTTCTACATTAGATGAACTAGTTCACCTTGTAGCAGAGCTAGCAATCCAAATAAAGTCATTAGATGTTGTATGTGACAATTAGGATGCTACTCTAAAAATAATCATGGAGGTCCATAAATCATTTTTTGATAGATACACCATAAGCATATAGATCCTTTGACATAAGTGTCGAAAAAGAGAAAGATAAATAAGCAAGGGAGATATAAAAGAATAAAAAGGGGAGATACAAGTGAATAAAAAAGGGGAGATAGACAAAAAAAAAAAGGAAAAATAAACTAAAGGAGGAGAAAATAGAATAAAGAAAGAATAGAGCATATCAGATAAAGAGTATCAACACATTGAAGACAAAGAGTATCAGCGAGAGACAAATCTACTCAGAATGGAGAAAATTTTTTTGATACAAATCAGGCATATTAACTCAGGGGGTTATAAAATCTTGAGGTATATAGTCTATTACAAAATTTTGCAATTTTAAAGTTTTCTATATAAGCTAAGTTGTGAATATATTATACTTGAGAAGGTTAGATTGATTATGTATAGTTAAGTGTTTTTGACACATGTGTCAAAGGGGGAGATTGTTGATCTCAGATTGGTTTTGACAATTGACTGTCAACACACTTAAGTCATTTACTAAGTTCATGTTGAACTAGTAATGCATGTCAAGTATGATATACAAGCCTATGCCAAGTTGCAATGGGTGTTAACTCACTAATGTGTCGAGTCACTCAAGTGTTGAGTAGATAGACCATGCTGAGTGATTCAAGTTTTGAGTAAAAAGTAGATGCTGAGTAGTTTAGGTGCCAAGTCAGAATTAGAATTATAGTATGTGTCAAGCATCAGTAACTTCAAGTGCCAAGAAACACAAATTGGACATATTTGTTTGCAATTGCACAAACAAGTATGTAAACTAGTTTTCAGCTAACCAAAGGATAGAATATGATCTTTTGAAAATAAGAACAAATCTATATGTGGATTCCCTATGCAATTACATGTAGCCAATCAAAAAAATGGAAGGATTAAGTGGAAAAAACTAATGAATCTCAGCTATAGATTCATACCTAACCCTAAGTCTTCTAGTCTTCTTAAGGAGGACAAAACCCTAAACTTCATATGAGCATGTAAGGAATTTAAGAAGTATAGAGAAGTTTGCATGTGAAAAATAGAGCATTCATGAAGACTAAGAAGTTATAGAGAGTGAATTGCAAAATTAGTTGGAGGAGAATAAGTACAAAAGGATACAACAATTTTCATATCAGATTAGGAAGGATCAAGAAGAGCATTGTATAGATTTGATCTTTAATCAGGCAACTAGAGCCAATCACAAGATCTATGTTGAAACATCCTAACAGGTGATTTTAGTCAAATCTCCTAGGTGGAGTAGTCCTAACAGGCTATTGTAAATCCTTTAACAAGGTGATATTCCAAGTGAATGTTCTGAATTCCTTTAGCCAAGCACACTTCTAACAAGGTGTTGAAATCCTCTAACAAGGTGGGACTAAACAATCCTTGTAAGCCTTTAACAGGGTAGGCCTTTCACAGGGAAAATCATGTTTCATGGTTATACTATTGTAACCTTAATTGGCTACACTTTATTGCTACACTAGTGAAGAATTGTGGGTGTCATCCCCACCCCAATTTTACCTTCTGTTTGGAGGGTTTTTGGGTAATCATATCTGGTGTCAAATGTGTGATAGCTTATATATTTACATGATTTAGATGTATGTGCTTTACATGTTATTTCAATTTATCTATTGAATGCATGAGATGGATGAGTGGTGAAAAGTTTTATGGGTTCATTTTACCTTTCCTACTTGTAATTCCAACATCTTATTTGAGAAAACTTCGCATGTAAAATGCAATGAAATGTGAAGAAAATATAATCATTTCCTATGCCAAGAGAAAACCAAACATTAGGTGTTGTTTTGGCATTAGCTCATTAGATTATTTGATAATAAGATATAGTAAAATGAGTTAAAATCATATATGACATATATAGTCATCTTAAATGTATTGGTCATCTTAATTGTATTGGGGTTTATGCCTTTTCATTAAGGATTTATGGATACACAAGCTTCCATTACATTTTTTTTTGTTATATTGTGCACTTTGACATTAATATAGAATATGTTTAGAAGACGTTATGTATTTTAGAAGAGTTATTGTGCTTTAAAAAATCAATTATATATTTATATTTATATAGTTACTTTTAGTAAAATAATGATGAAGTAATTTGAAATTTCTTGAGTTAAGAATGTGTGAATAATATGACTTGTTTTAGTAAAAATCAATTATTTTGTGTTATCTATATAGTTATTTTCTATGTTTTCCAAGCATAATTTTCTATTAGTAAAAATAAATTATAATTTTTAAATCTAATCATGTTTAATATTTCTTAATGTTTTATTATTTTATTTATGTTATGATGATATAGGCATGGGCTCTACCAACAATTCATGTGATCAAATAAATGTTGCAAGAAATAAAGTTGTTGCAAAAATCATTCCTATTGCAGCATTACATCCTTATAGGAGTGTATGGACAATCAAGGCTAGTACTACAAAGACTCATCATCATCAGTTCAAAATGCAAGAGGAGATGGAAAAGTTTTTAGTTTTGATTTGGTTGATTTGATGGTGGGGAAATAAGAGTTACATGTTTCAATGTTGCTATAGATAAATTTTATGAATGCATAGAGATTGGGAAATTGTTTACAATCTCAAAAGAGAGCCTTAAACCTGCACAATTTTTTTTTTTATCATTTGAAGAATGATTGGGAAATTCTACTATAAATTAATTCCATAGTTGAATTGTGTTTGGAGGAAGATAGTTTTATTCCTAAATAAAATTTCAATTTTATATCAATAAGTGAAGTTGATGCCATGGAAAGCAATTCAATAGTTGATACCATTGGTGTTGTTTTAGCAGTTGATCCATAAAATTTAATATTAAAAAAGAATGCCACACAATTTGAAAAAATAATTCTTCAATTGAAAGACAGGTTAGATTTCATAGTGGATTTCACAATGTGGGGTGAGTTTTGTAATAAGGAAGACTAACAACTCCAAAACCTATGTGACTTAGAAATTTTTCTTATTCTTTCTATAAATGTTGGATGCATCAGTGATTTTGGAGGAAAATCTATAGGGACAATTAGCACAACCCAGCTTTTTATAAATCCAGATCTTCAAGAGGCACATCAATTGAAATTGTAGTTTGATACAAAAGGGGAAGGTCTTGCTTCCCATTCTATTACAAAGAAAATATCATCTATTGGACAAGATAAAATGTTTAAAATTGCGGCACAAGTTAATGATTGGGGACTTGGTCAATCTAATGCACATTTTTCAGGCATAATAAAAGCTACCCTATGTTTTATAAAGGTAGAAAATTTTTATTATGCAAATTTCCCCTTAAAATATGGAGATAGACAATGCAAAAAGAAGGTGAACAATAATAGAAATGGTAATTGGTATTGTCAAAGATGTAATAAGAGTTTTTCTAAATGTGATTACATATGCATGCTTCAATGTATAGTGCAAGATCACACGACATTCACTTGGGTTACTATTTTTCGGAAAGCAATAGAACAGAATATGGGTGTTACAGAAAATAAATTAAAAATATTGAAGGATGAAGAACAAGATGATGCCAAACTAGGAGAAATTGTATGAAAGGTTATTTTCAATAAATTTATATTTAAAGTTGTCATGAAAGAAGAGGCTTACAATGTTGAAAAGTTTGACTATGCATTTGAAAGCAAAGTATTATTAGATTCAATTGTTTAGATCTAGGTTCTACTTTGTTTATTTCATTCTATGTATTTACTTGTAGCTAAAAAAATATTTTCAAATGTTTCAATAAAATACTTGGATCTGTGCAAGTTAGCACATCCAAATTTTGAGTGATGGATCTATCATATCATTCAAAAATATTGGATCTTATGCATTTGATGTTTATTGCAGATATACATTTATGAAACTAATATTTTTTAGTAATCTTATTTTTTGTTTATTTGCAGCCTTCCAACTTTTGTAATACAATATTTGATGAACTATTTATACTTTTAAACTTTAGATATCTCTCAGCTTAATTTACAAAAAAGATTAATTGAAATTTTAGGTATGCTAGTATTAAAAATATCAATCATAATGTATTCTTTCTTTTGTCTTGTTAATCTGAGAGGCTTTCTACAATAGAAGCATTCATCACTATAAAAAATTAGCCTTTTTAAATAAATTTGATAGTCAATTTGTTGTCTTATGATATTACAAAATCTTATTTAATGCCACTTGTTCATTATTCTTGGAAATATTAAAAATATGAGTGGTATGTTCTATTGTTACACATTAAATTCAATTGAAAAGAAACAACAATTATGAATGCAAAATATGAAACTTATATAACTAGCAAAGCATGGAAATGAAAATAAATTAAAACAAATTGATATAGTAAGCTCCCTTACATATTAAAGGAACTAGTGCTTTTAGCTCTCAACAGGTGCTTTTATGGGTGTGTTGGGTTCACTTTCAATTTTTCTCCTTATCCTGCTTGGATGCCTAGAATAGATGATGGTTAGGAATGAATAAATCTAGTTGGGAATAAAATGATGAGCCCTACTATTCTAAAGGGGCTAACCCTTTAGCAGTTATATGATTCAATTATTTAGCAGTGATTCTTAAGATCTGATCTTGCTTCATCTTCATCATACTTCTTATAGATATTTTCTAGGGCTAGTAGAAAATATTTTTTCCAACTATACTTTCCTCTAATCTTTCACAAATTTATTGGGAAATTATATAGATGGAAGGATTTTTCCCAATTGTAAACATCTTAAAATTGTTATTCGATTACAAAATCTAAATGTTATTGGTATTTCATAGTGCATTTTGAAATGTGTTTGGACTCTGTATTATGATTGTCTAGATTTTTTTAAGGGTTCTATGTTATTTGAAATGTCTTGTTATCCAAGCTTTTGGTTGTGGAATTGGTTATGGGGTAGAGGTACAAAGAATTTAGCGATTTCTCTATCTATATGTTATCATTTTTTTAGACCTTTCATCATCTCTAATTGTGGTATTATCCCACCAAAATCAAAAGTAAATGGATGTTATCTATTTTGGTCTTAGGAATTTTTTATCATTTTTTAGTATTGGGCCTTTTATAAAGCTCCAAGAGTCAATTTTTCTCATTCAAAATTACATAGGCTATCGATTCATGCAGATTGATTTTCTTTATGTATTGGATGTAATGACTTCAGCCTATGGATTCAAGATGGTTCTAATTACCATATGACTCCTTCAAACCGATCCAAGAATTGGTATTTCTTTGATTCAGAATTTTCTTTAGTTGAATGTTTCAGGTTGAGGGCTCTTATTATCATTTTTAATAGAAATGGTTATGGGGTTTTTGATATAATTGATTCAAACATGAATATGAAGTTACAAGCTTGTATTTTATTTAAAATGCAAACAATCAATCTTGTGGCCCTATTCTTGTAACATGTACAAATTGAATGGCATTGGTTTATGTTGGTAGAAACCACAATATCATACAAAGATAGGTCAAGATTTATATATAATTTGGCTTTTTCTGGATTCAAAATGTTTTAGTTTTGAATTGAGGAGAGAACTAACTATTTAATGATTCTACTTCATCAACTTGTGTTTACTCGAAGATATTGATTCATAAATGGAATGTGTATGTTATGAATATTGTAGTTTTGATTGATTTTTCTTGAGGAAAACATTTGGAGAATCAGTGGAACATGAGCTTCATTTGGAAGAGTCTTGTCTCTATCTTATCAGTGCTATGTCAGTAAAATAAAGCTTCAAATATGCAAATTTGGAAAGTTTTTTTTTATTCTCGGCATCACTATGGTCATTTTGTTCAAGATCAAGATGAGAAGACAACTGGTTTCACATGAATCATACGGTTCTATCTCTGTGTAGCATCTTTTAAAGCTCTTATTTTCAAATTATTTTAATATTATTTTTCTTCTTTAGCATCTAGATATAATAATAACAAACTTATAATATAAAGTTTTAAAAAATTAAGGCTTAGAAATTATTTTAGATTTTGAAGTGAATTTTATCAGAATAGTTTTTTCCAAATTATTTAGTACTATCATTATTTAAATTTGATTAAAAATTACAAAAATTAATTTGATATCATTAATCATATAAAGGATTATTAAATATAACTAAGTTTTATTGCATGTGTTTGATTTTATATTTTACAACATTTATAAAAACTATTAATGAGATGAGAAAAAGAGGTTTGGAGTTTAAAGATTAAAAAATTAAATTTATATTTCAATACAACTATTGAAAGTTAGTATAAAAAATATTGAAATTATATTTTATAATTTAAAAAAAATAAAATTATAGTATTATATTTTGGTAGGGGGAAATGTTGAAAATTTTCAATTTAGTTCTTTCTTGTGATAGTAATGAGTTTCAATATGTTTAGGTTAAAATAATAATATTTTCATTCAATGTTCTACTTGCCAAAATTAAATAGAATATTTTATTTAAGTATTTAAATATAAATGATGTAATGAGTTAATATATTACGACTAAGTGTAAAATTGAGTTATTCTATTTAAGATTCAAAGTACAACTAAATGTCATTTTAATTAAAATGTTAAAACTACATATGTTTACAAATATATATATATATATATTATATATATATATATATATATATATATATATATATATATATATATATATATATATATATATATATATTTAGAGAGAGAGAGAGAGAGAGAGAGAGAGAGAAGGTGGGGGGGGGAGGGAAGGCGTGCTTAGAGTGGAAGAGAGATGGAAAAATGAGAAGGGAGAGAGTTAACAAAGAGAGAAAAAAAAAAATTATATTTCAGTACAACTATTGAAAGTTAGTATTAAAAAAAGATTGAAATTATATTTTATAATTTTTAAAATATATATATACTATTATATTTTGGTAGGGGAAAATGTTGAAATTTTTTCAATTTAATTGTTTCTTTGTGATAGTAATGAGTTTCAATATGTTTAGGTTAAAAAAATAATATGTGCATTCAACATTCTACTTGCCAAAATTAAATAGTATATTTTATTTAAGTATTTAAATATAAATGATGCAATGAGTTAATGTATTATGACTATGTATAAAATTGAGTTATTCTATTTAACAATCAAAGAACAAATACATGTCATTTTAATTAAAATGATAAAACTACATATATATATATATATATGTATGTATGTATGTATGTATGTATGTATGTACACATATATGTATATATATGTACATATATACATATATGTACATATATACATATATGTATGTACATATGTACATATATGTATATATGTACATATATATATATATATATATATGTACATATATATATATATATATATATATATATATATATATATATATGTATATATATATATGTGTGTGTGTGTATATATATGTATATATGTAGATATACATATACATATATATACACACACACATATATATATGTATACATACATATATACATATATGTATATGTATATGTATACATATATATATATATATATATATGTATACATGTATGTATATATGTATATACATATATACATATATACATACATGTATATATATATATATATGTATACATGCATATATATATATATATAAATGTATATATATACATATATACATACATATATATATATAGATGTATACATATATATATATGTATGTATCTATATATACATATGTATGTATATATGTATGTATACATATATACATATATATATGTATATATGTATACATATATATATGTATATATGTATACATATATATATGTATATATATATACATATATATATGTGTATGTATACATATATACATACATATATGTATATATGTATGTATATATGTATACATATATGTATGTATATATGTATACATATGTATATATATATAGAGAGAGAGAGGGGGGGGGGGGGGCGGAGCGGGGGGTAATTAGGGGGAAGACATGGTTAGAGAGGGAGAGAGATGGAAAAATGAGAAGGGGGAGAGATGGCAAAGAGAGAAAGATGATAAATGGGTCCTAGAATAGGTGGGGATAATGATGTCTAAGAGAGAGAGAGAGAGTAGGCAATAATAACTAAAGGGGACATGATAAACACTAGGGAGAGTGAGTGAGAGACATGAGGTATATCTAGAGAGAGAATGCTTAAGAGATAAAGAGACACGAGTGACAGGTTATGTGTGAGAGAGTGAGACAAGAGGAGATAGGGCTACATATATGAGGTTGATATATATATATATATATAGGGAGAGAGAGAGAGAGAGAGAGGTAGAGAGAGAGAGAGAGAGAGAGAGAGAGAGAGAGAGAGAGAGAGAGAGAGAGAGAGAGAGAGGATGTGAAGAAAGAGGATAAACAAAGGGAAGAGATGGTGAATTTACTTAAGGGAGAGTATAAGAGGTTAATTATGAGTGGGGGGAGAAATTTTAGAGAAGGAGATTAGAGATAGGGTAATTAATGGGAGAATATGATCAACTAGTGAGGGAAGAAAGTGAAAGAGGAATATTAGAAGGAGAAATTAGTGTCTCAGAGAGATAGAGAGAGATATAGGGATCAGGAGGAGAAAGAAAGGATACATTTGGGAGTTAGAGGAAGGAGAGAGGGAGAGAAAAGAGGAAGCAAGAGAGAGAGAGAGGGGGGAGAGATGAACTAGAAATATATATGGTAGTTAGGGTGAAGAGATGGTGGGAGGTGGAGGGACATGAGAGAAAGGGGAGCAATGATTTAGAGATAGAGAATGGGGATGGAGAGATATATTAGGCAAAGAGATAAATGTAATAATTAGGGAATAGAATAGATGGACATTGTGATGGGAGAGAGAGAGAGAGAGAGAGAGAGAGAGAGAGAGAGAGAGAGAGAGAGAGAGATTGCGATTGTAGTTAGGGTGAAGAGATGGTGTGAGGTGGAGGGATATGGGAGAAAGGAAGAGTGGAGAAGGTGTAAGTGATTTAGAGAGAGAGAGAGAGAGAGAGAGAGAGAAAGAGATTACGATTGTAGTTAGGGTGAAGAGATGGTGTGAGGTGGAGGGATATGGGAGAAGGGGTAAGTGATTTAGAGAGAGAGAGAGAGAGAGAGAGAGAGAGAGAATGGGGATGGATAATTAGGGTATGGAATAGATGAACATGGTGATGGGAGAAGGAAGGGAGGATAAGGGGGAGAGAGAGAGAGAGAGAGAGAGATGGTTAGATGGGGAGGGATATGGAAGAAGGGAGAGAGGGAGGGAGAAAGAGAGGGGAGGTTAGAGGACAAGGGAGATGGAAGAATAGTAGAAGGGGGAGTGGGGCTCAAGTGAGGTAAATATATAAAGAAAGAGGATAATTAGGGTACAAAATAGATGGAGAAGATGATGAGAAGAGGAAGAGTAGAGTAGAGTACAGATATAGATAGAGAGAGATGATTATAGAATGGGACATGTGAGATAGTGATACAAGGGGATGAGGGTGAGACATAAAGAAGACATATAGTGAGAGGATGGTGGGGGGGAGAGAGAGAGAGAGAGAGAGAGAGAGAGTTCTCGTGTCTTTAATATAATAATTCACAAATAGACTAGATATATTATAAAAATTAAAGCCTTCCAATATTGACTTCCATGTATATGTATATCAACTTTAACTTCAAACTTTTCTCTATTTCAAATTGTAATATAACCTTAACAATAAAACTTATGGTAATACTAATGCAAAAAATAATTTTGATTTCAACCCTAAATTTGGCTCTAATTACTTGTACCAAAACATATATTTTGATCATATTAATTATCATATATGTGGTGACACAACATTGTAGATTAACTATAATAAAATGATGATTATAATATCTTTCATTCTTCCTTGTGAGTGTTACTAGCTAAGAGATATCCTTCTCAAGGCACCTATTTCATAAATTATCTCTATGCAATTTGTGCAAGAGAAGGATATCTCTTAGCTTTTATATATATATATATATATATATATATATATATATATATATATATATATATATATATATATATATATATACAAACACACACACACACTCTACAATATCCTAATTCATATCAGTTCACATTGATAAATCATAATGTTGTTGAGAATTGTGTCTCAACCTTGCAATATTTTTCCTAGAAAATTCTAGAATTTGTTTGTGGAAGTTTTCCACTTGTTTATATCTTGGAAAAAAGTGTATAAAATAACAAAAGGTGCCCTGTCCATAGTAGAATATAGGAGGGCCATTTTTAGAGCATAGTTAGCTTGTGCTATGACTTTTATGGGGGTTTAAACTAAGAGACAAAATTATGGATGGGATAACTATTTTAACCTAGTTGTGTATCCATCTTGGAAATGTAAATGTCAAAAATGGGTAACATGTAGCATGGTAGTTTTTCCCATGGTTTTTTAAAACCACAAGTGGTTCCCAGGTTGTAAAATTGCTATAAAAGGAAGGCTTGGGGAGATGTTTGAGTCATTGAGTTTTGCAAGAATGGTGCTAGAATGAGTCTCTCTAAGTTCAAGTTGGGGTGATGGGCTCTTGTAAGAACTTGCGTTGCAAGTGCATTGTAATCATCTTGGTTTGATAATACATTGTGCAAGTTTTGGAGGGTGAGGGTTTTCTCCTAGAAGGGTTTCCCCATGGTAATCACTATGTTATGTGTTCATTGTTATTTTGATTATGTTTTATTATGCATTTCTTGAGATCTTTGTGATTTTTAAGTTGAAATTTGCATAATTGTCCTCTCAAGATTAGCATAGAAATCATCTTTCCACACCATTGCTTCCTTACAAGTGGTATCAAAGCCTAGATAGTTTTGGTTCTATTTGTTGGGTATAGGGTATTTTGAGCTAATCAAGGCTTGAGTGGGAGCTTGTGCAAAGTATTTCATTTATGTGTTGTAGGATTGAAAAGATGGCAAGCATGTCGAGGAGAATTGATGTTGAAAAGTTTTTTGGTACAAACTTTGAGATGTGGAAGTTGAAGATGGAAGATCTGTTGACTAGTCAGGGTCTATGAGATGTGATTGATGAGAAGAAATTGAGGCCCGCATATCCAACTTTAGTTGCACAGTATGATGTGATAGACAATAAAGCTAAAGGTCTCATTAAGCTGTGTGTTGCAAACTCAATTTTGATTAATGTCCATGAAGAACCTACTGCAAAGAAGCTTTGCAAGAAGCTAAGTGAGATCTATCAAGAGAAATCACTTGTGAACAAGATTTTCTTAAAGAAGAAGTTGTATTCCTTGAGAATGGAAGAAGGTGGATAGATTTCTAAGCATCTTGAAAGTTTTAGTATGTTGGTGACTCAATTGACCTTAGTTGGGGTGTTGATGGATGAAGAAGAAAGGTGCCAAATCTTGCTATGTTCATTGCTACACTCATGGGATAGCCTTGTCATGGCCATAGGGAGCACTTCAATTGTCTTGAAGATGGAGGACATTGTTGGTTCTCTACTTTCTAAGGAGATGAGAAGGAAGGTCTCTCTGAATGCCAAAAAGGCTTTGACTGTTCAAGGAAGACCAAAAGAAAGAGGTAAGAATGAAAAGCAGCATGGCTATTCTAAGTCCAAGAATAAGGGGAGATCAAAATCTCCTCGTAAGTCCAAGGCGATCTACTGGAATTGTGGCAAACTTGGAAACTTTCAAAAGGACTATACAAAGGAGAAGAAGAAAAAGAAGAAGAAGCAAGATTCTGATTTTTAGTCTAAGAAGGAAGATGGAGATGTTTTCATCATAATCTTGGCCACTCATGTAGGTGAAAATGCATGGTTAATAGACTCAGGTGCATCTTTCCACATGACTCCTAATAGAAACTAGTTTAGTAAGTATGAAAAGTTTGATGGTGATAAGGTGTATTTGGATGATAACTCAATTCTTGATATTGTTGGTCATGGAAGTATTCATGTGAAATTTTTTGATGGTAGAATTAGAAGATTTGATGGTGTCTTGCATATCCCTAGACTAGAAATTAATTTGTTATCTGTTAGCAAGCTAATAGATGTGGGTGTGCATGTATAGTATTCTAAAGTAGGTGTGAAAATGGTGAAGGTGCTATGGTGATAGCAAGAGGGAGAAAAATTGGGTACATTGTACCAGCTCGATGCATGCATAGTTGAGTGCAATAGTACTTTTGATAAGATTGTGAAGAGGACTACTTTGTTGGAGAAGGAGAGGGTTTCTCTTTCAATGGATAGTCATAGTTTTTGGGTACCCAAGGGTGCTCTATCTACTGAATCAAAGTTTCCTACAACGAAGACCATGTTATGCCACTAGAGACTCAGCCACATAGGTGGGAAGGGTCTATGGACCTTCAAAAATAAAAATTTTGTTGCTGGGGGTGAGAAGGGTCTATGGACCTTGAAAAATAAAAACCTTGTTGATGGGTTGAATGACTGCAATCTTGAGTTTGATTTTTGTAAGCATTGTATCTATGGTAAAGAAAATTGTATTTAGTTTTACTCAAGTTCTCATAAGTCCTTGTGTCTTTTGGATCTAATCCATTTGAATGTATTTGGTCTAGTTGATGTTCCTTCTATTGGTAGATCAGTTTATTATGTTTCTTTCATTGATGATTTCAGTAGAGGAACATGGGTTTATTTTCTAAGGAGTAAAGTTGAAGTTTTTAGTCATTTCAAAGAATTTAAAGCAATGGTTGAGTTGCAGACTCAAAGGAAAATAAAATGTTTGAGAGCTGATAATGGTGGTCAATTTTGCTCCAATGATTTTGACACTTTCTGTAAAGATTTTGGTATTAAAAGAGAGAACACAACTCTGTATTCTCCACAACATAATGGAGTTGCAAAAAGAATGAACAGGATCTTGATGGAGAAGGCTAGGAGTATGCTAAGTGGTGCTTGACTAGAAAAAAAGTTATGGGCCAAAGCTATAGCCACTACCTGACACCTAATAAATAGGTCTCCTACATCAGCTCTTGTTGATAAGACATCAATGGAAGCATGGTCAGGCCATAAGCCTTCACTTAGACATTTGAGAGTGTTTGGTTTCAAATCATATACTCATGTGCCAAAGAAGAAGCAGACAAAATTGGATAAAAAAACCATTAAATGTATTTTCATCAAATACAGTTATGGTGTGAAAGAATACAAGCTTTGGAATCCTATTGAACAAAAGTTATTTTATTCAAAAAGTGTTATTTTTAGAGAAGTTAAGCCTTGTTTTGCTACAATGCACCTAGAACAAATAGAAGAAAAGAAAGATGTGATTCAACTACCTACTACACTAAAGAAATTTGAATCAAGGCCTTTAGAAAGACAAGAAATTGAAGAGAGCTCTATGAGTTCTGAATCATCAAAGAAATAAGAGGTACCTGAAGCTGAATTGGACCCAGATCTTGTTGAAAGATCTACTAGACAAAGGAAACCACCTAAAAGGTATGGGTATTCTCCTGATGATTGGAGATGTAGATTTTCTTTGAATGCTAATATTGATGAACCAAAATCCATAGAAGAGGCTCTTGGTATGAATGATTCAGAGTCCTAGAAAATAGCTATGGATGAAGAAATGATAGCTCTCAAGAGGAATCAAACATGGGACCTTGTACCATTGCTTGAAGGAAAGAAGCCTATTGGTTGTAAATGGGTGTTCAAAAGGAAGATGAGTTCAGACGGAAGCATTGAGAAGTATAAAACATGTTTGGTTGCAAAAGGTTACTCTCAAGTTGAGGGAGTAGATTACGATAAGATTTTTTCTCTAGTAGCCAAAATGACATCCATTAGATTTTTTCTCTCTTGTGCAATAGCCTACGATCTAGAGATCAAGCAAATGGATGTGAAAATTAGTTTCCTTCATGGAGATTTGGAGGAATAAATTTACATGTCATAGCCAGAGCACTATCTAGTGAAAGGTAAAAGTCATTTGGTTTGTAAATTGTAGAAATCCTTGTATGGTTTAAAATAGAGTCCTAGGATGTGGTACTAGAATTTTGATACATATGTGTTGAGTTTGGGATTTATGCAATCTAAATTTGATCACTGTATATATTTCACATCTGTTGGTGATTGTTTCCTTGTTATTGCCTTGTATGTCGATGACATGTTTCTTGGCAAAGGAAAAGGTTTGATTTCAGAGTTAAACTCTTAGCTCTTGATAAAATTTGAAATGAAATATCTTGGTGTAGCTAGGCACATTCTTGGAATGGAGATTATAAGAGAGAGACAAAACATAAAGCTTTGGCTAGGCCAAAGTAAGTATGTCGGTACACTATTCTAAGAAGGTTCAATATGCAAGATTCTAGACCATTGAGTATTCCTATTACAATGGGAACAAAGCTTTCTAGTTCATAGTGTCCCACATCTACGTTGGAGATGGAAGAGATGAGTTGAGTACCATATCAGAGTGTTACTGGAAGTTTGATGTATGCTATGGTCTATACAATATAGACATTGGCCAAGCAGTGGGAGTACTTTCCTATTATATGTCTAATCAAGGAAGAGCACATTGGGACGCAATAAAAGAGTTTTTAGATACTTGTAGGGTACCTCAAAGTACTCGATATGTTTTCATGGAATAGGAAACAAGCATTCCTTAGACATTCAAGGCTATGCAGATTTAGACTGGGTTGGTGATGTTGATAGTCAAAGATCCACTAGTGCATATGTGTTTACATTATTTGGTGGTGTAATTAGTTGGATGAGCAAGTGATGGGCTATGGTCACTTTATCCACTACTAAGATAGAGTATATGGTAGCTACTCATACCTACAAGGAAGCCATTTGGCTAAAGAGATTGTGTTCAGATATAGAGTTCAAAAAAAGTGCAATGACAATTTATAGTGACACTTAGAGTGCAATTTTCCTAGCAAAGAACCCAACTTTTCATTCCAGGACCAAGCACATTGACGTATAATATCATTTTGTGAGAGATATGGTTGAGGATGGCAAAGTGAAACTAGAGAAGGTAGAGACTCTGGTGAATGTTGTTGATGCATTAACTAAGTTCGTAAGTACAAAGAAGTATAGATGGTGTTTAGAGTCTATGGGCCTCTCAGCCCCTAGCAATTAAGTCCATGACACTTTGGATCCCCCGACTCTTGTGAGGTGTTTGAAAAGTGGGAGAATGTTGAGAATTGTGTCTCAACATTGCAATCTTTTTCTAGAAAATTCTAGAATTTGTTTGTGGAAGTTTTCCACTTTTTTATATCTTGGAAAAGAGTGTATAAAATACCAAAAGGTGCCCTATCCATAGTAGAATATAGGAGGGCCATTTTTATAGCATAGTTAGCTTTTTTTATAATTTTTATGGGGGTTTAAACTAAGAGAAAAAATTATGGATGACATAACTATTTTAACCTAGTTGTTAATCCATCATGGAAATGTAAATGTCAAAAATGGGTAACATGTGACATGGTAGTTTTTCCCATGGTTTTGTAAAACCACAAGTGGTTTACGGGTTGTAAAATCACTATAAAAGGAGGGCTTGGGGAGGTGTTTGAGTCATTGATTTTTGCAAGACTAGTGCTAGAAGGAGTTTCTCTGTGTTTGAGTTGTGGTGATGCACTCCTATAAGAACTTGCATTGCAAGTGTACTCTTATAATCTTGGTTTGATAATACATTGTGTAGGTTTTGGAGGGTGGAGTTTTTCTCCCAGAAGGGTTTCCCCATGGTAATCATTGTGTTATGTGTTCATTTTTATTTTTATTATGCATTTCTTGAGATCTTTGTAATATTTAAGTTGAAATTTGCATACCCCTCCTCTCAAGATTAGCGCAAGAAGCATTTTCTGATGCAGGAGCATCTTGGTTTTACTCAGTGACTATTTTGGAGTTCATGGGAGGAGGCTCTAAGAGTTTAGGGTTAGGGTTTAGGGTATGGAAATTTAGTTCCTGTTGCAGGTCACATAATTAATTTTTTGTAATGAGTTAGAGGTTGAAAATTTTAGAGATTGAAGACGACCTAGATTTCTACCTATGGTTTGAAGCACAAGTTCTAATTCATCTTGAGCTAAGAGATATCGCAATTTTCCTAAGACATTAATTTTAGGGATTTAATTATTGTTGTTGGCCGACTTGTGGCATTTAATTTGTGTAACTGTATTTAATTTATCTTCTAGGCCAACTTTTGGCTTAGATTGGTATAAGTAGGATTTTTAAGGGAGTCTTTAGTCATTTTTCATTCAGATGGAGGGTGAATGGATAGTAGCTGATGGGAAAGTTTTCCTGAGTCTGTAAGCAGAGTGCCAAATGTGAGGCAATTTACATAAGGATTGTGATGAGATTGTGAATGTGTGGACAGAGCGCTAAATGTGAGGCAGTCTATACTTGAATCTTGGATTGAGTTTGAGAAGAGCTAGTAGTTGCGGCTTAGAAAACAAGGAGATTGCTTGGTGGGCTTGCGAGCACAAGTTGAGATCTTCCTTGGGTGTTTCTACCAGAGTGAGGTTCTAGACTAGCTAGGGTTTGGATTGGATCTTGAGGTATCCTGCAAAACTTTTTACTTGCTTTGTATTTGGCCGTAACCAGGAAGGCCTTACAACCCAACACATTGCATGTAATTAGTTATATATATTTATGAATTAAGAATTGTAAGTTGGTATCAAATTTGGCATTATTTCTTCTTGTTATTGTGTTCCCATTGCATGGTTTTTTTTCCCATTGCATCAGATGGTATCAGAGCATAGTTGTTCCTGAGTGTGTAGACAGATTGTCAAAGCTGAGGTAGTTTGAACCAGGATTTGGGTTGGAGAAGCATATGTGAATTGATCTTGATCTGATGGTGGATTTTCTTTCTAGAGTCCTAGATCTCTTTGTTGTAAGGTGGCAGATTGTGGTTCTGAATTACAATTGCAGAGGGCTTACAAATGGATTGATGGATGTGGAGTTGGTTTTTGCTAGTGTGGATTCACTAGTTATTGATGTGGATGAGGATTTTCTGATGATGCATTATTTCAATTTGTTCTTGGGAGTGAGCATGCTGATTGGATGGTTGAGATTCTAGAGTTTGATGGAGTGATGCAAATGTGGATGATTTGCATATTGGTTTTCTTGCCCCTGTTGGAGTGGAAGCTTTTGGTGAAGATGAAGATGGTGAGTGATCTTTCTTTGGGCATCAAAGTGTGGGACACACTTTTAATCACTTAAAAATGGTCATCTAGGCTATTAGCCCCCTTTTCAACATTTTGGCTAAATTAATTTAATCATTTACTTAGACCAAATTGCTAATAATCAATTTATTTGATTATAACCTATAGTTTGACTATGCTATCCTAAGTTCATTATTTGATTAAAAGAACATGTCCCCTTTTAATTAAATAAAAGACCCCATTCTTCTAAGCCACTTAAAGTGCACACATAAAGTCCTTTTTCTATTTTGCATTTAAAAGAAAAGGCTTTGTGACTTTTGTCTTATATGACAAGTCAACTTATATTCTATTGGTTGACTTGTGTGTGCACATGGATCACTCCTCTTTTCAAATTCCACCGTTGATCACCGACCATCTTCATCTTGATCTCTACCATCCATATGACTTTAAAAGGGAGAGAGCTTTCCCCCTCAAATCATCCATCCATCTTTTGAATATTGTTATGCTGTAGGTTTTCTAACAGGGTTCTTTGGAGCTTTGTGGAGAACTTCTATTTCTTGTCTACATTCTCTCATATTCATTCTAGTTTAATCTTTAGTTGCATTGCATTCTTGAGGAACTCCTTGGGACATTTGCATTCTTGCATCTTGTCTTTGGAACCTCCCATTGCATGGTTTACTAGCAAGAAGAGTATCTCTATGGCTCATCTGAGAGCCTTTTTATTCTTGAAATATACTCTCTTGCACTCTATGGATAGGGAGCTCTAAGCTGGCATTCGAACATTCCAACTCATGGAATCGTTTGGATAGAAGGGTTTAGAGTGGGACACTTTCGAGTGTACATTTTTGGCGCCCACCGTGGGGCATGAATCAAGTTTCTAGCTCCATTTTCTTTCATTTCTTATCTCTGATTTTTTTTATAATTATCACTTGGGTTTTAAGGCCAACCCATAAGTAGATTGGTTTGAAGGCCAAAAATCTAATTGGTTTAAAGATTTGATCATATCTTTTAAACCACTTAGAGTTTGGTTCTGAATTTTTTTTTGAAAGTTAAGTATTTGTTCAAAATGTTTCAGTCTAATTTTTAGAGAATTTTGATGTGATTTGCGGGAGTTATGATTTTTTCTTTGTTTTTCAGAAAAAGCCATTTCTGATCGCAAATCAGAAATTTTTTTGGAAAAACTTATATTTTTAGAAATAATTTTGAATTCAAAGAGGGGTACTCTCTTTGTGTTTTGACTTTTGAGGTCGTATTAGGGATCAAAAACTCGATTTGATAAATCTGACCTGTTTTGACAAAATCGATCTCTAGAGAGCAAATAAAGAGATTTTTTTGAATTTCTTATATTTTTGGAAAGCTCTCTGATTTTTAGTAGGGGTCTCTTCTTTTCATTTCTATTTTTGGATCCAAAATCATAGCAAACAAGTCCAATCTTGTTGACTAGGTCAAAATCAAAGAGTAAAAATGAGAGCATTTGTGATTAACTTGCACTTTCTTTGCATGCACTTGGTTGGAAGATAACTTGGATATTTGAGGCAACTAACCACTTTTTTTTTTTTTTTTTTATGTTATTTCACACTAACTTGTGACGCTAACAAGTTGTGATTGTAGGTTGCCATTCTTGTGAAAAAAATTGAAACATTGCATAAAAAGAACGCATGTCAAAGCTTCAAATGCACAAGGGCTACTAACGATTGTTTGCAGGGCTTTCCAATGCATAAAACCCCAATTTTTCTTGTTCTTTACTTTTACATGTGTGGCATATACTAGTTGCTTATTTTTAGGCACATTAAAACTTACAATTGGGATCTTTTGGTGATAGGAGAGTATGCTCTTCACCCTTGTGGTGAATCAGAAATCTTGACTTACCATTTGGTTTCAAGAGTAAGAGGCAACTGAATCTTCTTGACATGTTTGGGAGAAAATGATTGGAATAGGAGAGTATGCTCTTCACCCTTGTGGTGAATTAGAAATCTTGACTTCCAAAAGTTGATCCACTCTTTGTGTAGTTTAGAATCCTTTAGAGGGCCTGCTCTTGGACAACCTGAGAGGAACGACCCAGGTGGGGACAAGTCGATTATCTGGCTCTTCCAACCCACTATAAACTCAAGGCTATCAAGGACACAAAACTTTGGTAGACATAGTGTTTTTCTTTTCCTAGTGTGATCGCTTATGGGATTTTGACCATAGGGAGATCACTACGCAAGAATGCTTAAGGTACTCTTGTGATCGCGAGATCGATTACTCATTGCAAGGTGAGGTGTCCCGTAATTGGGAGCAAGAGGAACACTATGAATGGAAGCCCTATCTAAAAACCCTAAGTTATTAACTACCTTTTTTAGCCGCTCAACTTCTTGGTGCAAGGATCGATCCTAGTGGACTACCCGGATCACCCCAAGATTTTACACTCACCATCTACGTTCCCTTGGTTATGCTTATGGCATTTTCATGACAAATCCAATATCTCTTGTGGGAAACCACTTGGTGTGAGGCAAAGGAGCATCAAGCGTGGGCCAAGTTGTTGAGTAATGAACCATGTCCTTTAGGTAGATATTGCTTGATGTGTTCTCGAATGTGGTATACCTGTGAAAATATTTTGAACATACACATGACGATAATTCTAGGGAATTCTTTTGAGACCTCAGATATGCTTGTATCATGCAAGGTTGCTTTGTCCCTTTCTTGATTGTTTGAAGACTACTCCATGTGTCACTATCTTGCTTGGAAATAAATTGCTTTTGAACATCAAACTTGCTATGCTATCAACTATTGTCAAAATTTGTCAACCAAGTCAAAACATCAAATGCAAACATTTTCTTGTGTTTCTTGCTAAGGGGAGTCTCATCATTTGACTTTGATTTGCTATGTCTCTAGTTTTTGAACATGATTAAAGTGGCTCTTTGGTCTTAGCGCTCTTGGTCTTTCTATCTTCATGGTCTATGTCCACTTGCTAGTTATCTTTTTGCTGAAATGGTTGCCTTGATTTCTTGACTACACTCTTGGGTTGGAGAGTTGTTCACTTGTCACCCCGCTTGCTCTATCTATTTGGCTATTTGGGTATCTTGCCTAGCTATTGACTTGAGTCATTCATGTCGTAAGTTTCTTGGAAATATTGTTTGACAAGTTGTTTTAATCTCTCTCTACTATCTTGGCAAGTGAACACTCTACCTCCTATAGTTTCAACATCAAGTTATCTTCTAGGCTCTTTTATGCTTGGCTTTGCATCTAAAACTATGGAATTCAAAGCTTGTGCTACCAAACCTCAACCAAATATAGATGATCATGATATCCTCCATGTCACTAAAGAGTTTCAAGATCTATATGTGCAATACAAAGAACTAGAAGAGACAAATGATCTTTCTTACCTTCATCTCTCTAAGTGCATGATGGAAATGAAGTCTAAACTTGAGAAAAGGTTAGAGGAGAAGATTGCATCATTACATGAATCTTCCTTAAGGTCTTTACATGCATGTGAGTCACCTTCTTTGAGGTCATCCTCTTCTTCTATGTCTACATGCTCTACTTCAAGACATCAAATATCTTCATCTTCTAGATCTAAAGACCTCCTTAGAGAGAAAGCAAGTGATACCTCCTTTGAGCCTAGGCCAAAATATCATGATAAACCAATCTTTGACCAAGAAAATGATGAAGAAATGAATGCATTATATTCACTTGAGAAACAAAAAGAAGATCCTAGACATACTTCTAATAGAACTTTTGCTCCCTTGGAAGATTCTTATGATGACACTTTGCAAAAACTTCTTAGCAATAAGATCATCATGTTACCAAAGTCTAGCTCATATGGAAACCCATTCTTGGATATCTATTGTGCTTATCATCAACATAATGAGCATAGTACTTCAGATTGCATTGAGCTAAAACATAAAATCCAAGATCTTATTAATAATGGAATTATTGATACCTCTAATGATTCATGCGATGAGGATACTTTTCATGAGCAAGATTACATTAATGAACCTATGTCTAGTAGCAGCTCTATTACATCTTCCACTTCTTCCAACACTCGTGCATCTCCCAACACTTCAAATCTTTCCAACATGCCTCCATCAAATAAAGAACCTAATGCTTTCCACATTGACTACATGTATCCTCAAGGGCTACCTCTAAAAGAAACTCAAGCTAACCTTCACTTGGCTGCAAACCTTTTCCATGCTACTAATCCTAAACATCCTCAACCTTCATGCACTACTATGCCTAATCCAAGCATTACTCCATTCACTCTTCATTCTCCCTTGTCCTTAGAAGTGGCTCCATGTTAAGAGGACTCTCAAAAAAGAAAAAGCTATAAATGTCAAGAAAGATCAAGATCAAGCACCCTTTCATCTCTTTCAAGATTTTTCCCCTCCATATCCTATATCTTGTCCACCTCCTAAGTATGATGAAGATACCACTTCCATTATCTCCCTTGAGCTTACTGAAAATTATGAGAAAAGTTCTCTTTATATGCTATCCAAAGCTACTTGTCAAGATCAAAGCATCGCCTCATGTTCTACTTCTCCACATGCACTTCAAAATTGTGCTCAAGCTTCAAGTGCTTCTATTAAAAATTTTGTTCCTATGAAAGGTACTCATGAGTCTATTGACGCCTTTGACCATGTTGCTCACTCTATAGATATTGATATCCCTTTCCAATATCCCTCTGCATCTTCTAAATCTATCCTTGGTCCATATCCATCTAAGCTAAAGCATTCAAACCTTCCATCCATATTGGGGCCTTATGTTCCTCCATCTCCTACATTCACTCATAGCTCATTCCCTAGCTCTCCTATATTACCTCAAGATCAACAAAGACACTCATCCTTGATGACTTTTCACCCATCTATACATCTAAACCAGTCATATCATCCTTATTCATCCAAAAATCCCAAGTCCTATGGAAGTGAGAATAAACATAAGAATCCATTGAAAAAGAAAGATCACTATGTCCCATCTAATCAACATGTGAATGCTAAGAAGGAGAATGCACAAAAGAGACCACAAAGGTCCACTACTCAAAGAGCTAAACCAAAGAAAATATGGGTTCCTAAATCCATCATTATAGAAAGGCACTCTCAAGCACCCAAAGAACGAGGAAAATATAAAGCTATGTGGATTCCCAAGTCTCTTTTAAAAGACTTGAATATTGAAAATACTTCAAAGTTGACATTCAAGCTTCCAAAGGCTTCCATTCTATCTTCTTCCAAAAATCTTCCTAAAGTTATTCCAAAGCCTTCCACTCCACTTTTTTCCAAATCTCTTCTACCACCTCATACATCTAAACCTCAAGCTACTTCATCCATGATTCCTCCATCATTCCAATACCCTTCAAGGTGTGTGTCAATGTTGATCTTGTCCAATATTTCAGCTACCCTCATGAAATCCTCTAAAGCTTACACTTACTTTCTATACATGCACTATTATCTTCCATATACTCTTCCTACTACCATTTCTCTTTCATCACCCTATCAACATCTTTGAGCATACCTTTCTATGGTCTTGTCTTATCATGACTTATCTTTCCTATAGGAGAATTATCTACATTCAAACAGCTTCAGCTCTTTCTAAAAATTCAAAAAAAATAGAAAAAGAAAAAAAGCAAAAACAAATAAAAAATGAAAATGTGCCTTGGTGAAAACCACTTCTTGTGGCACCTTGGTAGCAAAATTAAAGAGAAATAAATTTATCCTATGGTGAAAACTACTTCTTGTGGCACCTTAGATAAGTAACATGATGAAAACCTGGCAAACAGACGTCATGCGTAATTCTTCCATCATCCATCTATCCCCTCTTCTATCTTTGATCTTGACAATGTTGAGCTATCTTTGCATATTGGAAATCTTATCCATGATATTCTCTATTTGTGCTTTCCCATTCACTCATAGCCTCTATCTTGAGCTTTATTCTTATTGCTCTATCCCATTGCTATACTATCTAGTTGACCCCTTGGTCTTGATCATAATAAATGAAACATGGTTCTCATAGGTCTCTTGACATGGCTACTCTTTTGGACTACACACTTCATGCTATCTCACTTGTTGGCTTCATTGCTTATCCTACATGCTATCTTTCTCATTACTTCCATTGCTTATCCAAAATATGCTTCATATGACTATTTCACTTTTTTCCCTAGCTTGGGTACTCTTGAGGAGTTAGTCCTTGAGGATCACTTTCACGTGCTTCATACTCTTTTTTCATCCATCTTTGCTTATCAACTGGCTTGTTGCTCTATCATATCCTATACCTTGCTAGACATTGGGAGAAAATGATGTGATCTTGCTTGAGAACTAGTGATATCTAAAACCTTCTAAAAAAATCCAAAAAATCATATATGATCCTGAAAAAAATCCTAAAAATCAGAAAATGTCTTGAAAAAAAGATCTTCTTAGTGAAAACCTAGCAATAGGTGCTTTGATGTATCACAAAAAAAAAAAAAAAAACCAAAAAATTGAAAAAAAGTCCTAAAAAATTTGTCAAGTGGTGAAAACCTAGAAACAAGCGCTACTTGAAACCCTCGCACCTATATCTATCAATCTCAACCATCCATTTCACTACACATTTCCTGGCTTGGAATTGTTTCTTGTCCTCATATCGAGGGCATAGCTACTTCACCTATTGAGGTATTCTTTTGCATTAGGGTTTCTTTGACAACTCACAAAATAGTGTTTCTCAACACTTCCCCCACCTTGACATCAAGTGTTTTTCAACACTTTTTAGATAGTTTACATACGGTCTCCGATGTCTCAATATATCTCACTATCAGAATCAAGTCTTGAAGAAATGGCCAAGTGACTTACACACACATACTTTAACACTTAAATGACTGAGCTATGCTGATCTTTATCTACTTTGTGTGTTGTCTATGATGATTTCTTAGCCATGTGTTCCCTCCCTAATAGTCTTTCAAGGATGTCGTTGACTAGAAGACTGGGGGCATGGGACATACTTTCTTGATTTCTGCTTGTGGGTATACTTTGTTTTTCTATAGTGTTGTAAGCATTTATGCTTGTCCTATCCAACATGTTGACTTACAAATGTATCATCCTTGATTGTTTTGCAAGACCACACTTGGGGGTTATCTTGGCGCTTATGCCTTGATACATGTTAATCTTGCTAAATTAAACTCAAGGAATCTAATCACGTAGTTATCTTGACTTATATGTCTCTGATACTTAGATTGGATTTCCAAATCCCTATCTGATATCAATCATATTCATATCCTCATAGTTATACTAGTGATGGTTGTATGATCTCATGATGTCCCTAATAAATGCTCAATGATGAAATTAAGAGTCTAAATGTTATGCACTTCTTGCTGGTAAACCACTTTTCATATTAGCTTGCATTTTAGGTTCATTTTCTAGCTTAGTCTTGTATTCTTGCATATGGGGAGAGCTCTCTCTTCATCTTTTCATAGACATATCGGCTATCTCCTTTCATATATTTCTTTACTTTCTTCTTGTTCATGTCTTTTCACCACCTTAATCTTTTGCTTCATCTCTTTTCTATCTTATCATCACATTATATAAATTTTTGACCTCTTAAATAATTTTGACACCCTGGATTCATTTTTGGGATCGAAATCCAAATTCGAGTTCATCTTGATGGTCAAAATTGTCTTTTAAAATTCTACTTTCTTCTAAGCAGTTAGCTGACCTTTTAAGGTCTAATATTCGAATCATCACTGGGGCATCTTCATTTCTTCATGTCTTCATCATTTCCATACTTCATATCTACTTCAATACAATGTTTCATGTCTAAAATCACCTTTCTACTCATTTTGACCTAATTTTTATGCTATATCCTTCAAGGTCAACTCTAGTCAAACTGGGGCATTTTATCAGTTTCTTATAGTCATTCTTGGGTTCTAATCATCTATCTGTCATCTTGGACATTGCTCTATTCTAATTTTCTCATGTCTAGCTAGTTTTTGCATCCCCTTACCTCATTTCAATTTCGATCCCGAGGGGGCAGAAATACTCTATTGCTGATTGTTATAGCTATCTATTTCTTAGGAGCATTTGTTTGACCTTATCACTTGCTCTCGATCTATTCACTTTTCTAGGTGTTAAAATTCTTTTTGGATCCTAACATCATCTTCCTAATGTTTAGTACTACCGCTATCAGGCTGTGCATTTAGGACTTGCTATCTATTTCTGCATTTCATTCTTTGAAATCAGATATCTATATCGATCACCGCCTACTTGGCTTTCTATTTTCTTTGACATAATGTGTTCTCATATCGATCACGCATTAGTCAAAGAGGGGCAAATGTAATCACTTAAAAATGGTCATCTAGGCTATTAGCCCCCTTTTCAACATTTTGGCTAAATTAATTTAATCATTTACTTAGACCAAATTGCTAATAATCAATTTATTTGATTATAACCTATAGTTTGACTATGCTATCCTAAGTTCATTATTTTATTAAAAGAACATGTCCCCTTTTAATTAAATAAAAGACCCCATTCTTCTAACCCACTTAAAGTGCACACATAAAGTCCTTTTTCTATTTTGCATTTAAAAGAAAAGGCTTTGTGACTTTTGTCTTATATGACAAGTCAACTTATATTCTATTGGTTGACTTGTGTGTGCACATGGATCACTCCTCTTTTCAAATTCCATCATTGATCATCCACCATCTTCATCTTGATCTCTACCGTCCATATGACTTTAAAAGGGAGAGATCTTTCCCCCTCAAATCATCCATCCATCTTTTGAATATTGTTATGCTACAGGTTTTCTAACAGGTTTCTTTGGAGCTTTGTGGAGAACTTTTATTTCTTGTCTACATTCTCTCATATTCATTCTAGTTTAATCTTTAGTTGCATTGCATTCTTCAGGAACTCCTTGGGACATTTGCATTCTTGCATCTTGTCTTTGGAACCTCCCATTGCATGGTTTACTAGCAAGAAGAGTATCTCTATGGCTCATCTGAGAGCCTTTTTATTCTTGAAATATACTCTCTTGCACTCTGTGGATAGGGAGCTCTAAGCCGGCATCCGAACATTCCAACTCATGGAATCATTTGGATAGAAGGGTTTAGAGTGGGACACTTTCGAGTGTACAACACTTTCCTACTTACATGGGGAGTGTGATGTAGGAGCATCTTGGTTTTACTCAGTGACTATTTTGGAGTTCATGGGAGGAGGCTCTAAGAGTTTAGGGTCTAGAAATTTGGTGCCTGTTGCAGGTCACATAATTAATTTTTTGTAATGAGTTTGATTTCTACCTACGGTTCGAAGCACGAGTTCTAATTCATCTGGAGCTAGGAGATATCGAGATTTTCCTAAGACATCGATTTTAGGGATTAATTATTGTTGTTGGCCGACTTGTGGCATTTAATTTGTGTAACTATATTTAATTTGTGTTCTAGGCTGACTTGTGGCTTAGATTGGTATAAGTAGGGTTTGTGAGGGAGTCTTTAGTCATTTTTCATTCAGATGGAGAGTGAATGGAGAGTAGCTAATGGGAAAGTTTTCCTGAGTCTGTAAGCAGAGTGCCGAATGTGAGGCAATTTATAGCAGGATTGTGATGAGATTGTGAATGTGGGACAAAGCGTCGAATGTGAGGCAGTCTATACTTGGATCTTGGATTGAGTTTGAGAAGAGCTAGTAGTTGTGGCTTAAAAAACAAGGAGATTTCTTGGTGGACTTGCGAGTGGATCTTGAGGGATCTTGCAGAACTTTTTACTTGCTTTGTATTTGGCCGTAATCGGGAAGGCCTTACAGCCCGACACATTGCATGTAATCAATTATATATATTTATGAATTAAGAATTGTAATTTGGTATTAGATTTGGTATTATTTCTTCTTGTTATTGTGTTCCCGCTACGTGGTTTTTTTCCCATTGCATCATTTTCACACACTTTGCTTCCTTACAAATGTGGCTTTGTATCAATTGAATTATCAGTTAAAGTACACACTTTACATTTATCGTTGATTGTATTGTTTATCAATGTTGATTGTATGTTCTTCCCTTCCAATTTACTTGTTAAGTGTTGCTAGTGATCAAAAATTTCTTCTTCTCCCAAGGAATGGTATTCCTCTACACTCTTTCCTTAGTTTCCCTTACAATATACTTTTTGTATGTCGTCCCTATGTCTTGATTTCTAACTCCCTACTAATACCCAGTGCTTGGATTATAGTCCACAAGTCATACATCATGACACATATTTGATGATTTGGTTAGAATTATTTAGTTTTATTTCCATTTGCTATTATTTGCAAAATATCATCAACTTATTACAGTCGATTATGAATTTTATTGTTTGTTTATCATATTTAAATATTTATTAATTGGTTTTAATTTAGCTATTATATGACAATGATTAATATATTGATTAGTATTATTATATTAATCAATATTATGTTATAGATTGATTAAATTGATGATGTTAGTTAACAATATTAATAATGTATATATATATATATATATATATATATATATATATATATATATATATATATATATATGTATATTTTAATTATTTGACTAATCTAAGAATTCATTTATTTAAACAAAATCTATACATTTATAAATATATTTGTATTGTCAGTTAGGTCTTAGGACATAATTCACATTACGTGAAGAAGATTTTGTGTATACTTCAAAGCTAAATAAGGACTATGCTTGAACTATTTGATGTTTGTTCTTGGATTGCTTATGTATACATTTATAAATATGTTTGCGTTGTCAATTTTTCTTGTGACATAATTCACATTAGGTGAAAAGATTTAGAGTCTACTTCAAAGTTAGATAAGAACCATGTTTAAACTATCTGGGGTTTATTCTAGGATTGTTTATATTATGTATACATTTATAAATATGTTTGCATTGACAATTAGGGCTCATGACATAATTCACACCATGTAAAGAAGATTTTGAGTCTACTTCAAAGCTAAATAAGGACTATGCTTGAACTATTTGACATTTGTTCTTGGATTTCTAAATACAATTTATAAATATGTTTACATTGTCAATTAGTGCTTGTGACAGAATTCACCTTACATGAAGAAGATTTAGAGTCTACTTCAAAGCAAGTTAAGGACTATGTTTAAACTATCCAGGGTTTATTCTTGGATTGTTTATATTATGTATACATTTATAAATATGTTTGCATTATCACTTAGGGCTCATGATAGATTTCACATTACATGAAGAAGATTTAGAGTCTACTTCAAAGCTAGATAAGGACTATGCTTGAACTATATGAGATTTGTTCTTGGATTGCTTATGTATACAATTATAAATATGTTTGCATTGCCAATTAGGGCTCATGACAAGATTAAAATTATGCAAAGAAGATTTAGAGTCTACTTCAAAGCTAGATAAGGACTATGCTTGAACTATATGAGCTTGGATTGGTTATCTAAACATTTATAAATATGTTTTCATTGTCAATTAGGGCTCATGATAGAATTCACATTATGTAAAGATTTAGAGTCTACTTCAAAGCTAGATAAAGACTATGCTTGAACTATATGAGGTTTGTTCTTGGATTGCTTATGTATACATTTATAAATATGTTTGCATTGTCAATTAGAGTTCATGACAAAATTCACATTACTTAAAGAAGATTTAGAATCTACTTCAAAGCTAGATAAGGACTATGCTTGAACTATATGAAATTTGTTCTTGGATTGCTTATGTAAACATTTATAAATATGTTTGCATTGTCAATCAGGGCTCATGACAGAATTCACATTATGCGAAGAATATTTAGAGTCTACTTCAAAGCTAGATAAGAACTATAGTTAAACTATATGATGTTTATTCTTAGATTCCTTATGTAAACATTTATACATATATTTGCATTATCAATTAAAACTGATGACAGAATTGACATTACATGAATAAGATTTAGAATCTACTTCAAAACTAATAAGAAGTATGCTGAAGTTTATTAGATTTGTTCTTGAATTGCTCGAAGTTTCTTGTCTTATCATAGTCCACATGACAACTAAAAACCCGAAAAATAGATTTTAAATTTTGCCACCTCACTGAACACAAAACGAAATAAAACTGATCTTGATCTCACATGGCACTCCACATAGATCTCACATGATGCTCGGCTTAGACCCCACATGATGGAGTAGCCCACTATGAGGCTCTCCCCCGAATGGCGGAGAAAATAAGTTATGGTAGAACAAGAAAAATAATATTTGTGTTGAGTCGGCGAAAGGCAGAGATTGGAGAGGTGGTGGTGAAAAAGGTTAGAGCAGAGAAGGCGTGGAAAAGAATAAGCAGAGCAAAGGGATAAGCGTGATGAACCCATGGAAAGACGACAACACAGGAAAGAAAACAAATCACATGGCAAATATACTAGAGGGTCTGCATCAGCACCAACAACCAAATTACAGGTACGAGGAAGCATTACCAATCGAAATTCGACATCTTTTCTTCCACTCTCACCAGCTTTCTCAAGTGGGCTGAGTGGGACGGTGCCTGAAATTGATGGATTCCTTTGTTTCGCAAATGAAATCTGTCCCCAAAGTTGGTATTTTCCAACGATCTTGATAACACGCGTCCTCCTCAGCTTGCTTCCTCCATTATTTCAATCGTCCCCTGCGCTCACCTTTTACTTTTAATAACTCAATCCCTTTCCCGTTCTCGCCCTTATTGCGGAGTTACCCCGATCAACGGGAATTTTGTGCTTTGAGCAGAGCTTCCCCGTTTTCCCAAGCCAAAAAATTGGTTTGTGTTTGTGTTCGGGGAAGCGGATTGCACATTCCATGCTGGGTAAGCTTTGTAAGGGCGCCCATCACACACAAATTGCATCCTATATCCACGGTATCAGCTTGTAGAATCCTCTGGTTGATGAATTTAACAGAACTAAATCGTTTCCCAACTTGGAAACCCGCCTAATTCAGCACCGCAAACATGAAAAATCATTTGAGTTGGTCGGTTTTGGCAGATGTGATGTATTCACTTCAGTTTTGTTGATAAACAGGGGAGAACCAAAGAATCATCCCTGTCGAGATCTTACAGATTGAATGCGATTAAACAGTTGTAATCTAATATCCAACTGGGATGAAGGAAGCCCATATATTGTTGTCTTCTGAAACGAGTACCCCTGTTTGAGACGGGCGATCGAGTTGCTGCTAATTGAAAGATTGAAGAAAAACTGAGTGGAGAGGAATGGAAAAGTTGCCCTGATCTGCCGATAATTGGGACTGATTACGATGATACATCTGCCACAAAGAAATTGAATTCGTCTGATTTACAGCACCAGGATAGGAAACTGATCGACGAGTAAGCATGGACGAAGAACAATTGAAGAGTGATCATCAACAGGAGGCGGGTGCTGTAGCCAAGCGACCGAGGACAGACTTCAAAGTTATGTCAAACAGCGGGAGTCTTGTTGAGCCTTTGAGTAAGCGATCCCACCATTGTTCCGCAGATGTTGAGCCTCCCTCTTCTTCTGTTCATGTCCCAACCATATCTTCCTCCTCCGCTTCCTCATCTATCCAAAGCGTGGTAGATCACTACCCTTGGCATGATGACAACGACGAAGGAGAAGGAGAATGCATTCCTCTACTTCAGACTGATAGAGTGTTTGAAACCCCCATTTCTCCTCCTCTGCAGCAGGATTTGATATCGAAAGGCTGTGGGTTTAAATCAAATGTGCTTGAAGCTAGAACTAGATATACTGTCAATCATAAAGCTGTCCGTTGGGGTTCTGTTTCCATTCGTGGCATGAGGGCCGAGATGGAGGATGCTATGGCGGTGGTTCACAACTTTATGTCTGTTGCCTGTGATCCAGAAAAAGCTAATACAACTTCTCCACTTCATTTCTTCGGAGTCTATGACGGCCATGGAGGTCCCCAGGTTAGTTTGAAGGTTATAACTTTTAATTTTGGGATGTTTTGGATCACTAGATTTTAATGTTTACCACGTCTGAAAGAGGAAAGAATCCCCTGTTCTGGGCTGTAATTAACTGCTAGAACTATAAAAATTGTCGAAGCCAATTGACTGGAGTATTTTGTTCATGTAGGCTGCTAATTTCTGTAGGGATCGTCTTCACCATGCACTGGCGGAGGAGTTTGAGGTTGTGATGAATGGTGGGAGTGTTAACATGGAGAACGATTGGCAAGGGAAATGGGAAAAGGCGTTTTCTGATTGTTTCCGCAAAGTTGATGCTGAGGCTGCAGGGGGGACTTTTAGAAGAGATAGTGATGGTGAAGCAGTGATTGAAGAATGCATTAGAGATCCCATTGTTTCCGAGACTGTTGGATCCACAGCTGTGGTTGCAATAGTGGGGCCTTGTCAGATCATTGTTTCTAATTGCGGGGATTCAAGGGCTGTTTTATCTCGTGCAGGAAGAGCCATTGCACTTTCTGTGGATCATAAAGTGAGGCCAAATCGCTGATATAGTTACAATCTGTGTATTTCATTGCTCTTCTTGTTGTATCATATATCATTATGGTAGATTGGAGAGATTCAGGATGAAATGCTGTATATGGATTTGAATTGAACATGATTGCAGCCTGACAGAGAGGATGAAGTGGCAAGGATCGAAGCGGCAGGAGGAAAGGTTATAAATTGGAAAGGTTATCGCGTCCTTGGAGTCCTTGCAATGTCCAGGGCCATTGGTACACCACTTTCTCTTGTGGTTACTGGCTAATCAGTATATTCATTGTTTGTGTGTGCCTCAGATTTTTCAGTCAGTTCCAATCCTATTTGTTGATGTTTAGCTAACGAGTTTAAAGTGTTGCAGGGGATCGATATCTGAAGCCATCTGTTATTCCTGATCCTGATGTCACATTCACCCAGAGAAAAGAGGAAGATGAATGCTTGATAATAGCAAGTGATGGATTATGGGACGTCCTATCAAATGAGGAGGTCTGTAGAGCAGCTCGGAGATGCCTTGCTCATGGTTGTGCAAATGCAAATGCAAGCTCATCTTCTTCTGGTAATGTAAGTGAAAGGTATCCATCAGCAGCACAAGCAGCTGCTGAATATCTGTCCAGATTAGCCCTAGAGCGCAATAGCTCTGATAACATCACAGTTGTGGTTGTAGATTTGAAGGCGAGGAGAAGACGTCAAACAAGAAGCTGAGGGGCATGCCAATTTTCAAGTATATATTCCTGGTGCCATGGGACTGGAACATTTGATTCAGTCTCTCCATTGTGAATTCTGAAATGGAGATCAAGTGTACACGTCACCTACCCATTCAGCCTTGGAATTTCTGTCACGAATCCCTGTATTATATGCAGTTCCAAACTGCCCTTCTCCTGTAGATCTTCTTAATCATATTCATGAGTCATTGTAGAGGAAATCCTTGACACAATCACAGATATCTTGATAGATTCAATCAATGTTTCATTCGGGAATTTTTCTTTTCGAATAGAACCCATCTTACCGAAATGGCCCAAAACCTAGACAAACCTGGGGTCGATTCATTTCATAATCGGTATCGGTATGATTTGTCTATGGATTCGTCCAAACCATAGTTTTTTTCTGCAATATACATTTGTTTGGAATCACTCAAAAGGGCAGTTTCAGCCATGTCGAGGTGATTCCAGGGAATTTCAATAGTGGGCAACATTTCCAATGCATTTGCTTTTGATATTGAAATTGCTCTGTATACGCGTAGGTGATGATAAAATTCCCTTGTATTCTTTTTGACGAGTAACAAAGTAGAAATTAAATAAAAACACCACATTTTGTTTGACAATAAATTTCCACTTATTATGTGGCCATTTGCACCTTATGTATAGTGAAGTCAGATAGCAAACATATTCGTTTGGTAGCGCGGTGGGACCATTCGTGATTATTCTTATTTATTTATATAATATCATATTAATATTGATAAGACATTTTTTTTTATGAATAGACATTTTCTATATATTAAATATTAAAGATACATATCCACAAAAAAAGGGGTCGAGGGATACAAGATCACTCCGCGAGTTCACTAAAAAAATCAACAGAATAAATAAAGCTCTTGGGCTACAAGAGTAGTGCCAACAAAGGGAGGATCTTTATCATCAGAACCCTAGAAGTCCTTGGGGTTGGCAGTTGACTCAGGGGTAGCCCAACCATTGGCAGGAGTATCGACAACATCATCAGGTTCTTTTTCTCCCTCCAACTTGGTTGGAGAGATAGCTAAGTCCAGTCGAGGGAAAACCCACTTGGGGTCTCTATGAGTAGAAGGCCAGTCCGCATCAAGGGTAGCAAGAGGAGCCACAAGGGACCAACCCGAACCCAACCTCCACGAAGGCGAGGCTGAGCGGCGGTGACCAGCGAAACTGCCACTAGGAGAGCGTCGATGAGTCTATAAGCGGTGCTCAAAACTGCTTCGGCCTTTCTAATGACCATGGGGAGGAGTACGATTACTGGATAAGGCATCTGGTGGCACCTGGGCAACCGTACAAGGGGCATTTCCCCAATGTACTAAAAGCTTCCATAGGTGAGCAACCTCCTACACGACCTTATCTATCTGTACTTGAATTTGCATCATGACATTATTGCAAATGTGTGCTTTAGAGTACATAGCAACATATATATCAAGAAAGTTGTGAGAGAATAAAACGACATTGAGGTCCTTCCAAATAGTAAATAATATCTCCATTCTAAAAGCATGCATATCTGGGAGTACTTGAAAGGAAGCCTAGGCAAATCTCCTAGCACAACCATATGCCATGTAAAAGCCTCTAGGCAGAAAGGCTTAAAAAAATCATGGATTGAGAGCCAATAATTCTGGGCTCGCATGCAGATCTAAAAAAAATGCAGGAAGCTTTCCAACTAACCACAAAAAAGGACATCTAAGGTCCAAGACTCCCAGATGTTGGAATGGAGGGCTCAAAGGCGACCCTTGGAAAAGGACGCACCAAGCAAAGTGAGCTATTTTTGGCTTCGTGACGGTGTTCCAAACTATGGAAAATCTAAGACTCCAAGTCTTGTGAGAGGATTGCAAATGCCAACACTGGTTGAGAGTATCATCCATCAGAAGGTGGGGAACCAACCACTGACTACCCAACCTAGGTTTGTAATTGGTTATAGAAGTGGCAAGATACCACTTCCAAACTTTCCACCATGGGTGAGATGAGTGAATTCCAAGATTGTGTAATAGATGGGGAGGCATTGCAGAAACTAGAAGATCAACAATCTGTCGATCTGGACGGATAAGCTAGAACTACACCTGCAAGTCCTCCCATGAGAAAAGGCTCATAGTAAGCCTGGAAATCAAATCTTTGGGTGTCTTGATCCCCCTTCAAAACAAGCACAACATGCTAGCTCCTTGAACTTTAGCTACTGGAACACCTTGAGCAACAAACAAGGGAGACCACCACAAGCTTTGTTGATTCATAGAGAGCCCATCTTTGAACCCATTGCCATCCTAGCGAAGCCACGAATTGATGGCTTCCTAGGCTTTCCAGATACTTTTAGCAATAAAAGTACCCTGAATTTGCATAGGTTCAGCAGTGACAAAAAGGATTTCAAAGCCAATCCCCTTCTAGACAGGTCGATTAATCTGAAATCTTGAAGATATGCAATGCCACACTAAGATTTTCCAAGCCTCATCTCTAGTGAGAACCTGAATGACCCACTTAGCACATAGGGCAATCCCCTGTTTGTGAGTGGAAAGCAATCCAAGACCACCAAAGTCTTTGGGCAAACAACATAAATCCCAAGAAACTCTATGAAAATCATGATGCACAACATTAGAGACCTAGAGGAAATCTCTTAAGAGATGTTCAACCTTGAGGTATGAAGCCTTAGAAGGGGCCCAACACGAGGAGTAGTAGACATGTGTAGTAGCCAACACTTTAGAACAAATCTAAAATTTTCTTGCAAGGGAGAGAGGCTTGGTGTAAATAGTTCAATTTCTTTTCAATCTATGTTAGGACAACATTCCACAGCTCTATAGGAGAAGCCTTTTAAGAAAATGGAATGCCCAAAAACTTAAAGATTTCACCATGTTAAATCCATTTCCACCCATAGTGCTGCATCCATTGAGGGCTTGGCAAGAAGGATTGTCTATACTAAAGGGTCTTGTGCCATTGAATAGCAGACCTAGAGGCAAGGTAAAAAGTATCCAAGCATTATAAGGTGTTGGCAATATTATCTTTATCCTCCAAAAGGCTAAGAAAAGAGTCATTAACAAAATGGCCATTCACAAGTTGTGTAGTGGAATTTGGTAGAGCAATGCCACGCACCAGACCCTGAGAGATAGTGTTGGCAAGAAGGTAGCCAAATCCTTCAACTGCCAACACATAAAGCGAAGGTGCTAAAGGGTAGCCTTGACGAATAGATCTATAGAGCCCAAAGGCTTCAAATTGTCAACTATTTATGGTAATACAAGCAGAGGCATCACCAAAGAGCATCTGAACCAATTGCAAGAAGATTGGGCCAAACCCTAGTGCTTGAATCATGGCCAAAATGAAAGGTCATTCAATTTGGCCATAAGCTTTGGCGAAATCAATCTTAAGAAATAAGGTCTATTTTTTGGATTGTCGAGGCCACTCCATACCTTCCCAAACAACAATAATATTGTCCAAAATGTATCTGAATTTAATGAAACCAATTTTTTTAGGACAAACAATCTGAGGGAGCAGATGTTGGATTTTAAGGGAGAGAGCCTTGGCAATAATCTTGTAAGAGACATTCAACAAAGTGATAGGCCTCTAATTGCATATTTCCTTAGGATCACCAACTTTAAGTATGAATTTGATATTACCCTTATTAATAATGCTACCTAGGGAATGATAGTTGTAAGCTTCTTGATACACTCAATGTAGATTAGGGCCAATATCATCCCATAGGATTTTGTAAAATTCACAAGGGAAACCATCACAATTAGGGGCTTTATCATCTGCCATGGGGATCCTAGCTTCCTTGAGGTCAGCGAGTGTGAGCTTTTTCTCACAAAAGGCATATTGCTCAGGAGCAAGCCTATTGGGAGTAACAGAAAGGCAGGTTTGTAGTGCTTGGTCATGCGCTATGGAGGGTCCTTGAGTGGTGAAGAACTTCTCATAGTAACACACAAAAGCCTAAAGGATGCTAGGTAGGTCAAAAAGAACTTCTTGATCTTCCCTTATGTGTTTGATGCCCATCGCAAAATGGAGAGCCCACATAGCACTGAAAAATTCTTTGGAAGCTTGATCACCAACCTCTAGCCAATGGAGACAAGCTTTGATCTGAGCTCCCCTGGCAGCATAGTTGTCTACAACTTGTTTCTAGTGTCGAAGATTGGCAAGCCAAACTTGAAGATCTATATCAAATGGATTCATGGTGAGGGCTTCCGAAGCTATACATAGATCTTTAGTAGTGGCTTAAGATCTTTTGCGGTATATGGCCAACTATCTACCGTAAATGTGAAGAAATCTTGTAGTATGGAGAATGGCATCATTCCACCATTGAATCCACCCAACCTAGGTGTGGGGTCAAAGCTTGAGATTCCAAACTCGAAGAATGTAGGCAACGGTTGGTGGATGGGACAACAAGGAGATATTGAGATTAAACTAGGTTTTGCAAGGATGAGGCTGAGTTGTGTGCCAGGTGATAGAAAAGAGGATGGGGTAATGATCTAATAAGGTCACATCTGGCAAATGGGTGATAGGAAAAGCATGCTCATGTGAGAAGGAAAAAAAAGGACTTAGCTAAAGCATAGCCCTATCAAGTCTCTTTAATACTATGTTTGACCCAGCTCAAAAGTTGGACCAAGTATGCCAAACCTTGTAAGACCAACGATAGTTAGCATTGGGATCAAAAAGGCCTAGCTTATTTTGCATGTAAAATCAGGCCTTTCTCTCACCAATTTCCCATCAAAAAGGAAGGAGCCCTTCCTTGTTAGTAGCCAGCTCAACCATATTGAAACACCCACAAAAAACCCAGGTCACAGTCGACAAGTGATCTGCCAACCAACACCATAGGTATGAATGCTCAACATCATCATTGGCGGCATAAATCTTAACAATACCAAAAGAATGATTTTGAAAAGACAACAAAATCCAAATAGTCCTTTGCATGGGGTCAAAGCCATGCAAAATAACATAAGAAAGTAAATGAGGAGAGAGAAAAGTAACAATGCCACCTCGTCCAGCCTCATTCTGGGAAGAAAATAAGGCATTGTACAACCAAATAACTTGGCAAGTGGAAGAGAGAAGAAACCCAACAACTTTAACTTCTTGAAGAAAAACAACATCAAGATGACCAAGTTGATGCTTGGTATCCCAAATAGAATATTTCCTAGAGACACTAGTACATTTGCACTAAAATTTTGACCAAGCCCTAAATGGGCTTCTTGAATACTTTTTTATTTATTTTTTGCTTGTGTTGGTTGAAATTTCAACCAACATAGGGTTTCCCAATTTGGTCAAAATTTCGACCAAATCGGGCCCATAACAACAAAAAAAAAAGTGTTACTTTGTTATTTGGCATTGAGTGGTTTTGGTGGTGGTCTACAGCAGCATGAGAGCCATTTTTAGGTTATTTCCTTGGCCTTATTTGGGACGTATGTAAGATAATCATGTATGCAAGATAATCGATACATGTTTGAAACTCCACGTTTCTTGTTTGAATTTCTTTTTTAAATCTCTAACTTTGAAACTCTATGTTTCCACATTCGAATCTATTTTATATTTGTAGCTTTCCATTGATGAATGATATGAATCTTTAGATTATTGCATGTTCATAGTATATTTAAAATTCCTTATTTCATATCAAATAAATTAGCACATTAAGCTATCAATCATACTAGAAACCCACAAGAAACATCCTAAGAAAGATTTGAAAGATTTCACAGAGTATCATGTTGGCGCACAACAACTAGGATTTGAGAACCCACAAATAAATGAGATCAAATTGATTTTGAATGCATTTTACAAAGGATTTTAGCAAAGTTAAGAAAACTTTCAAAATCCACCATACATGTATGATCCTCTACAAAATAGCTAATGTATTATTATACTTATTCATTTCTTCTGTCAATTCTTATATAACTTTGTCATGCTATATCAGACATTTTCCCTACCACTTAGCTACTCCCAATAGAGGCTTTATCTTTCATGCTGACTATATATATTATCTTTGTCTACCTTGTTTATCTTTGTTCTTTTGTATGCTTGGGATATTTTATAAGAACGAGGACAATGCCTTTACATGTTGAAGAACTGAAATATATACTTAAATTTAAAATTTATATCAAATTAAAAGAATTGTGTACAAAGCTATATAAGAAGAATAAGTCTATTGTGGTTTGAATCATAAAAAATAAGACAAAAACCTAAGCAATCTCATAAGAGGATGTCACATAGCCAAATTTTAGGGGGGCCAAAGCTATATAAGAAAGTACCTTGGCAAAGTAGAGATGAATATATGCATCCATGATCAAGAATCATCTTGGGTATATCAGATCTTATCCATGTGAAAATATAATCAAGATTCTACCAAAGTCACTTGGGAGTGTAAGTCTTGTCAATAATTTGAAGAAATAGTGATATGCTATTGTAATGCCAAAATGCTTCCTAGAATGTATAACTTGGAGAGAATATTAAAGGTAGATGATATGGATGATTGTAACCTTGACGATCCTCTATAAGTTGTTATCTGATTACTAAAGTATGAATACATTATGAAGAAATTTTTAGATATCCTTCATTCCATGTTATGAGTATCTTGTCTATATTATGTTAGTTATTGGGACTAGTTGATTGGTTTCTTGCATGCTCAGACTAGTCTGGTTGAATTCTTGGCATTTTGACACCTTTCTTTCCTATTAAATTATGTCTCTCTGCTAACACATATAACAAAGGTACCCTCCTTGAAAATTATTACATCTCAAGTGAGTTATTGGATCCTATCGGTTTAGGTGATAAGCTAGAGTAGAAAATCTTTATTGTTGGAAAGTAATGATCTACATAGGACCTAAAGGTGACAAGAAACTAGTCCCAAGGATCAAATATCCTACCAAAAGATCTATGGAATTCCATATGCAGGAATCTATCCATTAAAAGCTGGTTATACAAGTATCCTATGGAATCTGGATATTTGTAAGTGTATATCAATAAAGATGTCTTTTTTCTCTCCAAAATGTATGTATCCATGCAACAAATACCTATCCCGTGCACTGGGATGTTGAAAGTAATCCTCATAACATTTGTTGTAGGTAGAACTCCAATGCTTACCTTTGGTGTGACAACTTGTCTAGTAGTTGGATTGTAGTTTCTTGCCTTGTCTAAGACTAATTTTGTTTTTTGATGTGTAGGTGGGAAGACCGTTGCTCACCCAATATCATTCTTAATTATCTTCTTGATTTCTTTGGATATGAGGACTCCATACATTCCATCCCTAGTGCAGGGGCCCTAGGTCTTGATTAAGGTAGTCAAACACTGAGGAGAAGAGTGTGAAGGTTAATAAGTGTCCAAGTTGACACAAATTAGTTTAGATTTTCTTATTGTGCATTTTTGACATCTGGATTGCATGATTACTAAGGTTACAACCAAAGTCAAAGGGTGGTCAACAAGTAGTCAAACATGGGAGTTGACCAAAAAAATCATCAATATTATGTTGTATAAACCTTATTTATATTTTGGTATAGTTAGGTGACCTTGGTGAAATTCTTATGTTTTGTTTTTGGAAAAAATGTAAAATTTGCAAAAATTGCAAAAAAAGTTGTCATGCAACTTTTTTTGCAACTTTTTTGCAAAATGTGGAAGCTCAATAGTTAGCTTTATTTTGGTTTGATTTAGGTAGTTGAAGTTGTAAGGTCAAGATATGGGAAATATATATTGTTTTACCTTCCTCTTTGTAAGTAGAAAAGATACCATGTACGGATTGGGAATGAATAAACAAACAAATACAAATCATTTACAAATATTTAGAAATTGCTTGAACTTGGGGCAATATAATTTTGTCCTGATTTGATCTAAAAGTTGGTAAAAGGTAAAGAAGGGAAGCTTTATTTGCATCCGAGGGAATAACTATGGAAAGCATTTTCTAATATATAGAAATTGGTCAAGTTTTTGTCTTTGGAAATAAACTAATGAAACTGAACTTTCAGTCAAAATAATTTTTAGGAGCCGAGTGAAGACTTGATTGGTGTGTGGGAAAAGAGTAATAAAAGAGGGGATGAATGTGAAAAGAAATTTTTTAATATATAGAAATTGGTCAAGTTTTGGTTGTATTCCATTTGTCTAATATATTCATTCATATGCATCAATAAATTAATTATAAACTATTTAATATTGTCTACTTCTTTCTTGACCTCTTAATTCCATAAAAAATTTATTGTTGTTTTCAAGCTTGATATATAATTGATTAGAATTCAGAAGGTTTTAAAGTTTTTGTTTACTTTTCACATCAGATCCTATGTTGATTAAAGTTTATTATACATTAATCTTTGTGTAGCTTTTTTGTTATCCTTAGCTTAAGAAGTTTGAAATGACAATTTTTGTTGCAGTGCTTTACATGATCACTGCTTCCCACCTATATAGGTCAGGGAAATACCATACTTGCAATGCACTATGTCTATAGTAACAAATTATGAGCTTGCAGTCAATTATCTAGATTGGGAGGTGCATTTCTTGATACATTACTCTTCATTCATTTGGACATTTCATTCTCTTCTTGATTTGATCATGTGTGTGGACATTTTTAAAGCTAAATTATCCAATTAAGATACTTGGTTTGAGAAACCATAAAACTACTTTGTCCAAGCCCTGTGAATGGATTGACCTTTCTAAGAAAATGGACTGGCATTCTGGTCTTCTATTGAGTATTGATGATTATTTTGAAGATAGTTTTATATTTTCTACCTAAATTAATTTTGTTTATGATACCAACAAGTTGGGAAGCATGGTATGATTTTGAAGTTTACTGATCTAGATAATACAAGGTGCAGTGCAACATATTTTCTTGAGGTGGTTGCACAAGAAGGTGCATGATTATTTATGCTATCATTTATTAATAGTGACTAGAAATTTACATTTAAGTCATAAGACAATATAACATCTATTTTGGCTAATTGCAGTATGGATCATGAGATCATATTAACATTGCTCATATTAAAAATCAAATCAAGGCAGTAGTCAATGTGGAAACCAATAATTTTCTCATTAGAAATTCATCGAAACATTTGCAAATTATAGTCTCAAGGATTATCACCCTTGTACTATGAAAGCATGGACTGTGGGTCTCCTTCCATCCCTTAGATCACCTTGGAGGCTCTCTATCCTTGGTCAAGTTCAAGATTATGGAAGGCTTGTTGTCCATTCCATTTCATCTTGAGTTGGTGTCCTCAATAAGAACATGAAGGTCTATCTTCCTTCACCTCTTGTGAAGGCTAGCTATCCTTTCCATTTGCAATCCACTTCCTCTAAATTCAAAATTGATTATCATATGAATATTCCTTTACATGTGTGCAATAAAAAATCATTTAGACTAGTCACAAAGATCAATAATTTATGCAAGTATATCTATGGCATAAACATATAAGATATCCCTATAATTCTACTATAATCACATAGTTATCTTTTGGTCTAGTTGCTGCTATACTATGATAAAAATGCCTTCAATCCAAATGCTATGGACATGTCATGCCTGCTAGTCATGGTTGACAAAAAGAGAGGAAAATAAATTACAAATGACTTACCTCGATCAATGCTAACACCTGGAAGATAATACAAAAATTGTCATTCTTTCCTTCCATCAATCAAAATCATGGGTTTCTGTCATATTACAAAATACACACTACAAATCCAACTCAGTGTGAATGATGGGGCACCATATATGGCAAAGATTTAGAGCTCAATTTTGTTCATCTGGATTATTTGGGTTTTTAGTTTGGTGAGAGATTGTGCATGGTAATATTTTTCTTTTGATTTTATGGTAACCAGATCATCATTAAGGGTTCTCACTATCCAATACATTATTATTTTGAGTGCAAAGAAATTAGTGGGTTTGAGTTGTAGTTTTAGTACTTTAAGGTTTAATGTTCATTTGCCTAAGTGGAAATTGTTTACCATTCATTTTAATGAGAGATAGATGGGTTCTTGTTTAACATTCTTCCTAAAACATGGGTCTATGAGTTAGATTCAAAAACTATCTAATTGAAGTTTGATCGCAATATCATAAATTGTCATTTTATTCAAATTTAAAAGTGCAATGATCAAGTGAAGGCTTGTAGTTTACAAACACAATAGTTTTGCATAGGCACATGTCTTGCAAACAAAACAATGGTCAAGTGAAGGCTTGTAGCTTGCAAACACAACAATTTTGCATACATACACATCTTTTTAACACCAACTTTGTAAAGGCATGCATCTTGTGAAAATGTTATTAGGGTCTTTTGTCTTATTTGTGAAAATATGCATGAGTTTAATGTAATCATGTTGTTTACAATGTGTTATATATTAGAACACAAAATGTGACCATATTGTGCAACACAGAAACAATTGTGATAGTGAATGGAAATTTTCTTGGCCCCACTATATATGTTCATGAAGGTGATAATCTTGTCATTGATGTGAACAACAATGATCCCTATAATGTGACTCTTCGTTGATAATTAGAAAATACTATGCTCCAAATTATACTACCCATGTCCTCATTATTTCTATTTTTATGAACACTAGATAGATCTTCTACTGAGATTTAATTGCTTGTGATTATTGCAAGCATGGGGTGAAGCAATTGAAATCATGCTGGGCAGATGGACCTTCATACATAACACAATGCCCCATTACACTAGGGAAGAATTTATATACAACTTTACAATCACATAACAAGAAGGGACATTGTGGTGGCATGCACATATTATGTACTTGAGAACCACATTGCATGGAGCTTTGGTCATTAAACCCCAACTTGTAAAGGCTTACCCTTTTCCTAAACCAGCTATTGAGTTTCCCATTTTCTTGGGTAGGTGTTTCTTTTCATATTGTCTATATAGAGATAAAAATGTGTATTACCCCCTTTTATTGTATTCTCATTTAGATAATGTATTTTCATTTAGTTAATGAATACAAAATAAGAAAATTTCATCTCTACATATGCATCCCCACTTTCTTCAATGTAAACCTCTTTTACATTTTATGTTCTCTATCTAAAAGATTTACTTTGTTAAAAGTCATATATTTTTATTATTCATTTTTTTTGCTAGCACAATAAATGATATAAGAGATCTTACATCATATATCTATCCCAATCATTTTAGACTACAACTTTCAAAAAACTCTCCTGTGAATATTGGCTTATAAAATAAATTTGGTTGATTGTTAAAGTCCTTATCAATGCTGAATTATGAAGTAAAATTGGTTTATTGTCAAAGTCTCTTATTGAATGTTGAAGTATAAGATAATTAAAATGGTTTATCTATGGTGTGTCTAGAGGAATGGTGGAATTTAAATGTGGAAGATGTGATAGCAAATGCATTGGCAAGAGGAACCGTTCCAAATGACTTCAACACATACACCATCAATAGCCAACCAAGAGATTTCTTTCCTTACTCTCCCAATGATTTGTAACTAATTAGACTTGCTCTAAACTATCATGATAGTCTATATTTAAAAATGATATTTGCTAATGAATGAATTCAATGGGTGCAGATATAATCAGTATATTGGTCCAAAAGTGAAAGAGCTACCTGCATATTTTATAATAGGGCCTTTTGGGTTATTTGTGAAAATAGATTAATATGACAAATAAAATACTCCACCTTTTTTAATGTGGTTTATTTAGGTTTATAAAGTAAGTGAGAGATTACTCAATGGATTTGTTTTCATTAGCTTTACTTTTTAGACTACTATTTTGGGGGCCTTGTTTTCTAAGGCATTATCACCTTGGTCAAATTCTTTATCACAACAATCAAGTAAATACCTATAGTCTACAAACAAAACAACCATATTAAGGCACACATTTTGCAAAAATGTTAGTAAAAAAGAGATGTCATAACCTACAAGCTTAATGATCTAAAAAGCTTTGAATTTTGATGACTTTTAAATTTTTTCATGTGATCAAATTATAAAGGTAGTTATACATAATTTAATCCATAAAAAAATCTATCTATAGTATAATTTTGGGGCCTCATTGCCCATGATATGTATGTTCTTTTTCTCCTAATTTTTTCAAGTTCGTAACATTTTTAAAGTATTGGAAGTGAGCAAGGAGATGGAAGCCCATGGTACAAGACACAACAAAAAAACATTTTTAATGTTGATTAATGGTTATGTACAATTAGATGATTGTGCAAATGTGTTTTCTATCTTTGAGGCTATGCTAAGAGTGGGTTTTTAGCCTAATGTTGTAAATCATAATATCATTATCAATGCATTTTGTAAGCTTGGTAATCTTGACCGTGCTATTAGAATTCTTGAACAAATGCGCAAGGAAAGGAAAAAGCCATTAGCACAAACATTTAGCACCATAATTTATGGGTATGCAAAGTTTGGAGATATGAATATGGCTTTAAAAATAGTTAAATAGATGAGGGAATGTAGTCGCATTCCTACTATACAAATGTTTAATGTTCTCCTATATGGTTTAGTCCAAAAGATGTAGGTAAGTTCCCATTCACCTTTGATTATTTGGGACACATTGGTGTTAGATTAATATAGTCAACACTCAATTCAAGGTTATAGCAAACAAGTACTAGATAATTACATCATTGAGTATTGATATCTTCTCCTGTAATGCAAGAGACAAATGATTATCTTATATTTAGGATTGCCACAACTTTCCTTTTTTGTTTCAAATAGGCAAGTAATTAAATTGCCTTTGATAGATCATTGAAATTCTATTTCAAAGCAGATGGATAATGTTCTCAAGATTATTGATGACATGTCATTGGATGGGGTATCTCCAAATGAGCATACATACACCACTATAATGCAAGGTTATGCATCTATTGGTGAGATTGGTACTGGTAGAGATTTTGAGTATTTTACAAAGATGAAGAGTGAGGGTTTGAAGCTTGATGAAATATCATATGGAACCTTACTTAAGGCATGCTACAAAATAGGAAGGATGCAAAGTACTCTAGCAGTCACAAAGGAAATGAATGTGGTTGGAACCAAGAAAAATGCCTATATTTACAACATTCTGATTAATGGGTACTTAATCTTTATTCCTTGTAGTCCTTATTATTCTGAATTTGATTCTATTAGGTTACTAGAAAGACAATGATATTCAGTTCACATTGTTCTAGATAGTACTTTATAAACTACTTAGACTATGATAAGATTTTGTTCTATATAGTTTTGTGAGGAGAGTATTTTAATGTCAACTAGAACTCATTCTTTTGAAGAAGTTTTTCTTGGTGAAAAAGCATTTGGATTGTGGTAGTATAGGAAAATAATAGATGTTGATAGTATCATTATCTTTTTACTATATTTTTTGGATTTAATTGGTAGCATTCACTTGATATTAGTTGGGCATATTTGGTTTAGGAAAGTTTCATTTAGTCTTGTTCCAAGTTCTATTGATGTGATTCCATATCAGTTATTTCCATGCTTTTCTAGTAGGAAAGAGTTAAGGTTCCTTTTGGGCCATTTGCAATGCCTTAGGAAAATAATTCAGAAGCATCTATGAATAGGAAGAAAATGCTTTATTGTAAATTATTTTAGTGAAATTCTTAAATGTTAGCATGATAAATTATTACCATTTTAATGCACCTTTGTCAACAAGATGAGCTCTTATTGCAATCAAGTGAAAGTCTACAACCTATGAGCACTCCCATGAAGACACATGTCTTGCAGTTACATCATCCCAATGGATGCAATGACCCAATGAGAGTTTTAATTTTGGTGATTGTCACAAAAATGATTCCATGAAGATGCATATCTAGCAAAAACATTAGCATAATGGAGAAATGTGACCTCTAAATGTAGTGGTCTAGCATGAATTTGAATTCATGAAAGATGAAACAATATTGACAAATTGGTCAAAGGGAACTTGTTGACAAGTTGATTTGTTTTTAATCAAAGGGAAATTGTTGGAAAATTGATATATTATTAATAACTAACTACATCTATCAAATATATGTAGATGTTTGTTGTAGTTCGTTAAAGAGAATTATTAGTTTATATAGTTGATTGGACAAAAACGCTTTTATGCACAAAATTTTTAATAACATTTGGCAGGAACTTTTAGAAGATCTCTACCTTAATTGCTAAAATATGATATTACACCTTAAGGTAGCCAAAATGAACCTCAAGAATGCTCATGATTTTTTCTTGGCCTATGAAATTTCGAGGAAATGGTTATATGCTAAAGGAATGTGTTTGGAAATTTTTGATAGGAATGAAGAGGAGAAACATGAAATTGTTTGTGATATTCATGTAATTTGAGATTTCTCCATATGGATGTAGATGGTTGTTCCAGAATTAAACATCATTGGACATATAAATGAGTAGCATGCATGTATGTATTCATGTGTTTCTCTACATGCATGCAATAAATACTTGGGATAATGATTTTTTTAAGAAGTATTATATTCGACACAAATATATTTGATGTCTCTTAAGTCAAATTTAGTCCAAGAAGCTTTCAACTCTAATTTATCTAATAGGTGTGGAAAGTACTGCTGAATTCAACTATAAAGAATCCTTTGAGCCTTTTGAGAATGTCATGTTATCTTTAACACATGCCAAGTTATTGTATTTATGCTAAAACCTTGTTGTCATGGAAGATCTTCATGTGCATCCTTGTGGTGATTGATTCTTTGAAGGACCTCCTTGAGCATATCAAACTTGATGCCCCTAATGGTTTGTGGATTCAAACTCTGATACTAATGATTCATCTGTGGTTGCTAATGGTTCCAATAGATTTGCTTTGTCTGAGCATGCTTGCAAAATAGAAGCTCCCCTACTCACTTGCACAAACATCCCAAGTGCTAGATGCAAGGTCCAGCCTTATCATCACTTTCCATATCACTGCAATGCCACACTAGAATGATAATCACTATCGAACCACACTCCCAAATTTGTGCCAATGGAGTAAGAAAGAAAAGCATCTTTAGGGAGTCGTGCATGGTAGACATGTTGCTGCTTCATTCCACTCTTATAGATCCAATGTCATTGATTTCATTTGGAATCTAGGAATGCATTCATCCTTTTCTCATGCAAGCAATGGCTCCATTTGATGGCCATGGTGAGATTCTGATAAAAAAATCTCCCTCATCACTCGTGATAAGTAGCCCAACTACTAAATGAAAAATCACCCTTTAGATCACTTTCCAGACAACCAAAATGACATGTTGGAACAACAACCACAAATTGTGTCAATGAAGTTGCATAGAGATGACTTTGGGGAGCCCTCACATAGCAATCAAGATGCTTCATGACCCTCCAATAGAAAGGATGCTAATGCCAATAGTTGAAATCTAGAAAATGAGTCTTTCTTGAATACCAACACTGATTCTATTGGAGGGTCATTGGGAGATTTCATTATCAAATATACCATTAGCCATGATAGGTTCATACAAATTGCTAGAGCACCAATCAACCACCTAATGTTGGATGAGGGCTTACCATTAGATCAACTTTAAAATCACTGAATAGACACATTATAGAATGGTAACTGCTACCAAGCCTCTTCTAAAATTATGTTGGTTGAGTGATCAAAGAGGATGATCTAAGAGAGAGTCCACAAGTAGGCATTCATTAGGGGGTTCACGTAGGTAGAAAATTTCTATAGTAGCTACATAGCATATTGATGGTAATCAATATCCAATGCAACCCACTACATTTTTTTAAAAATAAATTAGTTTGGTCAAAATTTTGACCAACTCTTCAAGGTTTTACACCAATAATTGATCAAAATCTTAACCAAACCTTTGGTCCTAACCATGGCATCTTGGTCAAGGGATAGACCAAAATTGGTCGATTTTGACCAATTCTTGAAAGTTTTCCACCAAGATTTGGTTGAAATGTCAACCAACCCTTTGGTCATGACCATGGCTAGTTGTGGGATGGGCCAAAATTGGTCAAAATTTTGATCAACCCTTTGGTCATGACCATGGCATCCTGGTCTCGGGATGGACTAGAATTGGTCAAAATTTTGACCAATTCTTGAAAGTTTTCCTCCAAGATTTGGTAAAAATTTTGACCAATAATGACAAATTAGGCTTAGCAAAAATATAATATTTTTGACCAAAGCTTTGGTTGAAATTTTGACCAACTTGAGGTTTGGTCAAAATTTTGAGAGAAAAATTGCAACATACTCCTTGGTTGCACTTTCAACTAGCATGGGTCAAAATTTTGACCAAAATTTGTCAAAAATTGGGTCAAAATTTACTAGTGAGAGGTCTAATAGTCCACACACATTCCATGAGAGACAATTCATAGTAACTATTGGCCAATTTTGCCCCCTATTCAGCCCATCATTGATAACTAATCTAAAAGATCTCCAATGGGTTGGATTCTTTGATGTGGGTTAGCACGCTTTTTGGTTGGGGTTAACATCTTGTGTTAACTTAGTCTCTTGATGAGCCAAATTGGCTTGGTTCCTTCATTGACTGAGTGAACTTTGTTTCCTCTTTTCTTGAGTTTTGGGTTAACACGTGTTATCTTTTGGGGTTAACATTTCACGCTAACCATTTTCTCTATTTTGGAAAGTCTCACTTTGGGCTTCCATGAAATCATGAAATTGGTGCTATCTCCTCCACTATGCATTTGGGAAATTTTCCAATGATCTGTAAACTAGGATTTACAATTTTACAACTTAATCGAAACCATAGATTTAATTCTTGATCTAGGCAGTAATTGCATGGCTATGTGTTTTAACCATTGAAATTACAAGAATATTTAGGCTCAAAACACTTAATTAAATAATGTTTTTAATGCATATAAAAGATAACAATAATGGAGGAGAGAATAAGAAAGAGAATAAGGAGACACAAACAATTTGATACAGAGTTCATCTGGGTAGGACTATGTCTCTAGGTCCTCTTCTCAATTGAGGGACTGCTTTATTAATTCTGCAAAGCAAATCACTTTGTTACAGAATCCAAGCTTCTAGCCTTTACAGTCTCTCCTATGCACTTGAAGACACAATGCCTTCATGCTTACAAATCCTCTCATAAGGAAAAGTTATTCCTTTAAAAAAATGCTCTCTCTAGAATTTCTCCAAGACTATTATTTTTCCTAAGGACTAATTCCCAAAGTCTAATTTCTTGCCACAGACTAATTCCCCTTCTAAGGGAAAATAATCCCCCTTTTATACAAGTTTATTTTCCTATTATGGTGAAAACTATAATAGTTACAAATCTCCCACTTTTATATAATAATCTCCCTGTTAAAATAATATCTTACAAAAAATATACTTTCCAAGGAATGAATGATTTATAAGTTGACCCTAAAATCCTTCTTGGAATTTATCTAAAAAAAATTATAAATCATTTTAATATATGTTTGGCTCTCCTTATAAATATATTTAATATTTTAGGGATTTGTATCCTTAATTATAGTGGAGAATAGAGCTTGCTATTTTGTAGGGGTTCATAATCCAAACCTTTAAACTAGGGATGGTAAAAGACATTTTTAAAAAAAAATCTTGTGGCTAATTTGTTAGGAAAAATAGACCCACAAAAATTGGGGCACTTGAAAATAGGGAGCTCTTTTTTTTGAGGTAAAAGTAATTCTGCAATATCTTCTACATTTTATCTCAAATTTTGATGAAATAAACACTGTTGGAAAGCTTGTAAAAAACTCTTTGCAATGATACCAATATTGACCCTTTTTGATGACTTTATTTTTTCACCTTTTTTTGAGTCCTCTAATTTGTTGATTTCACCAAACCTTTGACTGAGCATAAATTCTGCATATGAGATCCTTTTGACCCCATCTAAGTTATGTTGAGTCTAACCTTTTGAGATATTTGGAATGATGTTGAATTTGAGAGATTCTGAGACTGTGAAAGTTTTAGGCTTTCTAGATCCACCTAGATCATTCCTTCCCACTGAAAATCTTTTGGACCTCCAAAAGTCTTTTTCTACATAGATTAAAAGTGATAGCATGTTCTTCTCACTTGTCCACTATTACTTGTACAACCTATTGGAATTCTGAATATTTGACTCATCATAAACACAATAAAAATGAGATAGCATCGCTGACACAATTAATCATACATCCACCAAGATTCATTGTTGCATCCATCACCCACATAGTACCAACTAGTAGAAAAAGAAGCAACAACACTGAATACACTAATGAAAAAGGAAAAGTATTAACTCTCTAGATCTCCTACATAGGAACACCATTATAAAATAAATCATTTGAGCCCTCTTTTACCATCACTGGTTGAAGACTTGATTCTGCTTTCACTCGGTCCTCACTTGTTGTGGCAGACATGAGAGTCAATCTACTTCTTGCATTTGCAATCATTTTCAAATGCCCTATATTTACAATTTATCCTTCATTCTTCATTCAATGAGCTCTTATAATGTATTCAATTCCATCCTTAAACAAATGATACTTATTATGCTCCATATAGAAGATAGCTTTTCTATCATATACGTATGGGCTACCCAACACAATCCCATAGATGTCAAGTGGAACCACATCAAAATCAACCTCATCTATGTGCTTGGATGTAATTACAAATTTTAACCTACATTTCTTAGTTATTCACAATCTATTATCATTAGACACCCAACCTAAAGGATAAGGTCTCTTATGTGGCTTAGTTTCCAATCTCAGCTATTTAACAACTTCCTTTGAAATGAAATTAACTTGGGATCCACTATCTATCAATGTGTCAATTTTAGTGTTCTTAGAAATCACCCTTATATGAAATAATTTAGATCTTTTACTATCTTTAGAAGCATCAAAACTTTATGAAGTAGAACATGAAACATTAGTGGAAGAATCATGACTAATGAAAGCTTTACTTTTTAGATCCACAATTGATATCTTTGTTTCATCATCATAATCTAATCTAAAATCCTAAACAATAGTCATAGTCTTTTTCTTTCCTTTGTTATCATTCTTAAACTACTTTAGTTTCAATTCAGGATGTAGTTTCCAATACTTCACCACTGCATGCCCTTTCTTTTGACAATGTGAACAAGTAGGCTTTTCACCTTCCTATTTCTTCATAGTGGCTGCTTTCTTACCCTTCTTGTTTCCTTCGAGAGGAATAAATTCTTTCTTTGAACTAGAATTTGTGTTTTCTCCACATACTTCAATATGGGTTGCTTGAACCCATACTTCATCAAAGTTAGAAGGACTAAACATCAATATTGTATATTTAAAATATGAATGCATTATGCCTATATACTTTAACAAAATATCTTGTGTATAAAGAGGAATTCTAGGAGTTAATACCTTCTTCCTAAGAAAATGTATATACTCTTGTATAGATTGCCCTTTACCTTGCCTGAGATTTTGCCAATCCATAATGGCTTGTTGCATATAACCCAAAGGATAAAATCATTTCTTTATAGAGAAAGTAAATTCATACCAAGATGAAATGATTTTACCATGTGTAGCAAGATCATCCTGGATCTTACTCTCCCACTAGACTAATATAGTACCTCCCATTCTGAGAGTAGCCAACTAGATTTTGGAAGAATCATCCAGAATATTTTGAACCCTATAGTACACTTCAATTTTCTTAAGCCAATTATCTAGTTTTTTAGCATCCAATTTACCACAATATACAAGCAAATCAAACTTTAATCAAGCTTTAACAAGGGTGTCTTCACAGAATGTTTCTTTTTAGAAGAAGTAGATAGAGAAGAAGAAGATGATGAAGAAGATGGAGATGAAGGTTCAAGAGGGTCACTACCACCTCCTACTCCTTTTCTTTTGTCATATTTTGTTGAGGATTTAGCTTCTCCTTCTTCTTAGTCTTGTCTACCTTTCTCAATTATCATTCATGCCTCTCTTGAAGAAGAATGTCCACCAAAGCCTTCAATTCCACAAAAGCTCTTTGGAAGGCTTTTGCATCAAACTCAATTTTTTTTTGTTCAAATGCCATGATTCATGGAAAAGTTCTTCTTTTTCCAATCTTTGGATTGAACTCTGCAAGTTCACCTTCTCCTTGTTTCAACTTCAACCTAGTTAACATTCACCACCTACAATTTCATTACAAACTAGGCTCTGATACCAAACTTGATTTGTAAACTAGGATTTACAATTTTATAACTTAATCCAAATTACAGATTTAATTCCTGATCTAGGTAATAATTGCATAGCTATGTGTTTTAACCATTGAAATTACAAGAATATTTATGCTTAAAATACTTAATTAAATAATGTGTTTAATGCATATAAAATATAAAAATAATGGATGAGAGAATAAGAAAGATAATAAAGAGACACAAACAATTTGATATCAATTTCGTCCAGGTAGGACTATGTCTCTGGGTCTGGTTCTCAATCGGGGGACCGCTTTATTAATTTTGCTAAGCAAAACACTTTGTTAAAAAATCCAAGCTTCTAGCCTTCACAGTCTCTCCTATGCACTTGAAGAAAAAACACAATGCCTGCATGCTTACAAATCCTCTCACAAGGAAAATTTTTTCCTTTACAAAAATGCTCTCTCTAGAATTTCTCCAAGACTATTATTTTTTGCAAGGACTAATTCCCCTTCTAAGGGAAAATAATCCCGCTTTTATACAAGTTTATTTTCCTATTATGGTGAAAACCATAATAGTTACAAATCTCCCACTTTTATATAATAATCTCCCCATTAAAATAATATCTTACAAAAAATATACCTTCCAAGGAATCAATGATTTATAAGTTGATCCTAAAATCTTTCTTGGAATTTATCAAAAAAAAATTATAAATCATTTTAATATATGTTTGGCTCTCCTTAGAAATTGCTTTAACATTTTAAGGATTTGTATCCTTAATTATAGCAGAGAATAGAGCTTGCTATTTTATAGGGGTTCATAATCCAACCCTTTAAACTAGGGATGGTAAATGACATTTAAAAAAAAAATTGTGGCTAATTTGTTAGGAAATATAGACCACAAAAACTGGGCATTTGAAAATAGGGAGCTCCTTTTTCTGAAGTAAAAGTAATTCTATAATATCTTCCACATTTTATCTCATATTTTGATGGAATAAACACTATTAGAAAGCTCTTAAAAAACTCTTTGCAATGATACCAATATTGACCCTTTTTTATGACTTTATTTTTTTTACCTTTTTCTAAGCCCTTTGATTTTTTGATCTCAACAAACTTTTGATTGAGCATAAATTTTGCATATGAGATCCTTTTGACCCCATCCAAGTTATGTGGAGTCTAATATTTTGAGATCTTTGGGATGATTTTGAATTTGAGAAATTTTGAGAGTGTGAAAATTTTAGGCTTGCTAGATCCACCTAGATCAACCAACCAACCATTTCTTCCATATGGTAGATTCTTATCATGTTGAGTTGCTTTTGATCGGATAGTTCTCGTATTTTCATGTTGCTTCCCTTTGCTCTTGCATAGATGCAATAGCCATAAGATCTATATGTATATTTGGATATTTTGAAGTGCATCACAACTGTCTATTGGAGAATGAAGACATCTTGATATGTGGTTGGGTTTTAATCACTTATTGTGGGGATTTTTGTAGCATCTTGGCCATTCATATTTAAATGAACATCTACATAGACAACTTGTCTTATTGGGGGCAAATCAAATTTATTCCATGAGGGTCAACTCTGTAATTTTTGTGACATGTTAACATTATGTGTTATCCCATCCTACATTTTTTGATAGTGGAATGAATTGATTTGTTCTGGCCATGACACATTACAAGGATAGTTTCTTCAATGCAAACTAATATTTTTGGCCTTGTTCCATGATGTTAATGCATCTACATGCCTCTTTATTACATGTAATGATAAGATCTTTTGGATTTAATATCTTGTGGTTGGATGTGTTGATTTTCGTTTCTTCCTATCACTTCTACAACATATTGTATTTCATAATCAGATCTCAATCTAATATTCATTTATTGCTACTCTCTACAACTAACTCCACCTTAGTTGGGGTTTGAACTTCAAGGTTCAATCAAATTTATGCCTAAACTCTTTAAAGGGTAGTTGTAAATACTTTTTTTGAGGTTCTTCTTTGTTCTTCTTTGGTTCATTACAACAACATTATGCTCTATATTTGTAACCCTTTTTCCTTATATGAATGAAAGACTCAACTTTTGTACCTCATCTTACTAGTCTAATAGATAGTGCATTTTATGCCTTGTATGGGTTATTTCTCTTTTATTCTTTCATGTTTGCATGCCATGTGTAGCTTATTGTTGAATATTGTCTTGTGAACTTGTTTACTTGCAACATTTCATTGGTTTTACCTTCATGTAAATTCTAAAAGGGTAGATTTGTTGAGATTTGTGTATTTGGGCTTTTTATTCATGTTTTGTGCAAGTATAGGCAGAGTTGTAACCAAGTTTCTATCTTGGTGCATCACCCCTCTTTCCATTCAAAATTTTAATTTCTTGCATTCCTTCTCCCTTTTTTGTTAAAGTGGTAGTGTAGGTGCATCCTAATTTTAAGGAAGCCGGCCTTCTCTAGAGATTCAACCTTAGAGCACAAGTGCCACACTTGGAGGTTGTTTCTATGTTACATAAGGTCACTTGAGGGTCATACCTCAAGAAAGGATTCATACTTTTGTGTTAATAGTTTTTGGCATGCCTAGTGGGGCAAACATTCAAGGCTTCAATAAGTTTTCAAAACCTCCACTGGTCATACCACAGTTTTTGGTACACCTGGTGGGACAAATAATTTCAGCTACACAAGTCTACTGGTATCCATTGCAATCTTATTCACTAAGAATTTGGGTGTTATTCTTAGTGTCATCATCATTTGGAGGCATTCTATCAAACACCATGGTGACTGTAATGCACATCTACTAGTTTCAAGATGAAACAATGCTGGTATGTAAAGATCATTCTTGATCTTTTTGTTATTTTCAAGTTTTCTATCAAATTATAGTTTTTATGAAGCTCTAACCATGGACCCATTTCATAGAAATAACTACTATTCCCCTTCATATCATGATAATTCTATTCCTTGACCCTCATGTTTCCAATTTCAACCTCAATTTCAAGTTGTTTATAGCCAATCTACTTTGAACTATTACTCTCCTCCCACCCCTGCTCCACTAGTCCCAACATCCCCATATAAAGAGCTTCAAGATATGATGTTGGAATTCAAAAAGAAGATTGATTGGAGGTTTCATGAAAACACTGAGAAGTTGCTGGCCTGGGATAAGTGACTTGATGAGGTTGCAAGACAACAAGAGATTGAAAGAGAATAGGAGGAGATGGCATACCAGGCCAATCTCCAATAACCAGATGAAGATAGGGAGAGATAATGACATTTTGAGGATAATATTGCAAGGCAAGTTGCTACAACAAAGATGAGGAAATGAGGCTCTAGTTAGCCCATTTTCAGACCAATGAAGTAGAGGTAATCCCTTCTCCCAAATATGTCATTCCAAGCTTTAGGAATCCCCCTCCATTACAAGAGCCTATTGTTGTAACCCCTCCACTCCTTGTATAGAAAAGATGGCCTCATGAACCTTCCATACCCATCACTATTTCACTCTTTGAGGGTGGACTAGTTGTATGGACCCACAATGGCCCAAACATGGAGTTTTGGGAGAATAAAATGAAGCAGGCAGAACCATAAAGAGAGGAGTTACAACCTACTAAGGAGGACAAAGAGGTTTCTATTGAGAAGAAGGAAGAGGATCCAATCCTCTTATTTGAAGAGCTTCCCTCTTTTGTTTAGGAGAAAAAAAAAAAAAAGGTTGTTCCTTCTCTTGAGGAAAAAAACATGGCTTTTGAGCCTTTACAAGTGAATGAGAATTTGGTACTGGAGAAGGAAGAAAATCATTTGTTGTAGTAGATAGTCCTCTATGATGTGGAGGATGGAGAAGATAGCCTCACGGATAGCTTTTTCCTTAAGGAGGAACATGTTGATATGTATAAGGTTGCCCCTCAACCTATGTATTTTATTACAACAGAGCAAGAGGACTCTGATGAAGATAACTTTTGGGATGAGCTAGAGATGTTTTGTTCATCCTTGGACATGAAAATTTTTTCCCCTTCATTAGAAGATCATGATTTGCAACAACAAAAAGTGGAGAGATACACCATACCAGTAGCTCCCAGGGAAGTGGTTCATGAACAACATGAAGATATGTGGAGATTATTTCTTCACAAGAAGAGGAGGAGTCATTTCCAAACTAGTTAAAAACCACCATTATAGATCACATCAACATGGTTGAGCCTAATTTCTTAGACCAAGTGCCATCAAGAAGATGCCTCATTAGGCATCTAGCTCTACAAAAAATTAGCAAGTTGCTCCTAGTCATGCTTACTCTTGAGCATGAGGGAGAGTTCTACAAGGAAGAGCAAGTATGTTTTTATCAAGAAGGTAATACCCCAAAGTTGGAAAGATTCATTTTTTTAGCATTGGGAGGAAGACACCCCATCTAGAAATATGCTTGTCATGCTTGTTGATTCACTTGACTACCCTTATGCATGAAATAAGAAATCAACTTGTGAGGAAGGGTAGTTATTTCAACAAGCTAGTCAATGGATTTGTTTTTTTTTTTGTATTGGAAATACTTGTACATAGTAGAGTAGGAGTTTTTATGCTTTCCAAGAAGTGTACCAACACATTTTCTCCTTTTCTAGATTTTTTCTGAGCTTTCTGAAGCTCCCAGGAGCTTTTTTTTTGTTGGTTGTAGAATTTTGGTGAAGTTACAAGTGGGATAACGTGTCAATTCTTGGCAGTGACTCCTTTCCCAATGGATTGCTTAAGGCCAATGATCTATACTTAGTAGGAAAGCATCCCCTCTAAGTTACCAAGATTATTGGCCAATTTTTCCCCCCATTTAGCCCATCACCGATAACTAATATGAGAGATCTTCAATGGGCTGGATTCTTTGATGTGGGTTAATGCACTTTTTGGTTGGGGTTAATATCTTGTGTTAACTCAGTCTCTTCATGAGCCAAGTTGGCTCAGTTCTTCATCAACTAAGCTAATTTCATTCCTTCATTGACCAAGTGAACTTGGTTTCCTCTTTCACCAAGTTTTAGGTTAACACGTGTTATCTTCTAGGGTTAGCATTTTGCATTAACCATTTTTCACTATTTTAGAAAGTCTCACTTTTGGGTTCTATGAAAATTTGAAATTGTTGCTATCTCCTCCACTATGCATTTGGAAAATGTACCAACCAATCATTTCTTCCATGTGGTAGATTCTTATCATTTTGAGTTTCTTTTGATCAAAGGGTTCTCATATTTTCATGTTGCTACCCTTTTCTCTTGTGAAGATGTGATGGTTGTCAGATCTATATGCATATTTGGATATTTTGAAATGCATCACAAGCATTCATTAGAGAATGCAAAAATCTTGATCTATGGTTGGGTTTTAATCACTTGTTGAAGGGATTTTCATAGCATCTTGGCCATCCCTATTCAAATGAAGATCTACATGGATGACTCATCTTATTGGGGGAAATTTTTTTTTATTCCACATGGGTCAACTCTGCAATTTTTACAGTGGGTTAACATTGCATGTTATCTCATCCCACATTTTTTAACAGTGGTGTGAATTGATTTTTTATGACCATGACATGTTACAAGGAAAGTTTATTCAATGCAAAGTAATATTTTGGCCTTGTTCCAAAATGTTAATGCATCTTCGTGCCTCTTCATTACATGTAATGATCATATCTTTTGGATTCAATCTCTTATAGTTGGATGCATTGATTTTGGTTTCTTCTTGTCACTTCTACAATAGATTGTATTTCATGATTAGATCTCACTCTAACATTCATTTTTTTCTACTCTCTGCAACTTGAATCCACCTTGGTTGGGGTTTAAAATTCATTGTTAAATCAGAGTTATGCCTGAACTCTTTAAAAGATAGTTGTAAATACTTTTTTCAAGGTTCTTCTCTAGTTCATTAAAGCAACATTATGCTCTTTATTTGTAACCCTTTTTCCTTATATTAATGAAAAACTTAACTTCTACCTCATCTTGCTAGCCTGATATATTGTGCATTTTATGTCTTTAATGGGTTATTTCTCTTTTATTCTTTCATGTTTGTATTTCATGTGTATCTCATTGCTAAATTGTCTTGTGAGCTTTTTTCATTGCAACATTTCATTGGTTTTAGCTTCATGCAAATTTTGAAAGGGTAGATTTGAGTTGAGATTTGTGTGTTTGGGCTTTCTATTCATATTTTGTGTAAGTATAGGCATAGAAATAACCAATTTTCTATTTAAGTGTATCACCCCCCTTTCCCTTCATCATTTTAATTTCTTGCATTCTTTCTCCCTTTTCCCTCAAAGTGGTAGCGCAAGTGCATCTTGATTGAAAGGAAGTCGGCCTTCTCTAGAGATTTAGCCTCAAAGTGCAATTCCCACACTTGGAGGTTATTTCCATATTACACAAGCTCACTTGAGGGTCATACCTCAAGCAAGGGTGTAGACTTTTGTGTCAAAAATAACCTATCTTGCATGTCATCCACATCCCTAAGAGAGGAGAAGTTGTGCAAAAATGTGGGAGCATCAAATGAAGGTGTCCAAGAGAGATGATCCATTGCATGTTCTCCTCATTATCATAAACCTCATCATAGCATTTTGGGTTGCAAGAATGATAGAGGGTTTGTGAAAAACTCATCAACACTACTTGTGGTGCTTGAACCCATAAAGAGTGAGGGTCGAGGGTGTGAACACCCACTATCCCCTTAACACAAGGGTTTGAAATAGGTAGTAGGGGAAGCAATGAGACTAAAGGCTTTGATAACACCAAGCTTGAACTGGGTTAACCATTATTTGGGGGCAAAGAGCCTACCTTAGCCACAATGGATCCCTTTTCCTTTTTCACAACAACAATCCATTAATCTTTTTTGGTAGCCAGAGCTGGTTTGGCTTTGAAGACTAGTGGAAGATTGCATTATAGCACTAGACAATCCCTAATCTTGTGATCTATGGATTGATACCGCTAATAGGTATTCGAGAGGTTTAGGTAAAGAACCTTCTAAGTGAAGGTGGTACCACCTATCTATATTTCAACTAATTATTTGAGGTCCCTAAAGATGTTGACCTCAACAAATACCCTATGTTGGGGCTGAGCATTGAAAACTTTTCTAGCCCAAGGAAAAAATTCTTGTTGATAGTTTGCATAATGGCTTATAAAAAGGACCAACATGGGATAGGAAGCCCAAGGAACTCCACCCATATGAGCACCTTAAGCTTATGGTCATTAGAAAAAACAAAATTGTGTGACCAACACTGAAAAACTTGAAGAGAGGACTGGACAGTCCAGGGACCTCAAATAAAAACATGCTTAGCTTGGTTAGGAGTGCCAAAACCAAATAGTCAAAAGCCTTTGGCAAGGCTTTGAATGCCTTAAAAGTAGACACCCTGAGGTGTCCAGACCTTGGAAACCCATTCTCACAACATGCTTTTAGAAGGAGTGTGACCTACAAAATATCCAATCAAAGTTTTTTGTTCTAACCAAGTGCATGCACTATCAAATTCCTTGGCATTTAAAACAATATTAGGAGAGGAGTTAGCTCATGAAACACCTTGGGTATAAACTTGCGTGAATTTTTATTCTATAGAACCATTCTCCCCAATAGTAGTAGCTCCAGCACCAACATCAACTGTTGGGTTGGAGAAGGCCTAGGCCACTATAAACAAAAACAAGTCTCACATTAAATGCAGTATGTTAGGCAAAAAACCAATGAGGATTCAGACGAAAGTCATACAAACCCTAGCAAAGTACATTTTCTCTATTAATTAGAGTGTTCTTTTGATTTACTCATAAGAAATAATTTTAATGGAGTATTGTTCTAAAAATTTTATTTAAGATACATATGTTAGATACTATTTTAAACTTAATTTCAGTTTTTATGACTTTTTTTTGTTATAGACAAGCAAGAACATACCCATCTCTAAATTCTTTTTATCTACTATCATTGATCTATTTCTAAATTGGGACTTTAAGATGAACCTTTCAATCTAAAGTAGTGTAAATGTAGGAGTGAATATACATAAGGAATGGGGATACCAATGGGCCTTTTAACCATCTAGATTTTTTTAATGAATTCCAAATTTAAAATGAGAATTCAAAATTATCTTGTTAGTTATAATTCTTGATGGTAGAGATTAAAGAATTGATTACATTATTGTGGAAATTGTGTCCCTTACTAGGAATAAGGGGAATGGTAAAAGGCTAACCTTAGAAAAAAAGAAAAGGGTGGTTATTCATTCTGGGAAAATACCGTGGAGCTGGAAAAAGATAGCAGAGTTGGAAACATAGGAAGGATTGAAAAGGAGAGATTGAAAGAGTTGCAGAAGGGATAGCTAGAAGGCACCCATTTGTCAAGAAAACTTCAGGTTCTCACTTCTTTTGTGTATAGGGTATGTGAAGGATCATGGTGGGCCAAAAATTGCTAACGTGGAAAAAAATATAGTCTAAAAGAGATTTGAAATTTTCTTCTTTTTTTTTTTCGCCCACACCTAATACCAAAGAAAAAAACCTACCATAGCATATTAGGTATCCAATATATCAAGTACCTAAAACTTGGGCATAGATTTAAAAAATAAAATTGAATGCTTATTTTGTCATTTTCTCTCAACATTAACAACGTTTGCTATCAGTTATCTACCACAAAATTGGGTATACAAAATATATTTTCCACTTTGTCATTCCACATTGCATCCAAAGACAAGAAAGTTCAATTTGTATTATTTTTCAAATGATTTGGTTTTTTTTTTTCATTAGGTTTTTACAATGAAAATGAAAGTTTTTTAGTTTGATTTATAAATTATTCTTTCAAATTATAATTATATGTTCATTTTTGTTATAAATAGGCATGACAAACTCTAACCAACCTCCAAACAATTCCCCACCAAATGATGATCCTCAAAACAATTGAGAACCACCACTAACCCCTCAAAACCCTCCCCAAATTCAAGACCTAATCGAAGAGAAGATAAATCAATTTAGGGTTCTGTAATAAACATATAACACTATCCCTAGTTTATCTCCCATGTTAGCCACCCTTGATACTATTGTGGCTAATATTGAGACCCTTACCAAACAACATGATGCAACTCTTCATTGGTACATCTCCATTTTGATGATGGTTTGGATTATGATGGGGTTTTGGCCCTTAATGAATTAACCAACTTGTTTTCCAATCCCAAAATTTGTATAAAAGTTGACCCTAAAAAACCAAAATCATCAATCAAATGATGCATTAATGAGGCCATTAGAACTCATTTTTGGGATCATTGGTGGATGGTGTAAGGAAATTTCCAATAAAAATTTAATTGCTTCCACACAACCCATAATATATATTAATTAAATATGTAAACGAAATTTACATGCAAGAGAATAGACAACATACCAAAAAAAATGTGACACAAGATATACTGTGGGAAACCCTCATTAAGGGAAAAACATAGCCTCCAAAAGAATCCATCACCATGTATTATTCAACAAAATCACCATTTCAATACAACCATGGAATCCTTCAAAGCCATAGCCACAAGCAAGCAATCTATGGGAACAATCATGAATCCACACATCCCATGTCATGCTTCCAACCTTCACAAATGCTCCCTTGGATAACCTATCAAGCCTTGTCTTGGTCGACTTTCCTTTTTACATTTTACCCTTTTGTCTTGTCTCTACAACTACCCTTGTGGTTGTTTAGATAGTAACAAGATCCACAAAACTACCAAGTGGTATTACATAAACCATGTGCTCTCTAACCCATTGACTGCACATTTAATATTCGACATTTAATTCTTTTTCCCAATATTAAATTAATTACATCAAATATTATCATAATATTACAATACAACTCTTCAAGGATATCCCATAGGAATCTCTCCATGTTTCACTCCTAGGTGCAAAATTACGTAATAAAATAAAACAATGCCATTTAGAAATATTATGCAATGTGTGCAACACACATAATCTTAACAATCTCCCACTTGTTGTATACATTGCATAGGGTAAATCTATATCCACATGAATGAACATGGAAATAATCCCTCCTAGCACATCCACCATCATGGATCAAAGTACACCAAGTGCTCCATCCTGGTATCCCCAAAAAATCCAAAGTATCTAGCATCTCATACATGAATGAACTCACCTCCTATTATTCCATTGCAACTAGACATACATAAAAGCCATCCAAAGATAAAGCCACCCAACTTGTCACAAAACAATCATAAAATCTTGTACCAACTAAAATGCCAAGAACAAACACCTAATCTAAAGGCAATCACATGTATATGTAGTTGTCAAATATCCATAGTTAAAATAACCCCCACAACAAGTGCCAAACCCATCCAACTATCCATAACTCTAGAGGTATACCAAGTGAATCTCACATCATCAACATATCCAATCTATAACATACAATCACAAGCTTCAAGATAAATACTTGCCACACATATACCAAGAAGCTCCCGCTGCAAAAGATAATGTAAAATCTATAACCAATCCACTCACAACATCTCAAAGAAGTGAATCCATGTAGTATCAAGGATATCCATAATACATAAACAAATTGTAGATGCTTAAAATCATCCCAAAAGAGACTATATTAATTTATTTAATATTTTCTTTGACATTATAGTTAATTATTTACTAATTAATTATATTCGTCATATTCTTCTACTTATTTAATTAAATAGGTTCACTTGCCTAGTGTATTTAAATTTAATTTAAATACACCCCCCTGTAATGTGTTAAATTTAATTAATACATGATCCTCCATAATTCCCCTTATAAATAAATTCTATTTATTTAAATCCCTCCATCTCATTAATTCCTCTAAACCTATGATTAAATTAAATCTTGTTTAATTTAATCTTAAACCTAGCCTAAAGCCTAACCTACAACCATCACTTTCATCCTCGTAAGCCTATCCACCATTTAATCCCACTTAATTACCTTAATCATCTTGCTAAACCCTTCTCAAGCCTAAGTGTGTGCTCACACATGTGTGAGATCACTCCCTCTTGCAAGCTTTGTCCCCCACTCCTCTCTCCAAGTTTGCTCACACATGTGTGAGCAAACTTTGAATGTTGACCACTTGCATGGCTTTTTTATGTGTCTCATTGTGGCACTATGTGGATGCCACATAGATGCCACCTCACCCAAGGTTTCCCTCAAGCCTATAAATAGAGCCCTTGTCTGAAGCATTTTTTTCTCCTCCACATGCATTTTTATCATGTTAGTTTGAGTTTTGAGCTTTCATAGTGTTATCATGCTAGTTTGAGTTTTCATAGTGATTTTCATGTTGCATACTAACCCTTGGTAGCTAATTTTAGATTGCATTTGCATTGTTACATTTAGCTTGGATCTTCATTTCACTTGCATACTAGTTTAGCTTGCACATTAGCTTAGTTTCTTTATTGCATTCCATCTCCACATCCTTGAATGCTTTCAAACATGGCTTCCTCCATAGCCATTGTTTGAGGTGTTCTTTATCTCATATAGCATAGTTTCATAGTTTCATCAATCACACTTGCACCTTCACATCAAGAGATTTAAACATATTTGTGTTTGAGAGAGCACACCAAACATCCCTCCAATCCAACACACCAACAAGGCCTCTCATGGGTGCCTTTGTTGAGTTGTTTGAGGTTGCTTGAGGACTTGAGTTTTTGGTTGCTTTGAGTTGCAAAACTCAAGAAAATGTTAGTTTTTCTCTTATTGTTGAATATCTAATGCATGCACATCAACTAATGTTTGTTTGTTAACCCTTGCTTCTAATAGGTCTAGTTTTCTAGCATACACAAATAACTTACAAGAATAAATCTCATAACAAATCTCCAACACTCTCTCAAGTTCTTCACAACCAATAGAGGAAAGAGATAAATAAATAACTATGTCATCTCTCACATGCCATACATGAGCACAAACTAGTCATCACAATCTCTAACCAATATCAAATCCAATGTAAGTGAAACTAAACATCCAAGAAGATAACTAAGACCAAAGAGAAAACCATGCAAACCATAACATGTATCATGTCCATCTATACACACCTCTAGATGTAAATTGTGCCAAGTATGATCTCCTCCATAAAACCCCAGCCAAGAAGCCATGGCAACACCCAAACTATATGATATAACTAATCATGGATGTAAGCCTCTCACAAGAAGATCAAACTCATAGACCATTCCTAAACCAAGGAGTAACCATTCCTAATCCAAGGAATATACCCAATATAAAACCATCTCCCAAACTCAACCAACATAATAATGACATATGAGCATGGAGATAACCAATGTTAATCCACCTTTCAAATGAACCCTCTAGAACTAACTCATGTACCATATCAATGAAAGATAAGCATAAACATAATACACTTGAGAGAGAAAATTATCTATACCTCTTGATTAGTAAACCATCGAGTAGACCAAGAGTGAGGAATGCAAATGTTCATCATGATATTTAAGTCTCCAACCAAGAATCATCTAAGAAAAATCTCCTCTCAAGTCCATATCAAGTGAGTGCCCCTCAAAATTCCTATTGAAACTATCAATTGTCCCAAAAAATGTCTATCTAATCCAAGAGAAAATATCAACACCATCTATAAGTATCCATGAGCAACTGTAACCAATCAATACATGCCAACTCCAAATACAACATAGAAGTATCATGAAGTATCCAAAAAATGATCAATTTACTCAATGCCAAGAAACTAAACCAAGATCAATGTGAAAATTCCAACTATGGCCTTAGGAACATAAAAATGACAACATGATCTAAATTATCTCAACCAAAGAGATAGCATGCTCCATATGAATATACTATAACATGTCAAAAATCTATACATGTATTTAGAGTATACCATGAAATAATACTAAAACCATCCTCACTAAGGATAACATGTCAAATGAAAGCATAAACCACAATTTTACTAAGAACCCCATGAGTCTTCAAGATGTAACCATCTTCACACACCATGCAGATAATGAATACACCATGTAAATGTCAAAGATGATTTTGCAACAATATGATCTAAGAAAAATCTCCAACATCTACAAATTCTCAATAAATATATGGTTATGCGAGATCTATTACTTTCTTGGTTTGATGGAGTGAGCTATGTATTTAGTATTTGATCCTATGGATAATTATTCTTTTATTAATTATTATCATGCAACTTAGATTATTTTCATGTTAGGGTTTTGATCTCCTTTTATAAGGATTGATCTCTTTATAATTTATTTATTCACTATTGATAATAGTAATCTCTCTTTTTTCTTTTCAAGAATATCTCATCTATGGATCTAGCAATTTTAGCCTCCATAGCTTTTGCTTCTCTCTTTCTGTGATAAGTGTTTACATGCAGGTGATTCTTGGGAGTTTTGGGGTTGAGCTTTCATCAAATTCAACATATATTAATGTCAAAAAACTCCCACTTAACCATGGTACCAATTCATCCATTGCATCATAAAATCCATCTCCTACATTAAAATCCTCTAGTTCTACACTTACACAACTAAAGTGTTAGTACCAAGTGAAACCAAGATCTCCAAACCAATAAGATATAAACCTAACCAAGAACTAATCTCTCATTGCCACCTCATCACTATCAAAAGCTCCCACTAAATCATGTATCCAAGCTATCCATGACATCATGATTTGAAATCATCCTCTAACCATGAGAATCAACCAAGGCATCAAACCATCAAAGAACTCAAAGTGCACATCAAGAAACCAAATAACCATGATCCTCAACTAATAAGATATACCACCATAACCAATTAAGGAATCCAAACCAATGAAAATCAAGGATGTTAATGTATATCAAGCATGTTGTGCCAAAATCTATGACACCATGATCACATCTATGAACCAAGCATCTAACTCTTAATGTGTCCAATCTATCATCATAAAATAGTCAACTATAATCCTCCACCATGATTGTACCTAGTAACAACATATCATCCCTTCTACGTAAAGACAAATCAAAAAATAATGTGATTAAGGCATAGACAATCCAAATCCGAGCCACCAATCTGACTGATTTGCCTCACAATAGGTGTATCATAGTCATGCTCTAAGCCATGCTTAGGAATAATATATTCAAACTAAGGACTATTTTTCTTGCTATGAGGTGCATTTAATCTTGTCAACCTAGGGACGTATACTTGAAATGGTCAGCACAATATGTGCACTAGGTCTCTTAATGAGTCACTAAGCTTATGCTACAGGAAAGTAAAATGCAAGGAAAATAACTTACACTATTGCTAAAGAAAACTAACACACTTAACTCTATGAATTCTGGAAATACAATGAAAGGATAAAAAATATTCCAACTTGGTTCATCCACAATAATTATTCTCACATATGTTGTAGGAACATTCACAAAGTGTGATGCTATAGGAAGAAACTTACAACTTCTAATTATGAAACTAAGAATGCTTAGAAGTAAATCTATTCTATTCTAATCTAATCCACCTTCCAAGTGGGCCCCATTGGTCAGATTCGCTAAACTACTAACACAAGATAGAAGCCAAAAACTATTTCATTAGATTTCAAAAATTCATTACATAACATAGAACTATAAAAATACAACTATAAAAGTTAACAGTTTGTTCTCTTAAACTATTTCTTCTAACTAGTTAAAACTTAACACACTTGGGTCAATTCCTATTTATATATATATAGGAAATCAACATTTATTCCATAACAAAAAAGTAAATGACCTAGCTTTAAATTTTCAAGCTGAGAGAAAATAGGAGGATAACAATTGAAGGCAGAAACCCTACATGCCATGGACATGGATGACCACTAGCCTGTTCGCCTAGCTTTTCTTTTCTATCTCTGGCTTTTGTACTTTAGCTTCGGGCCTTCTTTTGTCTTTGGCCTTTTGTGGCAGTTTTTTTGTTTGTTTAGTCTATTTCATCTCACTCTTTTCGCTATAAAACTTTGGGTTTCAAGATCCCTACAAAACTTGTTTTACCTAATAAAAAACAATGGAAGGCGAGAATAGGGAATAATAGCTTAAGGTAGGAATAATAAAGTTTGAACATCCTCTCACCAAAGAATAAATGTAGAGAAGGTAATAAATCTTCACAACTCCTCCTTACTCATTGCCAAGTCTTCTAGAACCATTGCAACTTACATTCGTCATGACTACTCCTTAGTGCTCTCTTCTCCTTGAATATTGTTGGCGCATTAACTTTTGAATTCATCCAATCATCTTTTAGTCTTCATTAATAGGTTAGTTTCAATATAAAGACATGTTTGCAAAAAAACATTTATCAAATTAAATTCAAATATAATAACACACATTTTGATAACTATATGAAATACTACATGCTATATATAATATTAGCAAAAGATGGCATAGTTTCTACTCATAGGTTTATCATAGGTTCCGTAAACATAGGTCCACAAATTTTTTGACAAAGATAAAATAGAGTATCAATAAAGTATCTTAAAACTATCATAAAATAAAGGCAAATTTTGGTCTCATCACTGACTATGCATTAATAATGAATAATTAGTGGACAAAGACAACCCATAACCAAACCATAAATAAAACTTGTAAGTATAGACTACTTACAACACTCAACAACTTGTCGACCCAACAAGTCATCATACACATCCAAACCAAACATTGATAATCATATCATCATGGGACCAATCTGAAGTATGAACTGAGTATGCAATGACATCAAATCTAAAGCTTCAAAATATACAATGTCATAAACTCACAATGTTACCACAATAAATATATATCATAAACCATTAAGATGAATATATCACCAAATAAATCAAGCCAAACCTGCACCAAATCTCAACCAATGTATGGAACTCTCCAAGAGCTTTCTGTTGACTATTCAAAGTAAAAAATCTAACTCTGTATTCCCAAGTTACGCCAAAATTTGTGCTCAAAATAAACAATATCTAACTTTTGGGCTCTTCAAACTTGAAAAAATGTCAAAATCATAGAATCAAACTTGTACCAAGTTGTAGTACTCTGAATTAGCTTTCCAACAACTACAAGTAATCTAAAATATGATATCCCACTACTACATTTGAGCCTAAATTATGATGATAGGCCATCTTAATTTGTTGGAAATGATTGAAAAGATCTTTGAATGAAGAATGATGGAATTGGTAAATAATGCTTTCAATCATTGTTTTGTCATTGATGTCAAACTTGCTAACTACAGGAATGACAATTGCTTAAGTGATCCAAATTCTATCACTTAGTTGATTAACAAGGAGGAGTTAATCAACAAGATGTAACTAGAACACCTAGAGAAAGGTTAAAGTTATGATGTTGTAATAAAGTATAAGGATCAGCTAAGCCATTGATGAAATAGTGTATTGATGACATACTCTAAGACATAGGGAATGGACACACTATGACACATCAAAGATGTAAGGTTTAACTAAGTCATTTGTACAACCTGACTATGTTCATTTATGAGTGTCGAGCAAGCTAGTTAAAGTTGAGCAAGTTCAACTTTAGTGTGTGTCGAGCAATCCTTCAGGTGCCAAGTAACAAAGAAGGTGTTGAGCATCAGTAAATGTAGTAGAAGCTGAGTAACACATAAGGTGCAGAGCATTAGTAAATGTAGTAGAATCTAAGTATCACAGAAGGTGCTGAGCATTAGTAAACAAATGATGTTGAGTTGTTGCATTATTGATAAGACACAAAGATTTGCCAGATTAGTAATGATAAGGTTGTTACATTGAATTTTGTGAATTAGTTGGATGATAAGGATGATGAGTAGATGTCACAAAATTTCATGTAAACCATGCAAACTAGTTTTGAGTGAATACTGATGGACTTATCATGAAGTTTCTGGAAGAAACAATTTGGAGGGAAAACAATATCGTTCTCTTAGATCAAATCAAATTGATGAGTGGGAAGATTTGATCAGGAAATGAAAAAAAAAACTTCTTTATAAGGAGTTATAGGTCAAAGATCAAGAGTGTGTGAGGGAGGTGGTCATAAGTGTGGTCGTGTGAAGAAGCCAAGAGAAGGCTAGTGTGAAGTGTCAAGAAGAGGACACAGTGAGAAGTAAGCACAGAGCATCAAGACTCTGAGTTGATCAAGTGACCATAGAGTGCATTGGCATAATGAGTGGAAGAACTCAAGGAGATAGATTGTGAAGGGTGAACAAGCTATCAACACTGCAAGGAAGAAAAGCCAAGCAAATAAAAGAACTAAAGAGTGATATGAAATCTGCAAGGTTAGAGTTGCAATCTTTATTAGGTCAAAACCTTTCTAATACTTTCTTACCATTGTACTAGACATTGAAATCCTACATTGCTAGGTTAGCTTAACAGCTAGGTGGATAAGCCTCAAGAAAAGGATAGAAGATCCCAAGGAGAAGGATAAGAGATCCTCAGGAGAAGGATAGGAGATCCTTAGAGAGGGATAAAAGATTCTTTTGAGAAGGTGACTGTAAATCCCATGGACTTGGGTGGGCCTAAAAACTCTATGTAAATCCTTTAACAGGGTGACATTCTAAGTTGAATGTTTTTAAGTCCTCTAATAGGGCACACTCCTAATAGGGTGTGGAAATCCTTTAACATGGTCAAATTTGACAGTGTGTAAAGCATTTAATAGGGAAAACCATCAGAAGTGGTTGAAATCTATTGCCCAGTAATTTTGTGGGTGTCATCCCCACCTTAGTTTTACCTTCTTATTCCTGGAGGGTTTTTGGGTCACCAAAATCCTTTGTGTTATGGGGTGATGCATGTTTACTTTTCATGATTGTTTAATGTTTAATTGCATGCATGATAATTTCAATTATATTCTATTAAGGATTTGACAAGAAAGTAGAAAGGCTAGTACTTCTGATTCACCCCCCATCTTAGTTAATTATGATGATAGGCCATCTTAATTATGATAGTAACCCATCACCCAACTGACATTAGTTAGAATTGGCTCCCGTCAGATGGGCATCAAAGTTTTGTTGTTGCAAGTTCTAATGGAAAGGGTTATCATCACAATTGAGAAAACTACATGTGTCATTAATAGGGCTACCATTCTGGCAAATTGTTCATTTTCACCGTAAGAATTGCAATAGAAATTTTTCAAAGACACCATCACTATTGTGATGTTTGTGTGAAAAAAATATTATGGGTCCCACAACAAGCTATTAGAAACCTCTATCACAATTGGGATGGGCATGTGGCAAGAATGTTGTGGGATCAATGACCAGCAGTCACAATTATGATGACATACTATATTAATAAATAAAGAATTGGCGGCAAAGGTTGAATAGCTATAATGCAATCATAGGTTAATATTGAGCTTCACTTGGTTTTGAGAAAAGTTTAATATTCTCTATTAATCAAGGCCAATGATGTGAAGGTGGAAGCTCATTTTCCCCCCCTACCCCCCTCTCTCACCCCCCAACATCTAAATTCTCCAATAACATCTAAAATCTTAAAGAAATGATCAATGTTTAAAGTACACAAAAAGGTTCCAAACCTGCAAAAGTGACATTGTTTTCTCATATTTTGGTGCATGTTATTTTTATGTCACATTCAAAATAAGATTCTACTAGTCTAAATTGTGAATGCATGGACAACACATAGAGCTGATAAAACACAAAATGATTACATTTATTTAATAGTTTTATTAAGTTTTTTAAAATTGTAGACCATCATCATGAACAATGTTCATGATGGTCTATAACTTAAAATATCTAATTAAAGACCTCTAACAAAAGTGCAAACCTGTTGCATTTTTTAGCTCCACCTAATTTCGTATGCATATGAATTGACATTGCATATTGAACTATTGTGTCCTTTTGAAATACCTGAAACCAAGAGATTCACACTATTAGTTGTCATACAATCATAGGTTATTGTTGAGATTCACTTGGTTTTGTAAATAGTTTAATATTCTCTAGTAATTAGGGCCAACCATGTGAAGGTGAAAGCTCATTTGCTCCCCCCCCAGCCTAACATCTAAATTCCCCTTTAATATATCAAATTTTTAAGAAGGGATCAATCTTTAAAGTATCTAAAATTTCCTCATTGCCTCCTGCTACTCTTAGGAAAAGTCCATTTTCATTGCTCATGAGAAATTCATCACACGAGTACATTCAAGAATGTCATTGTCGCCCCCTACATGAAATGAATCCAATATTAGAAAATTCCCCCTAAGAAATAATAGTTCAAGTGAAATAAACACATGAAAAATAAGAGAGAGAAAGAGGAATGTACTTCCCAATCAACATTTCCATCGCATCTGTGACCATGCTACCCATTGAGTGAGTTTTTTTTTTTTTTTTTTGTGCCAAGATCTCTCTGCTTATATACATACATACATACATATACACATATAAATATACATGTATATATATGTATATACATACATACATACATACATATATAAATACATATATACATATATACATACATATACATACATGCATACATATGTACATACATGTATGTATGTATGTATGTATATATAGAGAGAGATCTTGTTAAAGGTGCTAAGTGACTTACCTCAAGATCCTCCACAAAAATAATGTAGACCAGGAAAAATGGGTAGAGTTTACAAGAAATTTTACAAAAACATATCATAGCAGATATTTTTAGATAGAAACAAGCCATAACCTAGTTAAATGGGTCTAGTTTTTGATTAGATGGGTTGATATATACGTATATTTAACTGGGTTATGGATTCTACAAGGGAATAGGCCTCATGATTATGGCATTTACATAGAAGCATAACTTGCTTCTTCAAATCCTTACACTCAACTCTTCACTCAAGTTATTCTTCTAGAAGTGAGAATAGCTACTACAAATTCCTAGGAACCAAGGGACCTTGAACCTATGCTACATTTTTTGGAGACATGGGAAAAGTTACTACTACATTCTAAATCATATAGTGATGCCCAAATTAATAACAGTAGTAGATACTTGGGATGTAGAGATCACAAGGGCGTGAAAAAAAATTCATATAGAACTATCATCATATTAGGTATAATAAAATGAATGAGATGCAGAGATCAGAAAGACATGACAACAAGATGCAAAGATCGCAATGACACAACAATGAAATGCAACGATCAAAAGGGTACAACAAAAAAATCTTATATCTCCACATGATATATACATACACACATGCATACATACATACATATACATACTACATACATACATACATATATACATACATATTATTAGTGAACAGATTGTCCTCCAAGAAAACATGTGCAAATCTGACCTTGAATGCCCAAGTGGAAGGATAGATCAACACCAACAGTTGGATAGGTTATCATGGAATTGATAACCTTCCTCTAAATTTTATTGGGTATAGCTCCTTGTATGAAATATTCAACAAATTATTTGTGAATGCTTTTAACCAGAAAGCATAAAAGGATATCGAACATCTACCTATAAATATAGCATAGATGCGAGAAAAACTAAACAACTACAAGAAATTAAATGGTAAATGACACAATGTCCATTCACCCTAACATGCTACAAAAGACGAAATCAAGAAACACATTATCCATCTTCTTGAGAAAGTGCAAAAATGAAGATATGGAGATATAATAGCATATTTCAGAGAAAACTAAAGCGACACAAAGATCACAATAGTGGAAAGTAGATTGCTCAAACTCAAAGTTTTGACAAAAAACTAACTTTCAAGTCTCCCTCCTCTAAAAGCATAAAGATGCATTTTCTATTACAATCACCATTACAGAAAGTTGTAACAAATCAAAATTCTCCTATTGCTAACACGTAGTTCAAAACAGGAAAATGAAAATTTGCTCTGCCTCCCACAACTTCACAAGAAAATGGAATAAATATTTTGGAAAACCTCTCTTCCCTGCTATAGTACCAAGTCTCCAATCTCAGAGAGAAAGATCCATGTAACCCTTTTTCCTTGTTTTTGTTGGCCCTTTTATCTTTTCTATTGTCTATTCCTATTCTGTTTTGGGTAACTGATTCTTGCTGATTGGTTCCTTTCATATTCTCGAGAAATTTTTATCTTTTCTCTATTGGTTTTCCTTGCTAAAATTTATTAAAAGTTTACATTTTTCAATAATTATCTCGATAACTTCTCAATTTTATAATATCTTTGTATGTAGGAAAGTTTCTAGGATTATTAACCAAAGTTTCAATATCTTTATATGGTTACATCTGATTTGGACAGGTGTATGTAATTAATTGACAGATGTCAATTACTCACTTTTCCACATATATTTCCTATTTCAATTTCCCATGGGATTTTAAAAATTGCATCTCGGGTTTATGACCTTGGCTTTGAAAAGAGGTGTCAGAGAATTCTGCTTTATCATGCGTAACTAGCTGTTCATAGGCTTTAGATTCTTGAAAGGCATCATTCATCCTACAATGCATTATATTCTCTATATATAATAGGGAATACCTGCTATATTCTTCTCCAACCTAATAAATCACCTTTATTGGGAACTATGACATTTCTGCATCAGGCTTGCAGCAAGCTCAAGCTTGTCTTCTTCAACAAGATAGGTTCCAACTTTACATCTTTGGATCTTATAAAAAGTGAAAATTACACCTCCTCCAAGAAGAATATCAACCTTCTCAAGTAAGGATTCAATAACTCCAATTTTGGAGGACAGCTTCAATCTTTCCACAACGGCAGCAAATGATCTTTTGGATTTGAGCACAACACCTACTATATGGCATCTCCTTGCACATGATCTAATACAATGTGTCTTTTGGATGATGATTTTGAATGTAATTGGAATAGACTAAGAATTGAAGATAGCAATTTTTCTATCATTTTCTTTGGTAGATTTTGTTTTCATATTTTACAAAATCAATAACATCATTCATCAACTGTTACATGCTTGGGTGTCAACATCTATTTCGAGGGCTGAATAGTGCAGTTGCTTAGGACTCAATGGATGCTTATCTCAGCTCATTATGGAGAGCATAATCTAACTCCAAAATGTTAGAGGAACCCGAAATTTATTTAAGGCAATTATCCAACTTGGCCAACTTCTCAACATGTAATTTAATTAAATCAATGACATATACTTTTTTTTGGTAGCATTCTGCATAATAGATACTTGATGAACACTAAAATATTTTGGCTTTGATTCATGTAATTATCTACATAGGCTTGATGAATCTATCAACTTTATTGGAGAACCATGATCAATTGCACAACCCGCAATAACCATTGTGCACTCCGCTGCTAATTCAAAGATATGTGCCAGTGGGAATTTTGCCAAGTATATGTCTTCACTACTAAAATCTGGGAAAATTGCTCTTGCTGTTGTAATTGTTGCAAATACCATGGGCGCTTGTTAGTGTGTTAGCTAGTTTCTCACCTCCAAGCGCTAGTTTGTTTATACACATTATTGAATTGGTGTGTTATGCCAATTTCCTGCTCTACCATGTGGCTCAACATGATCGTTCTTAGTTGCCATATGGTGCATTGAGTTCCATGGGTCTCGAGCATTTCACATTCTTGACTTTGGATTCTTCATACCACGAGGATAATATAAAGGAAGACATCATATCTCCCTAAATTAAATTTCAAATGAGATTTTTTTTGATATATATAAACTGGGGGCTTGCGGTCTTTTTGATCTTACCATTGTCACTCACCATTGCTACACACATAGTATTTCATAGGCTTTAGTAATCTACAACAAACCTTCACACTGACACCATCATTGAGCTTGATTGAACTTGACGTAACTGCGCCTCAACCCAATTTTTCCCTCTTGTAAACTACTCAAGTTTCTTTCCAAATAAATGAGGATTATCATTCATTATGAAGCTGCATAGGAAAGTGAAGGAAGCACAAGTTCTTTATATGATGACAGTCATGTCCCATAGGAATAGCATTCAGTTAAGCATTCTTAAATATACTTGCGGGCATTTGGAGAATACCATGACTCATCTCTTTCCTTGACTGTGTAAGATATGTTTATCAACACCATTATCCTTCTTTATTATCAAACCAATAGCCACAAGCCTGTGCACTGTCTAATCATACCATAACTTCTTGGAAGAAAATGATTGCTGAAATAATTTGAAGGCAAATGAATATTCTCAAGATCCCCTTAGTTGTGTAGGTTCATTCATTTGGTTAGTCAGTGTAGATATCATAACCAAAGTTTAATTTTTGGCATGCACTCAGACCTTCTGGATGACTTGCACCTTTGAAGCCTCTTGTGAAGTCAACTGAACCTGAATTAAATGATCCCTATACCTTTGCTCTGAATCATTAGAGTTTGATGCAGAGCCACACCTTGGAAAACTCAGGAGGAATCAGACACTCAACTGAGTTGCTTCAAGGGGCATCTACAACCTTCAGGATCACACACTAAAATCCAAGATCACAATGTATTAATTGAATTTCTTCATACACATTAAAAATGCATATACTCTCTGAATCCATTCTATATACTTTTCCATCCACTTAATCCATTAAACAAAAGTTTTAAAACAAATTGCCCAGAAAATACATTCTTGCTGCCTCCTGGATAGACCTTCACTTAGACATGAATAACTTTCGAACTAAAAAATATTTACTCAATCCAACCATTGAGATTTGGCATAACTAGGTTTCAAACAACATATAAAAATTTGAGAGAAATCTAATGGTTCAAACTTGAGATATTGACCACGCATCAGAGTACATTTTTTTGCAAAATATTGCTTCTTGCTGTCTCTAGATAGACCTGAACTCAGACATGAATAACTTTTGAACCAGATCAAAAATCTTCAATCGCCTTGGTGAAGATGGGCGTAATTAGGCTTATAACAACATATCCAAAGCTCATCAAAATCCAACAGTGCATTTGGGAGATATTACAAACGCACTGAGACTGATTTCTGCCAACATACCGAATTCAACCCAAAAATAAAAACTTGTCTTCTTCCTCTCTCTTCCTCTCTAAAATCTGACTCCCTAAATAAGGAATATGAAACATCCCTATCCAAGAATAGGAGACTATTTCAAAAATTATGAATATTCCTGCTGCCAACTATCTGTCCTTTTTTTAGGATATGATTAGATTCTTAAATCATTGCACACTACTAACTCCACTAAAACAAACACACATGGTCCTAAGTGGCTATATTTGGAGAGTTTATCATTTCACTCCTCCATTTATGACACCACATCATAGGACATTATTTTAAAATATAAAACTCTAAACTCACACACACAAACATTTCAAAATTTAGATTTTAAAATCAAAACTTTCTGATATTTGCTTTGTACCCTGCATTTTAGTCATATTGCAAGTTGTCTTCCTGTCGCCACCAAACTTCCTATCGCAGACGTGCTCCTGCACCAGATTTGACAGTTTTGAGCTTGAGTCTTGATTTTTAATCTTCATGTTGAACCAATTCAAACCATCAAACCACTTTGAACTACTTTAAACTTTAGTTTGAAGTGGTTCAAAAACTCTGAACTTGAAGTTTTAAATTTGTGACCACATCGAGTACTAACACATATATATACATGTATGTATGTACACAAAGAGATATTTTTAAAAGTGCTTATTACATCTAAGCATAATAGAAAAATTGATCCAACTACATACATATTCTAGAATCTGAATAATTAAGCAATAGAATTCACTCAACCCATGCTAAGTGACATAGCTCAAGATCTTGCAAAAAAATAATTATTATATATTTTTTGATGACAATTCTATAGAAATTTGTAATCAACCTAAGCAATTAGAAACTAGACCCATTTAAATTTTTTATGGCTTTTCTATATATGTATATAAAACTAGATTATGGCTTTTTCAAGGGAATGAGCCTCATGATTATGGAATTTACATAGAATAACTTGCTTCTTTAACTCCTTACACTCAACTCTTAACTGAAGTTATTCCTCTAGCAGTGAGAATAAATGCTATAATTCCTGAGAGCCAAGGGACCTTGAACCTATGCTACATTTTATGGAGACATAGGAGAAGTTACTTCTAGTTTTAGTACATCATTATATTTTGGATCATATAGTGATGCCAAAATTAGCATAGACATTAGATATGTGGGATCCTCGTAGGGAGAGTGTGCCAATACATGCATGGTTACAACCTTGGATTCCATTATTGGGCAAGTGTATGGAGACTTATATACAACCATTTGTTATAAATTGGTGATTGTGCTTCATGCATGACATTCAAGTGATGCATCTTTATATGCAATTATATGACCTTGAAAATTGTATTTGATCCTGCTAGCTAGGAACAATTATTGTTCATTTTATTGTACCTAATTTGATGATAGTTCTATAGAAATTTGTAATCAACCCACCTAATTAGCAACTAGACCAAATTAACAATAGTAGTAGATACTTGGAAACCTTCCAAGGAGAGTGTACCAATACAATTCAAAACCTATAGAATTTAAATCAACTTATTTATCAAAAATTCTTATAAACCTTTAATAAGATAGGCATAAAATAACAAGTCTCCTAGATCTAGACACTCTAGTTAAGTTTACTAGCAAACATAGAACAAATAATAACATATTCCACTAAGTTTCCCAACATGTTCCTACATTGCTAATAACATGTCTTAGCTAATTTTCCTGAATCTAATTGAAGTCAAATTGGAATTTAAAAAACTCGTATTTCTTGAGCACATAGAAAACATATTTATAATTAAAAGGCACAAAAAAGTAAACATATTTCAAACCCCATTGCAAAATAAAGAAATCATTAAATATAGATACTCTTTAGAAAGATAAAAAAAATTTCCCTTAACAAAATTAGATATATTATATGATTTCTATATGATATTTCAGCTAGATTTTCTTGTTAGAAATCATTGCATTTGATTCAAAAAAAACATAGTTTTGAAATAAAAGTTTGTATTAGCCAAAAACAAATAAAAAATCAACCAAATTTTTCCATGCCATTAAAAATATCATTTGTTCCTACATTGTCAAAACTTTGTCTTAGCTTATTTGGCAACTAAACAAATTATCTAATGGGGTTTCTTCTTTGGGGGAAAATTAGATGCATCTTAATAGAACTTTCAAAGTAATACTATCAAAAGTTTTATATTGTGCTTAAAATTGGTAGAAAAAAGGAGGGAATGAACAAAGTTCCTATTTTTGGCTGTGAAAGTGGTTTTCAATGCTAGTAAATTAAATGGACATCAATAATTAGAATGTGGATAAAATATTGACCACCTATTTCACTTAGTCCACATTGATTGACATTGTACAAGGTCAAAAAAATCAAAACTTTCTTAATTTGTATTTAGGTTCTTCTTTATATCTAAGCTCTTATAATCTTAGTTTTGATAAGGTAGTTGTTTATAATTTGGACAATCTTTTCTCCTTCAAATAGTTGATGCTTGTCAACTTGCAATGCACATTCATAATGAAATATGTCAATTAATCTTTGAGTTATGGCATTCTAAGGGTAAGAAATGTCAATCAGGAATCTCTTTGGTCACAATGTCAAGCACTTCTACAAGATTTCATAATGCACTTGGGTCAAGAAAGATTACATGGAGGAATTGTTTGTGCGGTATACTTACATTTAATAATTAAAAAATCAATATAGAATTATAATCTATGTTTTTATATAATTATTATTAAATAAAGAAATAGGTCTTATCACATGAAAATATGAAAGCTTAGTTATCTATGGATAAGGGAATAAGTTTCGTAAGTAGAGAATCTTAGCAGACTTGCTATCTGGAAACTCCTTATGAAGGATTTGTCTAGAATTCCCAAGGATGTTGATATTCATTACATTTTTATAATTACTACCTATAAATTTTAATAGCTCCCAAAGACTTACCTTTCCCCTTGTTGAAACATCTAGATAGAGGGATTGCACTTAAGAACACTAGTACAATAGCCTAGAAAGAGTACCTAAAAAGAGATGGACCTCACGTTCATTTATTAATAAAATATAGAATTCATTCATTATCACATGAAGTAAAAACAAATTATGAGCATTCATAAAATTATCTCATAATGTCCAAAGCTAACATCCAACATTTTTTCATCCTTTAAAATTCATTAATAGTAGCACATAAACACATAACATTCAATAACATGTGAAATAAGGTATTTAAACATGCCTCAACCAATTATGATTTAATTTTGGATTACTTACTTGATTAGTTTGGAATTTTTTTCTCACCAAAAATCATAAAATGTAAGAACAACTATGCCAAAAAGAGCATAAAAAGATGATTATCGTGCACCAATCATGTTTTTAGCTCTTTTGGCATAATCATTCTTACAATTTTTTGGCTCAATCTCCAACTAGTAAAAAATATCAAACTTGAAAAAGATGTACATAATGCAATTAATTTTTACTTCAATTTTATAAACTTACAAAGAGAACCATAGAATTATAGGAAACTATTGTGATTTATACTATTTGAAAATTATGGTTACAAGTAATAAAGTTATATACCTTTGATTCAGAGAGTGCAAATAATGGAAATGAAGTATAGTAGAAGGTGCAAGCTCAAATATCCAACCCCCTCCCCCCCCACACATGTGAATGGCACTGTTAAGTAGAGAATAGTTACATCCATATATACATACATATATGGTTAAGTGCTACCTAACTATGTCCAAGGTGTTTGTACACTAGAGGCATATTCTACCTTCTAGACTGCCTACATACTTGTATCCACAAGATCAAGATCCTTGAACTACTCACTCTAATGAATATGTAGTTCTAGTTTCTAATTATTTTGATGCAATTTTATTCCTATAAACACTGGTGAGCTTTACTCACCTAATACAACTCTTTGCCATCATACACCCACTCCTATGAATTAGGTAGTTTTCTATAATTAAAATAATGTAATACCCTAGGGCAACCTTTGTGTTGTAGTTTATAGTTAATTTAAGGTTAACCTATATACATCCTAACTCACTCATTATATAGTTATGTTTAAAATCTTGTGACAATAATCAATGGGTCTAAATAGAAAAGTCAAGTTAATGCTGAAACATAGAATTTATCCTCCTATTTTCAAAAGCTAAGTACACTAGGTACATATAATATCTTAAAATATAAGCCTTCTGAGTTAA